>VZTB01015934.1:661448-725879 GCA_013397245.1 Thryothorus ludovicianus
GCTCGCCGTGCCCGCAGCCTCGCCGCGCCGCCGGACTGCCCCGTACGGCCTCCCGGGGCGGCCGCGGCCTCGCCCCCCGCCCCGACTGAGGCCTCGGGCGGCTGCTGCCGGCCGCCGAAAGGCCCCGGGGGAGCGATGGGGTCCGGTGTCCCCGGCGCGGAGAAGGGTAGCGGCTGTAGGGCTACACCTGCCCGGGAGGCTCCTGCTGCCATTCCCCGGTGTCCTGTCCCCCAGCTCTGCCTGCAGTTCGCCTCCACCAGACACATGCGGGAACCGAGTGGTGCGGGTGCTGGGGTCTCTTGTCCTAGGGGAAATTACCCTCTGCTTTCGTCTCCGATCTTGAGAGAGGAAAGCTTTCAGGTCCAAAATGTGCCCTGCTCGTTCCTTCTAAGTTATTCATCAGAACAAGCTGTTATTTCTGAGAGGAAGGAGAAGAGCCAGTATCTCCTTGCGGAACCCTGCTTTGTCTTTATGTTGCCATTCTCGAGAGCTCCTGTTGCCAAGAGGAATTTCTGCCATTAACAATCCTTTCCAAAACTGAAGAAAAACCAATCGAAATATGACATGGCAGTATGCACCAGAGGCTTCCCCACCACCAGCCTGGAGCAGGCAGGATTGGTTCCTTGAGCCAAGGGAAAGGAAATGGTGACCCAAGGTTGTCATGTCAGGTCCCTATGCTCCATGGTTCCAGCAAGGGTTTCTGTGCCAGGCCTGCCTTCAAACGGGTGGCAAAAACCTGACTTTCAATCCAGTGTGAATTGTCACCATCGCTTCACGCTGGGCCTGATTCCATAATTAATGCTTACCTATATCTGTAATTAAAACACAAAGGCTTATAGGAAGGAAAGACAGAAACACAAGCCCTTTTGGAAAGGTAGTTTCAAGGTTGTAATTATTCACTTACGATGAGTTTCATTTCGTGGGGAAATGTGCAAAGTTGTTTTCTCGTTGTAAGTTGCAGGAAGGTGGTGAATGGGCATTGAACGAGGTAGGCTGACTTTGTAATAAGCTTGTATTTATGTAAAAACGTTGTGGTTCTCACTCGGAAAAAAAAAAAAAATTAAAAAAGCAGAGCCAGGCAGCCTGCCGAGCCAGACGTGGCATTGCTGCCATCTCGTGGCAATCGCTCCCTCCCTGCCGAGCTGCAGCCCCTTCACTGCCTTCCCCCACAGCTCCCAAACCCACTGCCCTCCGAGCACTTCCACAGAAGGGATCTGGTTTTAGTTAGCATTCATCCATATTTTAAGAACACCTTCGGGACTCATTTTTTTCTATTCGTGAAAGTAAAATGATGCTAATTCTTGTTAGTACCAGACATCATGTAGTCAAGCTGCTGTGCAGAATTCCCCAGTCAGAGCTGCTCAGGCTCCTCCACTTATCCTTGTCACAGGACTGGGGGGAGTTTGCTAAAGATTGTGAGAAAGATGGAAATGAGCACTAAGCTTAAGCTGAGACTTACTTTCTGGCATCCAGTAGTCTGAGACTCAAATTTTGAAATAAGCAATTGTTTGCATTGCATCTGGCCCAATAATATTTTGTTTTGTTTTGTTGTATTTTCTGTTAAATTTGGATTATTGAAAAGTCATCAATTAACACCATTTATAGCTGCCTGCATCAGGTTGAAAGCAGTAATAATGGTGTCATTTTTTGCTATGCTGTTTCAGTAAGCACTCTTGAGAAGTTGCTGTTTAATCCTACTCATGGCAGATTCTGCCAAAGCTCCAGTGTGATATAATATGCATCTCCTTGGTCTTGACTCACACAGCATAGATTTACTGTATCCAAGGCCTTCTGTTCTTATGAGAATTTTCTGGGCTTCATTGAGCTTTTGGGACACAATTCCTTCTCTTTTGAGCTATACAAGTGTTAATTTCTTCCCTTCATAGCACCTAGATAAGGTAAAATTACTAAACAACAGTATGACAGCAAAAGATGCTTTCTCTCCTTTCTTACAGCCTATGACAGTAAAGCATAATGCCTAAACCTTGTCGGCCTTTAGCATGTTACCATTTGCCACCTGAGATAGTGCCTTACTGAGACAAACTAGATAGCACAGACCCCCCCCCCCAAGAAGATTTCAGCCTCTCTATAGACTCAGGTAGCTGTCACAGTGACTTTTACAAACCTTGTGTGATGTAATTTTTTTTTTCCCAAAGCCAAAATAGCCAGAAGATGACTGTGGAACTGAAGCGTGGCATTCCAAGAGGAATCTCCACCAACCTAACTTGAACTGCAGTACCTAAACATGGTAATTACAGAATATGATCTAACCTAATGACTGTAATCTCTATGTTGTATATTAAGTACCTAATGTACTACCATAAAATCCACAAATTTATGAGTTTGAACAGTGGCAATATTTCTCTCTATTCCCTATAGACCATGTGGGGAGTGTATATGTCAAGACTATTTGTACTAATCAGGGTGATTTAAAGGTATCTTGACAAGGATTTATTTTCAGTTGAGAGCTTGTCCTTTTGTTCCTCTGTGCCATATAAAACAAAGGTCTGAAAGGTTAGATTTCCTCTTTTCTTTTAATTTTTTTCAGCTTGCTATGTTAATAATATTGAATCCGTATTTCCATGTTGCCATTTTATGGGAAGAAGAAGCATTTTTTTATAAGGTGCAAGAATATTTGCACCTATCCAAGAAAAACTGCTGATTCAGAACATGTCTGAAAATATACTATATACCTACTAAAAAGGAATGTTTGTGGCAACCTGTAGCCATAATCTGTACTTGCCACTGGAAACAGAAATCTGTAGCTTTCTGCCAGAAGGTTATTGTGAAATTCAGAATGTCAAAGCTTAAAAATTCAAAACATTATATTGGGGGAAAAAAAATCTGTAAGAAGATAGTCTTCAGCAGAACAGAGATTTAGTGTGAGGAAGTCAGAAATTAGAACAGTGTTCTCCATGAGCAACTTCGTCCAAATGGTTTTTTGTCACATAAGCTCTTTAATTGTGAGTAAAAACAGAGACCAGAGTTCCAAATACTCTCACTTAGCACATTCTCTTTTCAGGAACTCTGTTTTCAGACTTGAAATATTTAACAATTCCTTTAGTCATAACAGTCTTCTAGGCTGGAACAATATAAAAATATTTATATATACATATGTTCTTAACCCAAATTTGTTATACCATGAAGAATAAAAAGGAGGCCATGCCACCCACAGTCTGTCTACAGTTAAAAAATTTGTTTCTTGAGCTTAGGTTAGACTCTGCTTTCTTTTTGTGGTAATGTATCCAAACTAGAATCTCTTGTAAAGCTCACAATAGTGATGACATCTGCAATATCAGCTACAACCACATCATTGTTTTGTATATTACCAGCACAGGCCAGTAAATGTAACTTAAGAGAGCCTTCTAAGATGCAGAAAGAAGGAGAAAACAGGGAAAAGGTGGTCACAGGCTATCAGGCAGGACACTTCAAGGGAATACTGGTCAGCAAAGAGGATATCAGGATAATGTTGTTCAAGAAGGTCCCTGGGTGGCCTGCTCCTGCTCTACTATATTGTATTCTCCTTGAGAATGCTTAGTTTAGGGGGAACAGTTGGCAGAAGTGTGGGGGAAAATGTAAGTTGACTGTTTTAAAGTACTGTCAAGCACTACTTAGCTCCTCAGAGGCAGGCTCTAACACACTTTCTTTTCAGAGCACCTACACTGATCCCATCTGTCCTTAAGGTGACATTAATTATTGATGTTAGGAAGATGAGACTTCTATCAGACTTCTGCCTTTGAGGGAAGGTGGAATTTGTAGGTAGAAGCCTTCAGGGTGCCTGTAGGAGACAACATCAAGATCATTATTCCACTTAGGAACTGTTTGTCAGAGGTTTAACATTTTAGCTTTGGAGGGGTAACAGAGGAAAAGAGAACTTTATTGTAGTAGTTCAAGGGAAAAAGATTTTTTGTTTTCTAGTTAAGCATAAGAAGATTCTGCAAAGCATGAGGTATGACTATGCAAGGCTGATGGTGTGGGTAACAGTGGCTAGGATAATGGTCTAAACAGACTTTTAAGTCAGTGTCTTGACAGTGAGAAAAATGTGACAGTGTCAGCAGGCTTTGAGAATGAAAAGTAGCATCTCCTATCTATCAGATGGGAGAGATATGGAAGAAGCAGAGAAAAGAGGTCACAAATATCTCAGAAAACAATCTTTTTTTTTTCTTTGGCAGAAATCACATTGGATATGGAAAGGGCAACACTACATTTATCAGAGCTGGAAAGAACCTGCTTTTGTTGAGATGGAATAGATGTTTGATTGTGAGGAGACTTTGGTCATACCTGTCAGGAAAGCTCCATACCCAAGTGTACTGAATCTAGTTCCTTCCCTTGAGCTGTCCTACCTGAGTGACCACAGTGCTGAGTGATGTACAGCTATGCAGTGTCTTAATTATGAGCACACCTTGACTTATTAAGAAAGTGCTTGGTTTAGCATCTAGTGACTTGCTGCTAACTTGAGCTACCATGACTATTCTACACCATTTGTTTAAGTATTTGTAAGAGTCATGCTTCAGCCTGGCTCTCTTGGTGTGGTTTCCTCATGCTAGATCTTACATCTCATTTAGTCTTGTAACCCAGTTGCTAGAAACGAAAGATCTTCTTGTGTGTTAGGAAAAAAACTTGAGTTATCTCCTTGACTCATATTTTGAGCTAACTGGCTGAGAAAAAAAGGTTTAGTGTATAGGAAAAGATAGGCTGTATCTTTGATTCATGATGCATTGGAGATGATGGCTACATATACATGAGCATATGTCAGAGAGGCAGGCTGAGATTTCAGTTTGGACATAAGGAAATTAGTCTGGAGTAGACTAGGATATGTCTGAGTCATTAGCAAACAGATGGTAGTTGAATTTGTATTTGCTAATGAGAAACAAGGTGTAGAGAGAAGAGAGAAGGAAAACAAGGACAGAAAACCCACACGGTAGTTTGAAGAGTGGATGAGAAGTATGTGCTCAAATACACTCTTAGCAATCAGGTGAAGAGGGAGTTGATGAAGATATGGACATACACTATTCTAAGAGTTGTATGTTAAGTCCAAGTAGACGAAAATGGTGTCTTCTTTAGTTTTGGGAGATTGAG
This sequence comes from Thryothorus ludovicianus, assembly GCA_013397245.1. NCBI lineage: Eukaryota > Metazoa > Chordata > Aves > Passeriformes > Certhiidae > Thryothorus > Thryothorus ludovicianus. Next base: position 666,528 of record VZTB01015934.1, read on the forward strand.
GAATTAAAGGTTTCATAGGGCCCTGAAGAAGGGCAAGATTAAATCAGAGAAAACAAGCTGTTTCAAAGGGATTCCTAAGAGTGTTACGGTAACTCTAATATTCTTCTTATGTTCTCATTCTCCTTCCATAAAGAATGAGCTGATAGCTGGGAGTTGAAAGTGAAATAGAAGGAAATGTGGGTAAAATCATACCATTTCTAACATGGCAAAGACTAATCCATAATTAGAGGAGTAAATTGTCAGAAGAGAGAAAAGAGGACAAGGAGAGTACAGGCCATGAAAAAAATGGTGAGAAATTATGATACTGATCATGAAAGAACTCATATGACTGGGTGGAATGGAGGCATTGAAGCAGATGAAGAAGTAAAACAAGGCAAACACAGAAGAAACTTTTGAATCCATGGTCAGGAAACAAAAGAGTTAATGGTTAAAGGAGGCAATAAAGAGGGGTAAATCCAAAGCAAGGATAATTTAAGTAGGTCTTTAAAAATTGTTATAAGCACTTCTTCTGGCTAGGGTACTGAAGTTTTTTATTCCTTATTAGATACTGCTCCTAATTGAGGTACCTACCACTATTGTGTTAGTGGAAGCTTCATAAATAGAGAACAAAATATATTGTGATAAAAAGCCAAACATGTCATCAAGAGCAGTTAGTCAAGTTCCTTGCATCTCTTTTTTTTCATCATACTTTCAGACTGGTTGGTTGAACTTAAATTCTGCCAGGTTGCCAGATGAAAGAGATTTCAAAGATAGAATCAGTCCTTTTTTGACATGGAACGTTTGGCTTTCCTTTTAATAGCAGGGTCTTCACAAGAAGTGTTAACAGGCATGAGAGGAAAATGGGGAGAATGCACATATAACAAGGTGTGCAATCATCAGTGCTTTAAAAATAATCACCATCAACAAATTACACTTAGACTCAAAGAGTCCTTGACTGAAGTGACAATCTCTAGAGATATATTCACTTTGGCAGGCATTCCAAGAAATGAATTTATATGGCTTATACGAACTGAACTTTTGGGTACAGTTCACTCGCCATAAGAAAAGGGTCCTGCAATAAACAGAGAGGATTTCTGTTATTTTCTTTTTATCAGAAAGATGTTGCTGCAGTTTCCTGACTTCTGATGGTGGGCTCACTAGATGTACTAAGCTGGAAAGTAGTAATTGTGACAGTCCCAATAGAACATCTGGGATGCAAATAATCTTGTGAAGTCCACATTCATATTTAAGTTCCCAATAGATGTTGCAGAAATAGCTTCTGCCACACCTCAAAATATTTTTTTCAGAGTAGATGAGTTTCACCTATGTACCTCAATCACTTAATTTTTACCTATCCACACGTCAGGGATCTTCTGGTACAGGAGTTCCTTACAGTGAGTGGTCTGTACAGGCCTGCAGAGGGAGACAGTCTGTTCAGGTGCTTGCCAGGTTGCACAGCTAGTTATCTCCCTGTATTAACTGAAAAAGAATTTGGTAGTCTGGTTTAAGCAATCTTTGTGACAATGTCAGTTTTAAAATGACTTAAAGGTCTCTAAACTATTTCCTTAAGTGTTTTTTCTTTTATGTGTTAATCTTCTTCTAAGTCCTACATCAATCTCATGATGTGGCTGCATCTGAGATGTGCATATGCAGATATACTGAAATGATTTCTTCTCCTTTTATGTAAACTAACTTTTCAGTGGGGGCAGGGGGGGAAAGAGGTTGATTACTCTTTTTTTCAAAGGCAAATAGCCTTACAGTTACTGCAAAGTAACAGAGTACACATGAATGCTTACTGCAATTGTCCATCAAAGCTTTGCTTACCTGAACTAAATGGCAGTCTTTCCACTGACTTCAGTGATGACAGGATTGTGTCCTATATGAGTAATAAATCAAAAATTTTGGCTGAGCAGGAAACAGTTTTAAAATCAAAACATCGATTGATTTGAAGTTTCAGTTGCAATGCAGCATTACTCTCAGTAACTATGTATAAGTATCAGACAAGAATAAGCAGGTGGAATTTTGCACCTGTAAAGGAATCATTTGAGGTGCTCTTCCTGCTGTAGTGCATTGTCAATAACATCTGCCTTCATAGGAAAAAATCTAAGAGGCACATCAACAGAATAGAGCCATGAGGAAATGATAATGAACTCTCATTTCTCTACTCACATATTGACCAAACTAGATGGGGACCACCTAAATCTTTGAAATGCAAACATTGCTAGCATTGACCCATCAGCATAACCTCAATTTTCTTCCCAAATATTGGATGGCCTGACACTGGATAGTGATTGGCTTTGCTAATACCATCCAAAGATGGGGTTTTGAGAAAGAGCCTAGCTGCTGCTTAAGTAAAGCTGGCAAAATGCCCTTTCTGAAGAGAAGCGTAATAATATTAATAAATAATGAGATTAAGTATCTTCCTGCTTGCTTTAATCAGTCATGACTTTTTTTCATATAGAAAGAAGGCAGAACCATGTTCAACCCTTCATGCATGAAACTATGAGAGGTCTAGCCTTTTTTACTGAATTAATTTTTTGTTCTTTGTCATCTTATTCTCTTCTTAAATAGCGTTTTAGCCAGCTGTTCTAAAACTGAGTTTCGAGCAGTGATATCTCTCCTCCCTACTTAGTCCTTTACAGTTCATCTACTTTCTAAGTTGCCGTTGCCTTTCCTTTCCTAACTTCTAAATTAGAGTTCCTCTCTGTCTAAAAAAGATGCACAAGAGGGGCTTTTCTTCTTGAGAACATCAGTAACCTAGTCTGTCTGCGGGACTTCTACACACAAAGATCAGAACTCGCCATAGAAATAATCTGCTTCTCAGATTCACCTTCCCCTTTTCCTGTATAAAGTCTCTGTGTCTCTGTTTCTAGGGAGCTTAACTCTCAGACTGCAGATCTGAAAAAATCAGATGAGTTCTGATAGATTTCCTTGAATCCATTGAATTGATAGCATCACTGTCATTTTTCACATGGACAGATTTCTGATTAAATTAGCTATCATCAGTTCTTTCTAGTACACACAAGTCATGTTTACCTGGCATTGCCTTAAATCTTTGTATTTTCAGCCCTCCATAATATGCTAGTAAAATGGAGTGAAAGAAGATCAGAACAAGGACTTTCACCAGTATCTGTTCTAAGCATGCAATGATTTCATGTCTTCGAATATTTTTAAGGAAATTACTAAATAATGATCAATTTAGATTTTTTTGTTTTTTAATATTTGTGGTGACTATTGTAAGAAAAAAATCAAGAACTAGAAAATCTGAGTGTTGTTATGTGTGATACATGATTCCTCGTGGGAACATGAGTCTTCTGAAAGAGGAAACATAAGAGGTCTTTGAAGATTTTGGGAAGTAGATAAAAATTCTTTCCTCAAAAACCCAGAGATTCTCATGGCAATGTCCTAAAGTCAGTGTGAAATACATTAGTGTCTGGGAGAGGGCTGCTATATCGTAGGGATTTTTAGGTCCACGAGACTGAAATGGATCACTTCATTTCAGGCAGTTACTAAAAAAGTCATTGGAAGGGTGATGGAATATTGCCAATTTAGAGTTTGTTGGAAATAGGTCTGACAGTTTCAAAAGACCTTAATGAAGTGATGTGATGTGATATTTTTTTTCCCATGGGACCTTGGTTCTCAATCATTTATTATTACCTTATTTTCATTTATAATATTCAGAAGTGGGTGATAAAGGTGTTAGTGTGTTCCTAGTTCATGGTATGTGCAGGAGGCATTCACCTTGTTCCAGGTCCTGACATTCAGAGGTATTGCTGCCTGTATATCAATGGAGACATGTAGAGATTAAGACCCATTTTGCCCAATTTTAGGGCTCTAGCTGAGAGACAGCAAGAATTCAGAAAGAGTCAGATCATGATCTGTGAGTATGGTCTGTGTTTGCTGTATAGGTTGCTTTCAAGCATTATATGCTAACATTAGGTGGATGGCTTTGGTCCTCTTGTTAAGAGGATGAGTGACTATCCTTAGTCATCCATCCAAAGTGAGAGCATGTACTTTGTCATCTCAGCTGGACTGCTGTGCTTTCCACAGCAGAAAAAAAGACCTTGGGAGGTGGGGGGTAAGGTATGATCCCTAGCACAGGAGGAGAGCAATTCCTGGTATATTTTTCATTTTGTGTGTACACCAGAGTCTGTCAGTCATTGTCCTTTATTCCATTGGCTTTAAAATGCAATCTGTTGCAAAATAAGAAAATGTTGTGTTCTTTTGTGAAATAGGTGATTTGCTTAAGGTTTGCAGTGAAAACAAGAGCATGTAATACAGAGTCAGCAATGAGTTGATTTGTTATACTTAAAGCTTCTGGGGCAGATTTTCAAAGGCACAAGGGAGTTGGAGCCAAACTCCCTTTGGTATTCGGTGCATGTTCAGCATCTAGCTGCCTATTTTTGCTTTTGAAATCTTCTCCCATAGCAGTTAGTGGTTGATTTGTAATGGATAACCAACAAAAACACTACAACAATCTCTCTTTTTCTGACTATTAAAAAAGATACTCCTTTGAAGAACAAAGTTTTTAAAACAGAAAAAGAAATATCAGTGGACCTCTGCTCACTGTGGGCTCTATTTGTGCCTTAAAGCACTCACGGAGCGTGCATTACATTGAGAATTATTCAGACATATATAGGGTATGTTGTTAATATATTCTTGCAGTTGCTTGGAATAGATCTCTGTGAGAATCAGGCTGTAGGAGGGGTTTCCATATGTTACACCTTTAATCACAAGACTCATCTTTTGAGGAAAATGCTGTTTATTGCATGTGTAGTCCCGTTCTTATAGGTGTTTGTGGTAGGTTGAACCTCCCTGGCTCAGTGCCACAGGCCAGCCTCCTCCAGAGGCACAACAGTGTAGGTCTGGATGCAGCACCACACATCTCACATGCTCTGATCATCTCTCTTATCCTCCACCAAAAATGGCTACAGGGCTCCTATCTCAGCCTTGAAAGGGCAGCTTCCACTTCCCAGCTGCTATTACCAAACAGTAACTACAGCAGAATGCATTGTCACTAAAGATAAGCTACGTGAACTGTTACATTCAGCTTTCACCGCGGTACCAAACCTCAAGGGCATGGAACCAGAACAACCACCAATAATGAAACCTGAGATCTGTCTTCAAGCTACAGCTGCCTTTCTCACTAACAAGGCAATGCTTGTGCAATTAGTCATACAGGGCAGGATGCCACAGTTCCAGCTCTGCACACCTGACTGAAAAGACATGGCCCCTTGTACTGCTCACTGGGGTTTGCCTAAGCTTTATATATCCAGTTTAGAGGCAGCATGACCTGTAATGGTCAATTTTGATGATTACTGTATTTTAAAAGTAAGATAATATTTTGAACTTTATTCAAAACTAATTGACCAAAAATTATTTGTTTTCTTTATTTTTTTAATACGTAATTCTGTAGACTATTTTTAATGTGTATTTTCTCAGATCCATATTACTCACATAATGGACCATCCATTATCAGTCAATCTGGTCACCTTTGGAGCAGATTCTCTTCTCTTGCTATTAATAATATCTCAGAAATCTGCCCAAATATGACAATGTTTACAGTAATTATAAAAAATGTTCAATTTGTTTGGTCCTCTCCTCTTCAATCTGCAAAGAACTCCCTCTTTATAACCTCTCGTCTACTTGGAAGATGCAATTATTTCCACAACGGTGACCAAAAGGCTGCACCATCTGCAAGAAGGCTCGAGAGGAACTTTTGACAAGAAAATGTAGTGATAGGACAAGAGGGAAAAGCTTCAAACTGAAAGAGAGTGAGTTTAGATTAGATATCAGGAAGAAATTCTTTACTGTGACGGCAGTGAGGCTCTGTAACAAGTTTCCCAGAGAATGTGTAGATATCCCATCCCTGAAAGTGTTTAAGGCCAGGAGAGATGGAACTCTGAGCAACCTGGTCTAGCAGAAGGTGTCCCTGCAGGGTGGTTAGATCTAGGTGACTTTTATGGTCCCTTCCATCCAAAACCATTCTATGATTCCATGATTCAATGCATTTCTGACTACAACATTTCCTGGATAGCACCAAGTGTTTTAGGCAGAGTTGTAAGTACATTTATTTGAACCATGAGAGGAGCTGTAGTTCTTTGATGTTGATCAGTTGCATAGTGGAAAGTGATATGTACTCTGGTATCACAAAGAGCTCTACAAAGGTTAAGCAATGTTTTTATAGCAAAAATATTCAAATGGATTCTTCTTTCTTATATTTCATAGAATCACTGAGGTTGGAAAAGATCTTAAAAATAATCAAGTCCAAATGTAAACCTAACAGTGCCAAACCCATGTCTCTCTGTGTCTACAAATTGGGTTCTGAATAGTTTAACTTCAAACAAACACAAAGCCCCAGAACAAAAGCAATCCACAATCAAGCACCATGATTATGTTGTGAATTTAATTTGATCATTATTTCTTAAAATGAAAGATGTTTGCTTTTTTCCCAGGCTTTCCCTGGATCCTCTTATACAAAGAAAACAAGAGTTACTGTTTCTGAGCCACATAAATGCATTCTATATTCAGCTGAGGTTTTATTGATTATTAAATTAAGGCGATCTATATTGTTATCTGTCACAAGTGACTCACAGCTCTATACCTTTATCAATTTTTCCTATCCTAAGCAAAATTAACAATTATCTTTCTTGATTTTTTTTTTTGAATTCTCATTTTTTTGAGGAGAGTTTGATGCTATTCAATGGTGTTGACTCTGCAAGACAGGTCTGAGTCATGGGGTATAGGACTGAAGGATACTTGGCTGAATTCATAGGAGTATTTATAGTATTTTTTTTATTTCCACAAGTTATTTTAAAGTCTAAGTTCCATTTTAATGTCTGCTTTATATGTAAAGATATGCAAATACTGTGTTTACAAGGTCTGCCAGCTTTCATCTATTTACATACTAAGACTGCTTCATTCAGGTAGATTAATCTCCCTAAAATTGCAGCTGTATCTGATACATCACTATAAAGTTCTTTTGTTTGGAATGGCATCCTGATTTAAAAGTGTAGAATAAATGACCTTCTCTTACAATCCCTCTACTAAGAAATATGAATGTGGAGATCTACACTTTTTCTGGCATAGAAAAAGGCATAGATCTCATCTGGAGAACAGGAGATGATTTGTATACTGTGAAAGCACTGCTTGCTTTAAGTGTCTGTGAAACAATGTGCAGTCAAGGACAGAGTTTTACCCACACTGAGGAGCTGAGACAGTTTATTAGTTTTTATACATCTATAAAAATAATTACTAAAAATTGCACTTGGGGTTGGGCTTGAGCAATTTTCTGTGTCAGAAATCAGTGTTTGAAAATGGTAGTGTTGTGTGCCTAAATTATGCTTAGTATTATGTACCTAAAGTTTCTGTGGATGTCATTGCTGTTCCCATGAGCCCTGTGTGCAGATAAGAAGCAGTAAGCACCTTCATGAAATTGTGATATTGCCTGTTCTGGTATAAATTGAGGGCGATGCAGTTCAGATCAATGGAGTTGTGACCATTTGCTCTTAAGGGAATTTATTTCATAGCCTTCTCCAGTTGGATACAGCAAAAAAACACCTCAAAAATATGTCATTTTCTTTATGCTATAATTCTAAGAAAAACAGCAACCATTTTGACATTTTTTTCCCAATCTGCTTCTATGATCAATGCAGGGACAAGAATTTTAGGTGACAGAAATTGAAAAATTGAGTCATTGATTTTTCATGAACAATGGTAATTTTTGTGACTTGCATATTCCTGTCCCAAAACACACAGACTGAAAAAAAATTTCCTATCCCATGGCAGTAGCTTTAGAAATGCATGTCTCACTGTACTGCTGCTCATTTAATTTCTATTCACCTAAAATTTAGCATGATACAAAGCACTTATTTCTTATACTCACAACAAATCAGCTCCTTTATGTCTGCCTCTGACTGCTCTTGAATGAGATGCTCACCAGTTCTCCATTCTAGAAAGCACTTAAGCACTTGTTTATTTTTACTGAAGTGTCATTCATGACGTTTGCATAATAGCACTGAAGTGTTTGCAAGAATGGAACTAAGAAGAATCTGTAAGACAAATTTAAAAGATGGAAATTGCATTGGAAGAATATAGGGAACTCAAACAGACAGATATTCCATAATAATAATTTTGCTAAGTTTGCTCCAAAAGCATGAAAATAGGAAAAATACCCCACTCTGAATTCATATTCCCTCTGGAATTGTGTCCCCTTTGAAGTAATTATTGAATACACCTGGGTTATGTTGGACTCGCATTGAAAGCCAAATTCCTTTGTTAGACTGAGGTCTCGGAAAACTTACCTACATGAGTGACATGTTCTAATGTTCCACTAGGTTTAACTCCCCCTAGTACAGAGAGACCAGGGTTGAAGCTCCATTGCTCTTGGGGTCATGCTTGGTCAGTTCATTAAAGATAAGCCCCCCACCCCAAGCTATTGTCATTATTTTTTATCAGCCACTTAACACCTTAACTACTGAAATAACCAAATCTGACTACAATTCTTATTTACTCTTGCTTAAATGTTCTAAAAAAATTTAAAATCTCAACTCAAATTTTCCAAACTGATTACATATTTGTGATCCAAGTCTAATCTGAGTTGGTGCTTAAATTTCCACCTTAACATGATTAAGTCATGTCCCTCTTAGTGACTGGGACCTTGTCTCCCCTGAGCACATCTCTCACTCTGTGTGTTGCACCTTGGCAGGTAGGCTTGTGCACAGGACTGTATGTGCAGCTCAAGATGTACCACCTGAAAATTGTCATTGGAAGGACTAAGTCATGATTTTATAATAAGAGACTTTTGCCCCAGACAGAACCTGGTTACAATATACTGTCAAGGCATGCCTAACCCGAGCTGCTGCTTTTCTCACAGCAGGAGTTTCACTATAACATGTGATCACTGATCTCCATGGACTCATTCTGGTTTAGAGTGATATAAATTAGAATTTTCTAAGAATCCAGGTTCTCCAATTCAGGTACATAATATTTTGTATTTTATCAAATTTCTAAGACCTTGGGGATTTTTTCCCCACACAAGTTAATATTTGGGGCTCCTGTGAGCAGTGCAAAACCTCCTATCTCTTTTCCAGATTTTTAATCCAGTCTTTCTGTTAATTGCAATATAAATCTGAACTGTCTTGTTTTACCTAGTTTGATATAAAACGTGCATTGCTCTGAGTCACTGTTATGGAAGAGTCACTAACAGAGATATAATTCTAATAATTTGTAATAAGTTATCTTTTCAAATTGTGTCTGATTCATCCCTTACAAATGCAGTGTTCAAGTAATTTTTATTGCAATTCATTAGTTTTTGTAAATAAATTGAGGGCTTTTTTCTGATCACCTAAAAAATCTTTTAAAATTCTCCTGCCTGTGAAATATTTGGAAGGTAATGAATAGAGAATTGTTACTCTGTAATGTACATATTTCTCATTCATATTCTTGGTCAAATTGCAGTTAAGGTTGCCATAGTAACTAATACCCTATACAAAACATGTGACAAGAACAAAACATTGGAAATAGCCTGAGCAACAGAAAACATTAAAGGAGACTTTTAGGGTGTGGTAACCTTTGTATCACAGATGTAAGAGCATTGAGAAGGTTCCTGCTGGTGGGGCTCAGAGGATGAAGGAGCTGAGACTCTGCTGAGGAATTTGAAGCACAGCTAAAGACACATGCTCTGTCAACAGCCTCATTCCTTCCTTGCAATACCTTCTGCTTTCTTTTTTGAGACTTACACGTGATGACATTTCTCTGTTTGTCTGTCATTGCCTGCAAATAGAATGAGTTGTAGGCATCGTAAAACAGCCTCCAGCATGACAAGGCCTCCAATCACATCTCTGCCATTATCCTAAATGAGCTTGGTACCATGAAAGATATATGCCCCAGAAAAAAATAGAAGATAACAATAAGAATGAGATGGGTGAAACAGCAGAACTAAGGAAAAGATTATGAAGCTACATAAAACATTGGGGAAACAGAAAATGATAGAGCCCAAGGCAGGTGAGAGTAAGAAATGGGAGTAGGAAAGAAGTAAAAGACATATAACACATAAAATTAAGAAAATATAGAAAAGGTGGAAAAAAATAAGTATGCAGGGTATATCACAAAGGAAGAAATAGAAAGACAGAAAACTTTTGGTTTGAAAAAGGCAGTGAATGTTTCTATTACAGGGAGGATGGCTTGAAGGACACGCACAGCACCTGGTACAAGCAAAAGTGTTCATGAGTTCCTGAAATAAAAGAAGGAAAGATTCAATCAGGACAAACATGGAGAGCTGTTAGAAACTTTCAGTGTTCTTGGTCAACAAGCAGCAAAGGAATAAATTCTTCAGCCATCAGAAATAAGAATGCACATAATCACTATGGTTTTCTGCTACACAAGCTCTTTTTCAGTTCTGGGCTTTGGGAAAGGTTCGCTTGCTCTCCTCTCATGGTCTGAAGAGAATTTGTCTCTGGCATTTTCTCAAGGGCCAAGGATCTCAGACAGGTACATTCATAAGAATGGTTCCCACACCCAGTACTCACCAACTGTACTAGAACAGGAAAATTCCTCTCCTCGTTCCTCATTCATCTCTCCTCTGCTGGCAGACAGAGATTCATTCTTTCACACTTCTTTTTTTAAAAGATTCTTCTTTTAGCTGTCCAGGTCGGTCACGCTTCTTCCCGTCTTAGTTCCTTCTTCTGTCTGTGAAAGACAACATTTGCTTTTCTATACCATAAGGGATCCTTCAGCATGCAGTTTTAGAGCCACAGAAGGTTTGGAAGTGTGCCACTGGGGAGGAAATCTGTCCCCAGGAGCTGCTAAGAACTGTCAAACTGCCTTTCTGCAGAACCTGAAGATACTTGAGGTAACAGCCAGTTTGAAATGTAAGGCTTGCCTATTTTTTCTCTGCAAGACCTCCAGCTAGCTTCCCAGTGCTCTAAATTTGGAAAAAGGGAAAAACAGAAATTTTGGTATAAAAATTGTATGTTTTGTACTGTAAGAGAGAAAAAATTGAAAAGAAAAAAATATTAAAACCTAACATGTTCTGTCTGTTTTCATGGAGAAAAGACAGAATAATCAACCTGTTAGGCTAAGTTAGATTTGGTTAAGATAAATTTAACTATATTTTAAGGCATAAAAACATCTTGTTTGAGAGCGCAAAATCATGAAAAGTACTTTTGATAGGTTTTTGAAAATAAGTAGATCCTAGATACAGTACTAGAAAAAACAGTCTAAAATAAATTTATAATCTGAGTTATGATCCTCACTGTCCTGATCTAGCACTCATGATCCAAAGCCTGTTGGAGAAGGTGAGAGCCCTCTATTGACCCAAATGTGGGCTCACAGGCTCTGACTGGGAACTCATGGTACATGTACTAAAAAGCATTTCATGAGCACCAGCCAAACAGGTAAAAAATGCTATTTGGGTTTTTTTAATGTAACATATGAAGAATCAACTGTGAAGCAGGAAACTTGAAGAACTGGTATTTTTATTGAGAAATTTTAAGGAAAGTGACTTGATTTTTTAGTTCCTATGAAGCACCACTAAACCTTTAAGCTGCTGCATTTCTAGAGCAGGACCAAATTGTCCTGTCCGTATATTCTAGAGCTAAAATTCTTCATGATGGAATTCTCTAGGCTTTTTTTTTTTTTTCTTTTTTGAAAGATCAATTGTCAATTATCAATTATATGTTGTTTATCTTCTTTCATCCTCTTCCATCCCAGTTTGGCCATTTATTTGATGGAATAATTGGCTTAAATTAACTTTTTTCTAAAAGATCAACAAAAATTGAAAATTTTGGGCTATTAATGGTTTTAATTATCATGAACAAAATATTTTGGAACTTTGTGTGTGGCTACACTGAAGTGCAAACACCATTTATAATTTTAGTTTCCTTACTGTGTTTATTTAAAAAAAAAGGATTTTTTCTGACATACGTATTGTATGAGTTCCATCAAGAGGGGATCATCACCATTTATCTTCTTCATTTTGAAATTAAAGAAAACATGAAGGCCATTTGTGTACAACCTTGCAATATACAAACTTCACAGTCATACTTTGTTTTGCAATGGTATCAGGACAGTAATTTCGTTTCCCTAAAAAGCAGATGCTTGATTTCCTTGTTTATCTCTCTCTCTTTCCTTTAAGATTGCACCTGACAGATAGAAAGCTGATAGCAAATTATTGTGTCTAACCTTAGTTACTTGTTCAAAATGTTTCCTTTCCAAACCTCTCCTGTTACACTGAAAAAACACTGTATGGTTGTTTTAAGTGGTACCACAAAAGCATTGTAGTACAGAAAAAAAATACTTGCACAGAAAAACGAAAAATTTCTCTAAATTCAGAAATCTAGAGGAGATATCTCTTGCTGAGAAGAAACAAAACTCACATCTGGGAGGCCAGTATAGTACCATAGGACTTTGAGAATCAATTTTTAAATTTTGTTTAAGCCTAAGTTCCATGCAACCTTTTTTGTCTGTTATACTCTCTATTCTCCCAGTGTAAACTGGGGCCAGTGCCCTCTTCTTGGTGTACAGGGAAAGTGAGTTAGTGGGCCTTGTACACAGATGGACACAGGTGGACACAGATGGACACAGGTGGACACAGATGGACACAGGCCACCACTGAACACTGAGCTGGCCAGACACCAAGCAGCAGCTCTGCAGGAGCCACGTAGCTCCATCAGCTTAGTGTAGTCCCAGGGCTAAGAAACTCTGAAGAGACTCAAACTGCACTAGAGCATGACAATACTCTTCTATGACAACATAAATTAGAGGATGACACTGGTTGGAAGAAGTGTGAGCAGAGGAATTCCTGTTGTCCTATGCCCACCACAGTTTGTACAGAGCAACCTGTAAAGTACTGCTGCAGTGGGAAATGGAAATATCTACAACTTTCCCTTAATGGGGCCATGGGGACTAATATATCCCTTTGCAATGTCTCCTTGAGACCCTGCTTTTTGTGAGGCTTTTCTAGGCATCAGTATTACTGGTCTAGTCTATTTATGCCTGGCTTGTATCTCTGCTTATCCCTTGCATCCTCAGATGCCTGGGAAAGTTTCCTGTCTTCTGTCATGCTGGATTGCTGTTTGCACTTTTACAAGACCATTGAAGGATGACTCTGGAAATTAATCCTTCCCATGTTCCTTTGGGTAGTTAATTCACAAGGATATAATTTTGGAATAGATCTTGTTTATTTGCTGATCAAGCTCAACAGCAAAACTTGTTGGGATTTTTTTGCTCCCACTAGGTTGCACAAATGCTACCCCAGGATTTAATCCCCTGATGGTTAGGTATTTTATTTTCCAAGATAAATTTATGCCTGGTCAGTTTTTCCCATTTTGAGAACACACTCCTGACAGATTTTGGATTAGTTTAGTCCTCAAGGTCATCAACTGTTCATACATCATATTGCTGTTTCCCTTTCTATCACTGGATTTTTGTGGTGTAATCTCCAGATTCCACATTCTTGCATTTTTTTGTACTAAGGTCATGTATGATGGTATTTAACAAAATTGTTTATAAGACTGATCCCTAGGTCCCTGAGGTCTAATTCAGGAGCAGTGATGACAACTTATATCCCAATATTGTACATGCAAAGCCACAGAGTGTCACTTTGCATTTACCTACATTTCAAGTATACTTAATTTCATCTGCTATTTTTTTGCCAGTCACTCACTTTCACAAGAATCCTTTCCATTTCTTCACACACCATCTTTACTACTGAGAGAAACCTGGCATCATCAGCAAACTTTGTTTGCAGTTGTTGACATCTTGGTTTTCACCCTCTTTTTCAGATGAATAGCCCAAAGTTTGAAGCACAGATCTCTGTAGGTCTCCAGTGGTGTCCTGCCTCTGCAACAAGGACATGGTGTTCTTTGTTTCTTATCTTTTAATCAATTATTTACCTCTTTAAAGACCTCTACTTTCTGCCAGTGGTTGCTTGGCTTCTGTAAGAATTTTTGAAACAGACTTTTGCTACTGCGTTCTTGAAATCCAAGTGTAATATATCAACCAAAAGTCCCTCATCAGCTTCACTATTAACCTCTCCAAAGAGCTTCAGCTGTGAAGCAAGAACTAATACTCTCCCTTCAGCCCAATACTTCTCCTTTGATCCAAACCTCCTGTTACCTCTCCTTTATATTCTTCCTTAGAAATTATTACAGGGATTTTTTAAAAGAAAAACACACTGTTCATCTAAAAGTCAACCTAAATTTTAAAAAGTAAATAGAAGCTTAAGAAATGCCAAAAGCAAAACAAGAATTTTGTTTTATTTTTGATAATATTTTGAGATCCTTTAAAATAATCTTTTTGACATAAAAATATCAATATTACTTCACCAGTTCAGAAAAAAATCCAGATCCTGTGATTTGCAATGAAACCAAAGTAACTTCCATGCTATATCTGTTTTTTTCAACAGGAACAAATATAGAAGAAAAATAGTCATGACAGGTATTCTTGTTTTTTGCAAAAAGACTATTTGAATGTGCATAGCTTCAAATGAATAAAGTTCTTTTTTCAACTAACATTCTTTCTCCATCTTACATATTCACTATCATTGTGCTGACAGCAGTTGTATCCTCTCCTTCTATATTTACATTATTGTGCCTTGGGACTTATGTACAAAGTCATACTGTCTTCCCTGTGTCTTAATTTTCTTTTAATGGAAACTATTAACTCTTAAATGCACTACACTATTAGTACATAATTCTGTGGCCAAACCTGCTGCAGAGTGTTTGGCTCAGTATGTCAGTATTCTGTTGTGTCTTGTTCCCTCATTTTTCAGAGATATCCAATATGTCTCGTTCCTTCTAAGATGCTTTGTATTTTATTTTTGTTCTGGTTAGTTTCTAAATATCCTGAGTTAGCATATTGTCATTAATAGCTTTTATTCTTTACAATAACACCTCCAGCAACAATGAGCAGAACCTGGTATATTTCAATGGATGCTTCAACAAAGGCAAGGCAGCTTAGTAATTCACTGGTTTTGTTCAGTGATTTGCATGGTGATATCCATTGCACAATTTACAAGGCTGCAAAATGAGGGGAAGGAAGGGTAGGCTGGCTGTGGGTATACCTCTCAGCTGGCTCAGTCTCTGTTTAGCTCCAGGGCTAAAACATATCCACATCACATGTGCATTGATTTGCTCCTGTGCCTTAATCTAGAGTGAAACTATTTTCTTGATAGGGAAAATTTTTTGTGGGAGACAAAATGGTTTCTTTCAGGCTTTGAATTTTAGGGAAAGTATATACATTCAGTTGGTGTGGACTGTGTGGCCAGGAGTGATCCCTTGGTGAAGGTCACAAAGGCATATTTTACCAAGAAAAAAAAAGAAATAATCCTCTTTATACTTGCCATATTCTTGTTTATAACTATATATGATGTCAAGAAGTGGGGAATCTAAAATTCAACATTTAATTAATCTGTCCTGTTTACAATCATTTGGATGAAAAATAAATGACATCCCAAGTTTAAATATTTTATAGAATCATTGAATGCATCCTGAATCACACCACTGCTAGACCACGTTGCTCAGGGCCCTATCCTGTCTGGCCTTGAACACTTCCAGGGATGGGACATAGACATTCCTGGGCAACCTGCTCCATTGCCTCTACCAACCTGTCAGTAAAGAATTTCTTCCTAGTATCTAATTTAAATCTACCCTCTTTCAGTTTAAAGCCATTCCCACTTGTCCTACCCCTACATGTCCTTGTAGGAAGTCCCACTCTTGCCTTCTTCTAGCCTCCTTTAGGTACTGTAAGGTGCCTCAAAGTCTTCCCAAAGCCTTCTCTTCTCCAGGCTGAACAACTCCAACCCTCTCAGCCTGTCTTCATAGGAGAAGTGTTCCAGACCCTGGATCTTCTTCCTCTCCTCCACTGGCCAGTAAAATCACAGACCTCCTTGTGTTTATTCCCTGTGCTGCTGTGTGCTTACATGCAGACATTAACATTGGATCCCCAGTGAAGCTATGTTACTGGATGGTGTGGCTGGAATTCCTTTGTCCTGCTGTTAAAGTGCTCTCCTGCTGACCTGTGATCCCTCTCCAGGCTCTGGGCATCTATTGCTGGCACTGGCAGCAGCCTGGTAGGAGTGGGATGGATTGAGGTTCCTCCAGCAACTTTATTTTAAAGCACTGTCACACCGAGCTAAATGCCTTTTCAGCTTGACAGCCGTACACAGAGTTAGTAACTACAGACTCCCAGAATAAACAACATGGACTACAGGAAGAAAAGGAAACAAAGTATTTTGTTTACTCAAAATACTGATATTTCACTTCTTTTGAATCTCATAAAAAGTGTTATATTTCCTAACTTGCATACTTTTTCTCCTCAGTGGCCAAAAAACCTGAAAGTATTGTCTGTATAATGCTAAGCCAAAAAACTACATTAGCTTTGCATTTAGTATATTTTATATATAGAAGGTAAAGGATTATTGCAAAATCTTTCAACACACAGACATGTTGTTTGAGGCTTATCAGCTTTACTACAGCAGATAGGTTCTCTTCTTCATATACGATTTGTAAAGATTTTGCAAGACACTGTACACGGGGAAAAAAGTAAATAATATCATCTGCAGATGTAAGTAAAATATATGGATTTTTTAAAATTTATTTACCCTTTGTGGGCTTAAATGAAAATTAATGTTAGTTTTGCTATAGTCAGCAGACAACAGATATTCAGATAAAAATTCTTAGAGGTCCATTTGTCTCTAGTTGATTTTATGACTCAGCTCAGTGCAAATCCCATTTTAATAAAACATTTTGTCATTTTAATAACTGTGGAAAAACAGACAAGGGTGGATTTCTGTCTAATGATCATGTTGCCTATAAGAAAACGGTGGGCTTTGGGGTGCTGTTAAAGGGAATCTATTAAAACTCTGTTTCCAGGATGAGAGTAGTATGCAGTACCTTAAATCCACACAGACCCCCAGCAGCTTCAGTGAAGTTTGATACAAGATTTACAAGATTTCACTCATGTAAATTCTCTTATTTTCCACATCTGGGATCCTAGCGCTTCAGTTTGTTTATTTTGTTTTTGAGATTTGGGATGTCAAAAACAGCTCTGTAATGCTGAGAATTAGCAACACAGAATCTATATGGGAATCTACTGAGTAGCATTTCCAGATAAGTGGTTCTGAAGACCCTCTTTTGCACTAAATGATAAGAATCCACTCCCCACTATTTTACAGGATAGCCTTATTCTGTGAAACACCATTGGTGATACGGAACATAGTCCAAAGTCCAATAAATAGTCCAATATTTTATGTTTCTCTTTTTCTTCCCAGTCCTATTTTGCCTTATTGTTTGAGTTGTCAAAAGTCCTATCGATAGTCCTTTACCTAGCCACAGGTGGTGAAGTAAATCTCTCCTGACTCTGGTACTTAAAAAATTACCTGTCATGGTTCATCCAGCCACCATAGATCTGCCTTGTAAAGAGTGGAAAGAATGACCAAGCATTGAATATGAGTGCTGAAGTTAAGTGAGACAAATTTCTATTGGTAGTGCATACTCTCTTAGGTGCCTAACCTCGAATTTGATTTTTAATTGTTTGGTTAGGTAAAAAGACTGTCTCCAATAGATAAGATTGCCAGAGACAAGCTGTGCATTTAATTAGCATGCACACTATATCAATTTTTTTCTAAAACCAGGCTTTATTACTGAGTTGAGCTTCATTATATTTATTATTAAATGTGAATATAAGTAATTTCCATGTGTATAGATTTAGTTTTTCATCAATTCATAATGAGAATTTTTCTATTATCACTGTTAACTTTATTGAGTTAACATTGATGGATCTAATGATGACTCCCTAAATAGATGGGAAACAGTTACAAGGCTGGCTGCAAAGTTCACTGTAAGGATTAGAAACATAAATGTGCAAAAAGTCTCACACTACATAGACTTCAGAGACAGCTATTTTCTTCTTCTTTTAACATAATAGACTAATTTGAAGCCCCTGCAAGATGGCTTCTATGCAGTCCTTTATTTTTAAATTCTACCATCTTCAGTTAACACTAGTTTTCATCTAAAATGCCATGATGTTTTATGAACAAATTATATTTAAATATGTATCTTTGGATTAAGGACTGAATTAGACAAAATATCAGAGTACAATAATAAATATCCATAAGAGGACTAGGTCTGTGCAATTGATGGAGATAAAGCAGATTTTCATTTTTGTCTAGCTCCTGTGCCCAAAGTTCAACAAAATCCAGAATAACGGGCTTAGTTTCTACAGAATTAAATGAAAATTCTTAAATTCAAAAAGGCTATGCATTTGTACAGGCATTGCTCTCCTTGCATATACATGCATCCTAGTACAAAAGGAAAAAAAAAATTAACAAACTCTTGTTTTCTTTGAGTGCTCTGACAGTACGCTAATGTGGGCACACTGTGATCTGAGTTAATGGAGACATATCTTTTCCTATTACCAAACACTGGACTAGTGCAAATGTATATACTGCATATCAGCATCATAGGGGCAGCTTGTATTTTATTTTGTGTGCAGACATTTCTATCAGCTCATTTCTATCTTACCTAGGGCTTTCTGACAGTTAATAATATAGGGGTACCATTACAAATCCAGTCATCTTTTTGGATCATGGAAAATCTCATATTATTACTGAATTGTAACAGGTTTGTTGTATACAGGCTTCGTAGAAACAAAAGTAATGGTGATTTTCAAGAAAATACAATATATAGAGCACAGTTCAGAAGTGGCAACTTTTTGTTAAGATTGCAATAATATTCTTAATTTATAGAGAAAATCTCCCTGCTTATAGAAATATCTTTCAAATCACTGCAGAATGTAAAGGTGCCTATTGTCTCTGCCTCTAGGATAGTTGATGATTCCTCCTGTTATCCTCAGATAGCTGAATCTGTCAGTATTAAAGCTTTTCTAAATCTGCCAGAGTAAGGAAAAGAAACCAAGTAATACTTGTTTCCTATAAACCGTGACTTGACTGCACTGCATATTTAACAGAAAGAATTCTTGGAATTTTAAGAAAAATGGAACTGCTAAATAGCACCTCAACCAAAGAAGAGTTCAGTAACTGAAAAAAGGCATTTTTAGCATAGAGAAATGTGTGGTTTGCATTGCTCCATTATCACACTTTCTTGTTTTGTTCCTTGCTTGCTTGTTTTCTTGCTTTCTTGGTTTTGTCTTCATTTTAGCTATTTTTTGCTGGGTTTTGATACACTTATTTCTTTTAGCACCTCAGCACGGGATAGGTGCAGTATACCTGTGATGCTTCACCCGTGTATCTGAGCCTGTTTTGCTACATAACTGTAGTGAGTCCAAGGAAATCAATGAGAAAGTGATTGTACTGAGATTACATTCCGGTCTGCTAAATTCAATTCAGGAGTCCTGCACAAGTGAAGGTTCGTTGCATCAAATTTTAGATGTCTTAAAGTTTTTTGTCTAATCTTCTTCTGCAGAGAATGGAGAGAAAGGTAAGCATAGGGAACAGTTCACATCATCCTGAGCCACAAGATGCAAATTCCCCTCTGGAGGTACCTCTTTCTAACCTCTGACTTTGAAGTGAGATGAGGCAATTAGTTTTCACTTAAATGAAGTCACATAATGGCTATAATAATGTCATATAATGGCTGAAAAGCTGAATGTATATGAACATTGAGGTAATACTGGCATGTTGATAATACTTAAAATTATGAATTGGCATAGACCCTTATTAAACTTACCTAGATTCACTAAACTTCCTTTTGAGTCTGGCTGTAAGTCAACCACGACTAGCAGATTGTGAATGAAATGAACAGCTGTGCCTTCATAACATAAATCTCTTAGACAGGGGAAATCATTCAATCAAGTTAGTGAGAAAATTAGCACCCTTGCGTTTCATTTTCACTCTTGTGTCTCAAAGGAGTTTCATTAGCACTTACAGAACTGATGATACTAGATTTTCAGACCAGAGACTTCCCACAGTTGATCTGTGGTGTCATGGATATGCTTCAGACTTAGTTGTTGTTGATAACTGAATCTGGTCTACTATTAAATCCATTATTTCTTTAGATTGTACAGCTGTGATTCACTTAGATGGTATATTATTACCTACATTGTTGGCATGGCCAATAGAAAAAGAATGGAGAAATCCTTTCCTGCCTCTAGCAATTAATCAACAATCTTCCAAATCTGCTGTCTTGCTGTGTGACTTAGAGGGTGGAGGATACAAGGCAGATTTTCCTTCTCCCAGTGCACTGTGCCATTCAATGGCCAGAAGCAGAAGTGGGTGCTTTCCTGTGAGGCAGAGCACCCTTTGCAGAGGCACAGTCAGAATCCCTCTGTGTTCTGTTGCAAACAGGCAGCAGTGTTAGTACTAGCATGCTGCAGATATTATTCCAACCAGTGCTTATAGAGTCAGTAAGAATGTGACTCTTAGGTGTTTCAATTATCTGAGAACGTTCCACTTGCAAATCAAGCAATCTATAGGCTGTAAACTGCATATTAGGGCATGATATTTACATTAGAAAATATTAAATTGAATTTTTCCTATGTTTTTTAAATTGTAAAGTGAAATTAATTTGACATGTTTACTAATAAGCTTGTCTTCTTTAGGCAAAGAATGTACTTTTAATATGCTCTAATGTTCATTTTCCCACCCATTCCAGATGGGAATCCTATTAGATGATTAAAACTCTGTGCTTGTAAACCTGCCTCAGACACATCTAAGTAATGGTAGTAGCCCAAAATACCCTATTGGAAAAACCTAGTTGTCTAAGAAATGGGTTCATAGATGGACAGAGAGAAAGATAAAAACTACTACTCAACTCCATCACTAAAACCACAAACATTCACAACAGTTCTGCAGTTCAGGATTGAGTGCCTTGAAGCAAAACTAGCTATTTGCAATTGAGTAATTTTTTCTTGCTAGCAAAAACATTCTGATATATCAGAAAATTGCAGTGTGTTATGTGATACTTCCAGCAAGCTGCTTTTATCTTTTGGCTGCAGCAATGGTCCGTATGTTTGACATTCTTTATGTAATCCAGGAATACATCATTAATTGTCGTTTCATGCCAGGGCAATTGGCAATCTCTGTGGACAATGACAACTACTGCCTCCTAAAATTCTTTGACGAACTATGGTGAAATTTGCATCTGTTCTTATAATCAGAAACAATGTGCAGTGGTCACAGAGTATGACATAGTTGTGCTTTAAAATTGAAGCATCCTGTTTGTGGGTGAAAAAGCCTTCTTCATGGGAAGCCACAGTAAGCATGGAGAAAAATATCTCTTTAGAATCTGAGACTTATTTCCTGTGTCAAGTGGAACTGCTATTAATATAAAATTCAATTATCATTTATTAATTTGCAATATCCTCAAGGGAACTTTTTGTTAATAATCACTAGCAGTCCTCAAAAAACCAGAATGAAATCCTTTGTTTTCCCTGGTCCTTAGTTTTCTCCTACACTTTAAAACACTTAATCCTGACAAGGACTTGATACTATTACATGTGTAAGAAAAAAAAATCAAACCTTTCACACTGCTGGAGATTGTCTGGTTGTTGATATATATCAAAGCCCACAGCTCCAAGGATTTTCTGAAGCCTGTGAAAAAATGGAGTTTTTTTCCTTCTTTCTTTCTTGCACATCTCATATTCTTCAAAATATTGAATACAACTGTAGTGTCTGTAAGAAATTCGCACATTTGATGTAAATTGAACTTCAGACAGAGAGTTGGGGTCTAGGAGGTTAAAGGCAGTCAGGTTTAGGCTTATGTATGTGTTTCTCTTTAGCCCCAGAATATTTGCTTTTTGTTAAAGCTTAAAACATTCATACTTGCTTGATAGCTACAGCAGAGATAATGACTTTAAGTATGCCAATTTGGACCAACTGAAGATTTGTCCCTCTATTTCCAAACTTGTTTTCCAGCTGTCATTTTGTTCTGCACCACACAATTCACTAACTGTGTTCTCAACACTTCTCTTTTTTAATATACAAAATCTACTTAATTTCATGAACAAAAGTTGCCATTAAAATAGAAAAATAAAGTTGGGCACACAGTCTTAGTATGACTGTAAGGATGTACCAATTCAGCGCTAATTATTGGAATGCAGATGCTTGTTCTGTCTATCTTCACAGTTGCATGCCTGAAAGTGCCATATGATTTCCAAGCAGGTTCATTAATTTATTAGCCTGATAACTTAACATGAAAAGCAAAGAAAACAAACTACTTTAGGTTTATTTATTGAATTAAGTCTAGAAAATGAATCTCTGTTCTTTTATTGAGTGGCTGTGGGCTGAAATGTGACATACCTTTGGGAAAAACAAATCAAGGATTATTTAAGTGGTTGTTTACTTCAGAAATGCAAAACATGCTGTTTGGGAAGCTGAATCATTAAAACAATTGCAGTGGGACACAGTGCTTCTCACACTGAGATCAAAAGCTTTGCACAGATTGTGTAATCTGTTTATACCATATATTCCAACAAGTTATCAAATCATCAAGGTACAGAACTTGAATTCCATGTAAATTGCTGGTCAGATTGACCCACAGCTAGACACTTTATCATCTATTCCAAAGAGGTACTATCTTAAATCAACTGTAATATTATACACTTTTAGTTATTGTCCTGTCTTTCTCAGAACCGGGTGTATGTGGGGTGTGTTGGTTGGGGGTGGTGGTGTTTGCTCACAAGATTTAGTTTTATTCTGAAGGGATTAATTTTGTATTCTGCCTTGAAGATGGGTAAGCATTCCACATCATTCCTGTGTGGAAGAGTGATTCAAAGCTCCTTCTGTCAGCACAATTTCCTGCCTTGCTGATAGCTCCACCACCCCTGAGGAGTGGGTCTTTTCTCACAGTGATAAATTATTATCCTCAAAGTAATCTGGATCTAGGGCTTTGAAGATTAGGATTAGAACAACAAATATGATTCACCATTCACTCAAGAGCCAAAGTGGTGTTCATAGCACTGAAATGATGTACCAAAATTGACTTATTTTGCTTAGCAGGCAGAGTGACGGGTTTTGATCAGCTGCCCATTGAAGGCTATCATTGGCTTGGCCAGAGCAGAGTACGATAGCTGTGGAGCCTGGAAGCCACGAATATGTACAATGCTATTGCCAAGTCAGCATCTGAGAGGATGTTCATAGGAACAGCCTGCTGGCTCATCATGGATAGGAGAATTTATTTCTGACAGATTTCATACTTGGGAGGATGTCAGCTAACCCTGAGGCTATGAAGTCTCTTGACAGTCAGAAAACAGACCCTTTGTTTGAGAATGCTGTCATGTCTTTGGCTAGTTCTTCAAAACGTTACCCTTTTCCTTCTAACCTCATTTCTGTCTCATTCAGATTTAGTTCCAGCCAGCTGAATTCCAATTCAGAAGCTGATCTCCTGTAGGCACTGAGGCAGATGGGAAGCAGTGCTGTTAGGGTATGATGTGAGAGATGGTTTGAACTGAGAGTCAGTAACACACTGTTCAATGCAGTGTTTCAAAAATATCTCCTGGTAGTTTTACATGTTAAAAACTACCAGATTAAAACAGAAGAATGGAGAAGTTCACCAGCAAGGGGCCCAGATACAATATACTGTTACCAGACACAAATGTTCTGAATCACTCACAGTAGATTGATTTGATCTGGCTTCGTGCCGTTTGCTCATTGCTGTGTGATGCTGCATGTGATGGCTAGTACAGCAAATGTGACTGCAAGATCAGCAGCAGAAACATGGGAATATTATCGTAGCCTGGGATTAATGTCGTAAATATAAAAAATCCATGCAGAAAAATTTCCTCCTGCTTCCTCTCTCTTAAATATGGTTTGAACCTCATTAGCAAATCATATTATGGCATTTTTATGTGGAATTAGTTAATTGCCCTTTTTCACAGTTTCTTCTGGGAGGTGGATTGCAACAAAGGGAAAATATAACAATCACATACAAAAAAGCTGTTCTGCCATCTGTTTGTTTATTTTTACAATTCTGTATAATACCAATTTCTGTATGAGGAAAAAACTATTAAAACTTGTTAAAGTTTTCATTCCTTCCTCTATGTGCATTTCAAATGAATACGATCTGAGAATCTGAATGATCTGAGATGTAACATTGACAATAATATAATAAACTGACCAAATGAAAAGATGTTTTAAAATACCAAATATATTTATAGATAGTCAATTTTCAGTTCTTGCAGACCTACAAGTCAAGAATAAATTGAATGGGATAGAATTTTGTAAATATGTGAAGTAAAGCAATTGCATCCTATGAGTGCTAGTGTCTTCATTTCTGTATCTAGAACAATCATTGAGGAGATGTTTATTTGAAAAAACAAAGAACAAGCAATGTTCACCTGTGTAGTGTATGGTCTTCCACAGTGGAAAAAAAGAAGAATTTTAGAGGTAAATACAAAGAAAATGTTTAGCTCTTTTCTCAGAAAAATATATGTGTCTCTCTGTGAGGGAAGGGCCCAAGTCAGATCCACCCAGAGATGAGGAATCCTATGAAATATCATGTCATAGACCTACTATGGTCTCACCTGGATGTGTGTTGCTTTTTTTTTATGATGATGAAAGTTAGCTATTTAGCAGAGCTGCTTATGAAATCCTACAGAGAAATGAAAGTAAATCTTTCACTGCATATCATTCAACCAGTGGTATATTCTAAAGAACACTGGGGTAACATCTGAAATAGGTGGGGGTAATGACAAGCAAATTTAGTACAAGTTCAGAAAACTTCTTTGAATTCTGTCCTCAGTCCCAAAGGCTTGAGAAAAGATCTTTGGTAAAAGAAAATAATCTGCTAATCTGTAAAGCAGAGATGGGCCAGAATTTTCCTAAGCATCCCTGAGATATGCAAACTCTTCCCAGTATTGCATTCCCTCCTAAATGTTGTCACTAAAAAACCTTATATCAGCTATGGTAAAAATCTGTGAGCTATGTGCTCCACTGCCTACACATAGGGAGTCCAAATAATTTCAGATTTACTGTTTGTGCTTCTGTTTTTTGTCCAGTGGGTCTAGGTGAAAGGACAGTAAGCTCTGTGGAAAAACTGCTTTTTCTATGTAAATCACATTCTTCAAAGACTAGATGGATGTCTACGAGAAAAGCTGTATAGTTTAAAAAAATATTTTAAAAAGGATGGAAAAAACCCTGCATGTCCAATATAACAGATCATTGCTTGTCTGTGCACTGAACAGACACAAATCACACAAATCACAGTAGGACATCGTACTGTTAGCAAGGAAAGAATTTCTCAGGTTAATAATTGAGAGCAAAAGTTACCTCACCAAAGCATTGGAAGGGCAAGACAGCCTCACAGAATGAGAATGGATTCCAGGGTTAACAGATGTAGTCTCACATAAGAGAAATACTTATAGACTAAAAACTAACTATAATATCTGAGGAGATCTGAGGACAATGCTGGAAATCTGTCAAGGCCATGTGTGTAAGCACAAGAGATTCATAAGTTCTAACCTTGGCTTCTGTCTCTCCTCTTTTTTTCTCTGACATCAAGTTTAGGCTCCTAAGCAGAGAAAAAAATAAAAAAGGTAGTTTCAGTGGTTCATTTCCAGTACAAATAGGAAAATGTAAATAGTAATTTATAGTACTTCTGTATAGAGATATTACTTCTTTTTCTGTTATAAAAAAAGTCTTATTGTTCCTGTTTCATATTTACTATGAGTCTGATTTTCTGTATTTAGTAGAATCATATTAGGATTTGTTATTAAGAAATAATTCAAGAATATGTATGGTTTGTATATCAATGGATTTCATCACGATAAGCTGTGTGTGGGGAAGAGTATGTTGCAGAGTACCTGTAAAAACTGTTTGGAATCAATCTTGGCTTTGAGAGGAGACATGTCACATAATGATGGTCAGTCTGGTGCCACATGAAGCAAATCTTTCACCTGTTCACACCTGATTCCTGAACTGAACAGAATGCAAGTGGCACTGAAAAGATGCACAATACATTGGGTTGTATAATGTTGGTCCTGATATAGTTTCAAAAGATTTGGCCAAGGTCCCATCCTTTTGATTTTAGTCTAGTTCAAGTAGTTCTCTGGAATAGCCTTTCTCTCCACTAGCTACTGAGGGATCTCAGAACAACCAAAATTCTAAATCAGTTATGTCCTTGGTATTCATTTAGATGAATTCTATCTTTACAGCTTAACTCAGCATGGCAAAACAAGAGGGCTGTGTGGCTGAGGATACCCAAATAAAAGTTTTATGTGAGTTAA
This sequence comes from Thryothorus ludovicianus, assembly GCA_013397245.1. Lineage (NCBI taxonomy): Eukaryota > Metazoa > Chordata > Aves > Passeriformes > Certhiidae > Thryothorus > Thryothorus ludovicianus. The sequence continues at coordinate 692,688 of VZTB01015934.1, forward strand.
GTTGAATACTAAAAGAAAAGTGAGCTCCAGGAAATGGTTCCAGAAATAGTGGACACAAACACCCCCATAGATCTTCTGCAAACAGCTTAGAGTACAAGGCAACCTGACCAGTTATTATTTTTGCACTCCATCAGAAGACAGGGTTACACACACTGTAATGAAGCACATTACATTTACTTGGGAGCAACTATATATTTCTAACAAAAAAAGATGTGATTTTTATACATTGCTCCTGATGTGGAAAATGTCACTTTATAACTAGACACTTTAAAATGTACAGGAATAAAATGGAATGAAGGTGCTTATATCCAGAAATAACCTTCCAGCTGCTACCTGATCTTTGTTGGATTCTAAACTCTTATGTCTTCACTTGGCTTCAAAGTCTTCCTTGCCTGGATTGGTACATCTCTGCAAGGCCAAGTGTCTTGAATGCATGATACCAACAGGAGGCAGAAACTACATCTCTTCTGGTGTCTGATCTAGACAGTTCCTTAACAGATTAACCTCCTTTAGTGAGCAGACTTTAAAAAGTTCACAGTAAAACTCCTTCTTGTATTGTCAGCTGCTGAATTAGTCACTCAGAAGTGGAAGAACCTGCATTTAATTGATTCTAAGACTTGAAAAAATTCAAACCACTTGTTCTGTAAGGCTGCCTTGGGCACTGAGACAGTCTATGACAGACATGGGAAAGTGAAGATGGAATTAAAAGTGAAGGGAGGCTTTTCCTATTGGAGCCGCAACAATTATTTTGCAACAATGGATTTATGATTCATGTGGCAGAGAGTGCAGAAAGGGAGCTATGACTGTTCAACAGCTCCTTTTCTCATGAGTCTTTTTAAAAAATTTTGGATAAATGTTTCTAATAGGCAGAAAAATAACTTAGCTTCCATGCCATAGATTTTAGTCACATTTGGTCTCATTCTTCCTTGCTAGTCCCCAGTTTAATTTCATGAAAATGAATGTATCAGGAAAATGTATTTGAGGAGTTGCTATAAGTTTTCCTGTTTTACATTGTCTTTCAACTACAGGCTACAAGACAATTGTGACCAGTTCTGAGCTCCTCAGTTCAAGAGAGACATGGAGCTTCTGGAGTGGGGCCAGCAGAGAGCAGCAAAGATGATGGAGTGACTGGAACATATCTCTTACAGGGAAAGACTGAGGAAGCTGGGCCTGTTAAGTCTTGAGAATATGATTTGAGATGACTGAGAGGAGAACTCATCAATGTCTGTCAGTATCTGAAGGGAGGGTGCCAAGAGGATGGAGTCCAGGCTCTTTGCAGTGGTGCCCAGCAATAGGACAAGAGGAAACAGGCAGAAAATGATGCACAGGAAGCTCCACCTGGCTATATGGCAGAATTTCTGTACTGTGCAGAGCACTGGAACACGCTGCCCAGAGAGGTTGCAGAAACTCCCTCACTGAAAATGTTCAGGAAGCATTTGGGCACAATTCTGTACAGTGTGCTTTAGGATGACCCTGCTAGAGCAGGGAAGCTGGACCAGATGACCCTCTGTGGTCACTTCCAGTCTTACCCATTCTGTGATTCTAAATGGGACAGAAAAACAGGTAGCAAGAAGAAATGAACAAATATAGAGCAGGGAAAAATCCAATATTACTTTATGACAGAGTGACATCTTGGATGTTGGTAGAATTTGGACTGTTAAGATGTGTTGGCTAGGAACTCACCACATGTAAAAAGATTACACTAAATAATCACAGAGTCATATAATAATTTAAACTGAAAGGGACGTCAGGAGGACATCTAATACCATATATTGCTGCTCAAAGCAAGGGTGGCTTTGAAATTACTCCAGGTTGTCCAGGCCTTGACCAATGAGTTCTGCATATATCCGAGGACAGTGGCTACTCTCTGAGCAGCCCCTTCCAGGGCTTAAACACACTCAGGATGAAGAGTCTTTCTCAGGTATCTAGTATGAATTTTCTTTGTTGTAACTTGCAACCATTTCTTATCCTGTCATTGCACCTTTGGTTCTATTCTCTCTGTCATGGAGTCAAGCTCTGGCTGTGTTGGCTACATTATTTACAGTGGAAGCCTGGACACCTTGCAGAGATCTAGACAGCTGTGTTACAGACAGCTCAAGTGGAATTACTTTTAGATTAAAGCGTGGTAATATAGATGTATACATGTAGAAGCTTAAATATGAGCCAAATTTTCCACTCCTTTTAGAGACAATGGAGCCTTGATCCAGTTGGCTGCACACTACATTGCTATCTAGTATAATTTAGGAGGCTTTAGGTGCTGCCTTACCTCCAGCTGTCTCTGTAGAAAGGCATAATGGTCTAGTAAGTCCTGTGGCACTGCCCTGTACAACTGCATTCAGTATCCTATCATATTTCAAGTGATACCAGATGCCTATGCTAAGGGAACTGAATAAATCCTGAAAACATTGCAGTAAATGAGAATGAAAGAACTATTCAAAAGAGCTGAATAAACACAAACTGAAGGAGTTCTGGACAAAATTTGACTGCCACAGTTAGCTGAACTGAGTCTTAGCAATTATATCACAAATAATCAGATGACCATTCCTGGCATCTGCCAAAAAAAAAACATTTCACGTGCACAAATATGTGCCATGTATTTTTAAAGGTGTCAACCTCTTAGAAATAGGATATTATTTTACCTTGTAGATTTTTTTCCTTTGCAGATAGAATCATATAAGGGATTTTTACAATTATTTTGGGTTTTTAAGCAGGTGCAGAAATATCTTTTTTTTTCTATAATGATCTGTGTACTGACCAATAATACAAAACTTTTTAAAGTTTAATCCATGAAACCTCTGTACACTGAAGTAATTAACCTAAGATCTTCTTACTGCCTTTGACTTAAGGTGCAGGATATTCACCTAGGGTCATGGCCTGGGGGATTATCTTGGTATATTTACTCTTTGGCATAAAATATTGAGAACTTCCCTATCCCCATGAGATCCCTATTTTATTTTTTTTTTCGCCATTGCCCTGTATCCTTTGCATGCAGCCTCTTTTCAGGACCATTTTCTCACTAAACCCAAACGCTTTACATAGCACAAGTTTGAGTGCAAATTCTATATACAGGTACAATATTCTTCATGCTCATGCTGTAAAAGCTATAGCCTTCTTCCCTGGATCAGAATATTGACTCCAAATTTTTAGGTGAAATGTGTAATGTCCAGTTCATATTATATTCTGTGTTAGTGGGGATAACTTTTTTCTGACCACAATAGATCCCATGCTTCAATTATTTATTTTCTTCCAAATGTGTTTTTCTTAAAAGCACTCCATTACCATTGCTTCTGAAAATACATTGGCTTGTACACCTATATCCAACTTGAAATTATTATCTGTCCTGTTTGTTTTTCATGAGGGTATGCTCATGCTAGACAATGCAGCCCATTCCTCCTCCAAAGTATTCTGCTTTACTGGAATTGATGTTGTCACTCCTTGCATATGCAGTCCATTTTTGACTGATGCCTGCAAACCACTGCTGGGAAGCATAATCCTCTGGAGTTTGTTTTTTTTTGGAAGTCATTGTCATGTCCCATTTTTGCAGACTATCATTTGAGTTGTGTCATATGATATTGTGCAGCAAATGTCTTTAATTTTCCCATATTGGATACTTTTGCATCCACATCATCAGATCCTTGACTAAGCTTTACTATATGACTATTTTCTCTTAGAAAAATCTTGGAAAAATTTTAGGTAGTATTCATCTTTCTAGATTTTTCCCACTTTCTTTATTTTCTTTCCCAATGTGATTTGGTCTCAGACCAAGAGCTGAAAAATTCCAAACTAATATTTGTTAGATAACAGGTTTTTTTCAGTAAATTTAGTGGAATTTTTACTTTATTTTTGTCCACATTTAGTTTCATTTATTCACCTTAATTCATTTTTGGGCTCTCTGGGGAGCTCTGTTTTGCTAGTGAAGAAGATTTGAAATTTTATTAATTGCTAAATATTAAAACTGAAGTGTAACTTTAAAAATGACCCTAAGGTGTGTAGCTCAAATGCCTAGCTTTCTGGTATCTGTGTTACAGTGGAAAAATCCCATTGGATGTGTCTTGTCCAAAATAGTTATGGAGTCCTTTTTCACAGTGAAAAGATTGCTCAGACTCCTTTTAAGAGGATTTAGTTTACCTGTGTTGGACTTTATTTTAGGATAAGTGTAATGACTCAAAATAAAATACAGGAAATCAACCAATCTCAGCATATTTGAAAAATACAAAGCAGCTCTTTTAGTATTTCTAAGCAGTACTCTGAGAATAGACTCTTTACAAAAAAATGTATAGAAAATAGCTTTAGTTAATAAATATCTAGAAAATATAGATTCATTGTATTCACATTTTTTTGCAGCTTTTGCTATATTTGCTTTGGGCATCTGACTTCTTGAGAATGAGTTAAATTAAGCATCAGAAGATCCAACTTTCTCAGTGGCATCTGTGACTCCAGACTTACTGACTTCATAGTTACGACATTTCTCTTGGTTTGAAACTGAAAAGAATAAAGAAAAAGGAATTTGGATATATCTGAATATCACAAAATGTGTGGATAGGTTACCTAAGTCCTAATAAAAATATAGGTTTTGACACCCTGATATTAAGTGATTTGAGGAAAAAAATCTGAGATAGAATATACTGTAAATATAAAGCTTCAGTGCTCTGGTAAGATATTCTTTTGTACATATAAATGCTCATTTGGAAATGATCCACCTTGTTTATAGAAGCAATAGATGTTCAATCATAGTCAAAAGCTTACTGAAATGCAGGAAATATTAGCTAATCTGAGAATATTTATCAATTAGCTAATATTACAGTCAATGCTCAGTCACAGTTTTGTACTATTCTGATCTCTTAAAAAGAAATCCAATAGCATCTTGGAAAATGATGTTTGTCTGTTTGCATTCCTGCTTAATTATCACGTTCACTTGCAGAGCAACAAAATTAACCATCAGAATGACAAAATCTAACAATGTGCCTGAGCTGAAGATCTGCCAACAATTTTCTAGCAAATCTCAAGCAGAATTCCAATGGCCAAAGTCTGTTTCATGAGCAAAGTCACACTTCAAAATTACTTTTTTTTGAGAAACCTTGACCACAAATGTGTTATACAATCAATATTGTGTGGAACTAGCACAGTGTAGTACTGGTGCTCTTTGAACTCTTTTCCAAGCAAAACTATTTAGTTCAATAATTCTTTTAAACAAAAAAAGAAATCCTGATTGAATAGACATCTATTTAGAAACACTGGAGTAATCTGGTTTGGCTAACTCTACATAAAAGGACTGTTTCTATTACCTTACTGTTTATTTTCATTCACCAAATCAAGATATCAGTTTAAGTAATACTGACTGGCTGAAAAACATCTCAGGCTATGGCCTGGAATGGAGAATGTACAGGGAGGAAAACAATATGAAATTACAGTGCAGCTTTCTATTTATCAAATACTTTGCTGCTGGGAAAAAAAGTGACCAAATATAGTATGTTGATCCTAATACTTACCTGACTTTCCTCTGCTGAATTCCTAATAGACTAGTGCAATACATAGTTTACAGAGCAAATGCTAGAATGCGCAAATAAGAATTGTACTCTGTCGTAAAATTAATTACAGAATACTGGGTAATGGACCCCTTTAAGGTATAACAAGTGAAGAGGAAAAAAAAAAAAAAAAGAAGAAACATTTTAAACCATTTATTATAAAAATTAATGTGCAATACCTGTCAGGTTTACTTCTTTTACAAAATAGGATAGTTAGTACATGGAGCATCATATAAACCTATAATATAATATAAACTGAAGACAACATGTAAACCAGATCCCTGCATGGGCCATTTACTTTGGCATTGGTCTTGCTGATCCTTGTGAGTCCCTTCCAACTCAGACTATTCTGTGAATCTATGAAAATTTCTTCAAAAAAGCAGGCTATTTTCCTTGCCTGTATTTCCATAATTTGTATTAGAGACAGAAGTATATTAATGAATTCATTAATTAAATACCATTATTTAAAACCCAGTAAATTTGAAACAGGTTCAAATATTTATAAAAAACATAAAAAACAGTGATCAAAATGGTTGTGATCAAAGACTGTAGAATAGATAATTGATAAGTTTGGTCATGTGTATAAAGCCTGTATGAAGCTGGTTTTCAGGGCTGCTTGCTTCACTGCCAGATATGTGTTCCCAGAAGCATCTCTGAAAATAATCATAAGAAAATGTGATAGTCATCAGCACAGCCCCAATCCCTGGGCACTTTAAAAAATGTTTGCATTTGGGACTTCCCAGCCTGGTAAATCAGGTAGCTCAACTGAGGTCAGTGAAATAGTTTAGAAACTGCAAATACCTGCAACTGTTGTCTTACACTTAGCTGGCACTTTGGTTTGCTGTATTAATATTTTCAGAGACCTTTACTTCACTGTGTTTAGTCATTGCTTGTTATGCATTAGTTTATTATAGCACACGTCTTTAACCTTAGTCTAAGTTTTCAGGATTTCAGCAGACGATAATGCATTGTAAGAACTCAGGGAACAGAGATAAAGCCACAAAAAGAGCCTACGTTTGAGCAGCTAAATCCAGAGTTAGGACAAGAGTACCTTTGTTCATCCCTACATGGATCTTTGACCAATGCAAGCATTGTTGAATGTCCTGTCCTTTTCATATTTTACTCAGGTGTGATTGAAAATGAGCCATATGGAAATATTTTACTATTTTATGTGTTAATAGATAAAATGTGTGTTATATATGTGTTAATAGCAATAGCAAATGTCTGTCCCCACATCACTTAAGAGAATATAAGCACATGTTCAAGTAAAGTCTGATGTTTAGGTCAATGTTATGGTGTGTTTTCAGAGACTCTAATCAGGAAGAAAGACAGCAAAGATAGTGCTTTAGACACAAAAATTAGGCATTGTCATAGAAAGCTTTTATTCCAAAAAAAGTAAACAGAGCCACAGCACTTATTTTTATGCTGCTAATCTGGGAATATTGTTTATTTAGCATTAGTTGGTACAAATCTGTTCTGCTGAAATGCTAAATTGAGGTTTACAGAAGTGGCTGGGAAATTAGATGTCATTATCTTCAGGTCTTGCTCCTTCTGCTCTGCAAGTGCAACCATCTGCAAACAACAGCTCTCTAACAAAGACTCTGATGATGCACACAAATAAAATAGATTAAAAAGTTTGTATGAGTGGATTCTAATCTTTACTCCCATGGTAGATCATGAACTGCATGGTCTAAATTTAGTGCAAAGAAATCTTCAGACAGTGATGACACAGTGAGTCACTCAACCAAACCATGCTGTTGTTAGATAATATAGATCTACTTATTTAGCAGAACAATTGACATGTTTGCTCTGGGTATATGACAAGCATAAACTTCTCTTTTTACTGCCCTGGTGTGGAAAAATATCTTAAGAATATCAGATACACAAAAGGATATAGGTGCCACAAGTTTTTGCATTACAACATGCTGAGCTTAGGTAAGAAAAAAAGCAGCCTGCCAGAGGATTTCAGCACACAATTGTCACTACTCCAAAGAAAGTTGTACCACAAGGAAGAAAGGCTTCTCGACTGGAGTATTGTTAGCTCTTATCGACCAGTCAAAGAATTGTTGACCAAAGATGAGGCATCGTCTGTCTACCCTGCTTCCTGCTCCAAGAACAAATCATTCTTGCTTAATTGCTATTTACTTCATCAAAAAAATCCTTTCAAGCCATCCCTTAAAGAGAGGTTTAGCTGTTAGAGCTTTTCCTAGCTGGACCTAGATGGAGTTAATCAAAAGTCTTAAACAAAAGAATGAAATTTCTGCATCAGAGATGAACATTTAGCTGAAATATTTGCTTACCATTCAACCATAATAAAGATGAGGTGATTTGAAAGTGCTGAGTTTCTCCACATGAAGAGTAATTTCAAAGGAGAACTATCTCTGCAATTCAAGGGTCTACAGGTTGAAAACAGAGCTGGACTGGGATTTTCATGTGAATAGATTTTAACATTGAGGGCCATGTCTTCCTGATTTACAGTATTAAAAGTTCTGTCTTGGGTCAGGATTTAACTCCTGAGCAACATGAGTAGGGCTACAAAAATATCCAGGGGTAAAATTGATTCTTAGTCCTGACTTACCTTCTGGCATTCATCTTGTACCTGACGATATTCAGCAACAAACCAGCTTCATTCCACAAATCTCACTGTCTAGGTAACAAAATGTATCAGTGCACCATCAGAACTTTTCTTTTAGCCACACTCTGTAATGAGTGCTAGAGTCTGAAAATGAAATAATTGGTGACGAGATGCACCTTACAAGGAAATGGACATTTCCTTCAGAATTAACAAGGCAGTGAGCAGGTGAGGTGCCCCCTCAAAAAGCACAAGTGCGGCTGGCAAAAGTGCACTGCTCTATGTTTTATTGTGATGGAAAGGATCATCACACGTAGCTGCTCTGGGCTGTGGGCTCTGTCTGTTAAAGCCTTTGGTATCTCAGTGAGCACCCTAAGGCACCATGGCAAGTCTGTAGTTCTGTAGCCCTCTTCAGCATGCAGAGAAGCCTTCCTCCCTCGTGCACCTGTGCTCTGAGCAACCCAAAAGAGGGGCAGACTCAGCAAAAAAAANTCCCTGCAGGTTTTTGCTAGTACTCCTGACATTTACAGAATAGTATGTTCAAGTATATATTCTAATATTAAAAAATTTCTCCTCCAGGAGAGTCTTGTCATTGCTTGACAGATAGGCATGTGCATTGTTGATAGATAAGAATATGTCTATAGAATTGGTTTGAAATACATCTTTGAAATATTTTAATAGCCTATTGATTTTTTTTTTCATGTTACCCTATTCTGAAAAGAGAGAATGAAAAGTCTGGGGGCTGACTTCTAAATTCTGCTTTCTTTGCAGAATTTAGAAGTAATTTGAGTTTCTTGCATTTCAACTACCCTTTAAATGTGTCCTCCAAAGTTACCTTGATACAAATGAATTTGCATGTATACATTATTTCAGCTTTTACTGCAAATCTATGCAAAAATATATCAATGTTTTTCTTCTTTCACACAGCTGACTTACATTTACATTCTCCCTCCTTTTTTTTAAATGCACAATTGTGGATCTGTTTTTCTCTATGATAGAAGAAAGCTGATCCCTCAAAGTCAGATTCTGTGCTTGAGTAAAAAATCTGGCAATTCTCACATTTCCTCAATTCACCAGATCTTTGGCAGGGTGGTAGAGCAATTCTAAGAACTGCTTTGCAAACATACATTATTTCCCAGGGCCTCATCAGCTATGTCACACATTGAATATAAATTAATGGCAAATGCCAATCAATGCTAGTTTATGGTTCCCCATGCTGCCATTGTTGTTATTCTGTGCTCTTATTGGATTTTCATGTCTAATTGTATGTTCATCCACATTTTGCCACATTCCCTTTGCATGAATGAGTAATGAAGGCATTTCTGTATTTGAATTTGGAAGGTTTGCTAGGCACTGTTTCTTGTGTAAAAGTTCCATAGTTCCATGTGAAAAATTGAAGAGTGGCTGTGTAATTCTTCTTTCTCTCTCTCTGTCTCTCTCTTTTTCTTTTTATGATTACAGTTCTATCTGAGCAATGCATAACTAGCTTATCCTATGGATGAAAAGTTATTTATTTATGCGAAGATAATGCACTGACTTGACTAAGTCTTGGCCCAAATCTGTTACCATGAATTATATTTAAATTCTCATCAGTTCTTCCCACGTCTTCAAGGTAACAGAGTAGAATTTATGAATACATAAAAGAAATATCTTAAAACAGGTTAGTCAGCAATTATTCAGGAAAACAAAAAACCCTCTCAGCTAACCTTATTCTTTTTAAGCCTTTCAATGCAACTATTGTTAAAGTGATAAAAAATAGCTGAACTAAATTTTATTTTGTTATGAGAACCATATGAATCTTATTTCATTATACAACCTGTCTCAAGTAGCAGGCAGGTACAGTAAAAAAGTTATTTGCTGATTCTCTTTAGTATCATTCTCTTCTGTGTTTGAATTTAGAGTTTAATTTAATCTCAACCCATGTAAAAGTTGCAAAAGTTTATGGCCTTCAGTGGACCGAATGTCAAATACAAATACAATACAAAACACAGATGTCCTAGGTGTTTTCAAAGTGTTGTATGTGGCTCATTATTGTAAGGCTAGGCTCAATCACAACACTTACCTGCAGTTTCACCAGTCATAAAAGTCCTTATTGTAAAATAGGTCAGACATGTGATGAGGCAAACATTATTTAATTTGCATTTTTGTTCAGGGTCTGGATCACATATTCATTAATCACCTGCTTTTAAGCTACTGAGCTTATTAAATCAATAACAGAGGCAAGAAACTTCCACTTCTGAAGAACTCTTAGAAGGAGAAGCTGTGTAGGACTGGAACTTCTGTAAAGGGAGAACATTTCTTATAAACAAAGGAGTAGTCACAATAACCAGTTTGTATCCAGTCTAGATTAAACATGCTGGGACTCCACCTGCTGAAGTGAACATTGGTTGGGCAGTGTGTTATGGAGCTTCATTGTCTCCCACAAAAAACAAGAGCCTGTGCAATTCCTTAACCTGCTGTTTCTGGAGGTGTGAAGGCTGTTCTCAAAGCAGTGCTGAGTGTCAGCAAAGTGGATTGGAGTTGCATTAAGAATAGAGAGAACTACTGTGCTTATGGAAAGCAAGACCTCAAAGCTGACCCCCAAAGTAATACAATCACTCCAAGAGCAGCAAGTTCAGGCATCATAAAAAGCCAATGCATATTTTCTGTTGTGAAAAATTAAGTTTTTAAGCACCAGGAAAACAGCTTTCCTCAGTAACTGTTCTGGAAAAATTGCAAGCAAAGAGATCCTCATTTGCAATTGTTCAGGATGGAACATATTTAAATTGCCCACACAGCAAATTTGGTGTCCTAGAGCTATACAAAATTATTCAGCCCTTTTTGTCTTTAATTCTTTATCTCAAAAGTTTGCCTATTCCAATTTGAAATCATTTTTGCAGCTAAGAAGGGAAGAAGGTTGTTAGGCTGAATCAGTAGCACAGATGATTTCTGAGTATAAATGTCCAATGTATATTTTACTGATACATGCTGCTCTAGCCATTTCCTGGAATTGTGGCTGGAAACAGCCCTTTCATTGCTCATTTCTCACGCTAAAACTCAATGAAATTCAATTATCACAAAAACAGTCAGTAGGCTTCAATTTTGCGTGTCCTGTTACTTTTTAAATTTGGAGTGCCTCCCGATTGCTGTCACTGCTATTGCATTGTCTAAAACAATTGCCATGGCATGCTCACTAAATTGAGAAATGCTGCTGTGAATACATAAGAGATCTCAAGTATCAACAGAAACAGATACAAACAGAGAAAATAAGAAGTAGGGGAATTTCTCATCTGCTACAAAACTTTATTCCTTTGTTTGATTTCCTTTGAGGATTCACTAAGGGACAAATACTTCAGCCTTTCTGTCTGCACATTTCAATTCTTCTTAAGCAGGCAAGAGCACTGCTAAAACAGTGATTCAAATAGATATGGCTGAAAGTGGAAATTTTATGGCTTCAGGCTTGCAATTCTTTTTCAAACTCAAATGTAGTACATTTTGGCCACAGTTCATTCACAAAGAGATGTACTTAAGACCAGACTCTGTCTAGCATATTCAGGTATTTATGGGAAAGCAAAAAATAAAGATTTGCTACATGCTCAGGGACTGTTTCCACTCTATTAAAAGGTTGATTTAGGTGATGGAAAATCCCCATTCCTTTGGTACACTTTTATCTAGAAGTGGAGTAAAGCATTTCAGCTCAGCAAGGACATTGTGCTCCAGTGTAACAGCCATGGAAGTGCTCTCTGTTCCTCTGCCTTTACCCGGGCAAAGGGGGCACAAGCAGGTTCCACATTTACACACACAAACCACTTTGAATCACACAAAGTAGACTGTGGAAAATGTACACAGACATGAATAAGAGAATTTGTTTAAAACTGTAAAAGATGGGGATCTTGTGCATCTTGAAGAGAAACAGACTAAATTGCTTGTGTACAGCACAGAGGAAAACAAACACAGTACCTTTCATCTAGAAGTTTAAATCAAATGTATATTAGATTAATTGCACCAAAAAAAAGGGCTCATTTCTCTCTAGTGGCTGTAAAGGGCAACTCTCCAATTAGCTTACAAAAATATGAAGGGGTAATGGATATGCAGAGTGGACAGAAAAAACCTAACAAATCCTAACAAAAAAAACCCAAATTAACCCAAACAAACTCAAACCCCTCCTCCCCCACCAATACTCGAAAAACTCAACAACTGAAGTGAAATCTTGTTAAATTAAAATTGAATTTAAATATTTCATAAACTTTTAATATTATAGACTCTTCATCTATATTCTTCATGTTTGAAAAAAAAAATTATCATCAACATTAAATCAATAGATTTCATTTTAATTGAAACTGAGACCATATCACACTTTCTTCTCTATAAATAAGTCCACAGCTCCATCTCGGAAGAGGATCAGGCTTCATATGCTAACATCTATCAATTCCTAACTAAGGTTTAACTAATGCTTTGCTTTGGAAAACTCCAGCTCCACCATGACTTAGAAGAAGTATCTGGATAAAAAGTGTAAGAGAGAAGAGATGGCCATATCAAGCAATAGCCTTCTGTTGCCTGGAAATGTGGTGATATAGGTACCCCAGAAAAAGACAGTTCATCCTTGCTCAGTCCAATTTTACCGGTTTTGCAATTCTGTATCTCACAGATTCATTTATTTCAGAATGTTTCATTCTTGATATTTTAGCAGGTTTTTCAATGCAATTGCAGCTGTGGGCTGCTGCAGGCAGGAGCAGAAACAATAATTGTGAGAATAAGGACACCCTTTCCCTTTTACTGTAGTCAGCCTTTAGGGCTACTGGCTTTAGGAGGATCCTAGCTAAATAAAATTGAGAGGGACATAAGTAGGACTTGAAGAGGGTGGATAGGAGTAGGTATTTTAGATTGAAGGAGTAAGAAGGAAGCTGGGACTGGCAAGTGAGGTGGATAAAGGAATGTCCAAAAGAATAGAGAAGTGGCTCCTGATTTGTTAATGTGAAGCTGAAGCAAAGATTGATTGAACAGTTGGAGTGAAAAGACTGGAATAGGAATCAGAGACAATGACTGATGAGTGTGTAAATACCAAAAAAGGAAAAACAAAGCAAAGAAGAGCAGGTGGAAATAGGATGAAGGAAGACATGTTTTATGAAGAAAAGGAGGTTTAAAATAGTTAGACAAGGAGAACGGGAACAGGGGGCCAAAGTGAGCAAGGGACATGAGGAGTATCAGAGGCACAGTGAAACAAAATATCTTATTCCCTAATAAAATTGAAAGGGAGCTCTTTCTGGCAATGAAATATTTTGCTGTCATAGTATGAAGGTTGCAATAGTCAAGTCTCACTGCTCTTCTGGTATCAGAGCTGTAAATATCTCCTTATTTTCTAGTGATGGCATAAGATGTCTATTGTAATTGCCTGAATTTGCAAAGCTGTCTCTGTAGTAGATTTAATAATTCTAACTGTGTTGATGAAAAGTTGATCTATTATCACACATAGGATATGACACAATCAAAAATCTTGAAAGATCTTTGTTTTGGTTGGAAATTCAACTGCTCAAATTTTAGGAAATGTCAAGATTGATTTGCTTGAGAATCTCTCATTAAGTTTAATTGACAAGGCAGTCTTGCCTTGATTACAAGTGATTTCTTCTGCAAAGTTCCTGCATAATATAACATTCTGAGCAGATATTCTTTGATAGTTTAAGGTCATTCAAGAAAAGATGATTGTTTTCGATAAGATCCCTTCCTCAGAAGATAAAATATTGGAATATAGAAGCAGATTAGATAAATGATAAGGGGAAAGGAAGAAGCTAGGCCTCAATTAAGGCAAATTAATTTATCTAGGACAACTGGAATCAATCCCTGATTCTGAGGGATAGAGTTCCTCACTAAGTCAGAAAAATGAATTTAAACCAAAATTAGTCCTAAAGCTCACTAAATATGATTTTCTGAAATTGAATACTCAATATTAGTTAAAAGTTTTACTATTAATGCCTGTTTATCTTCTCAGCTGCTGAAATGTTGATAGCCTCAAAACTCACGTGACAGACAGAACATAATTCCTAGAATAATTCCATCTCACAAACTATAATGGTTAAATGCACTTGAAAAGACAAAGAGGAATATAGGCTTGTTTAAATGAAAAGAACTTGACTCATGAACAGTAAATAGAGTGCAGGCTATAAAAAAAAATTAAACTAAAATACAAGACTGAGTAACCATCACTAAGCATTATTTGTTTCAGAAGACTGAAAAACATTGTGTTAAAACCACAGTTTCTGGAACATTAATTACTATAGGAGAGGATAGCTTAAGGTAACATGGTAATCTCTTAATTTTTTCAAATTTGCAACTTTAGCAGTTATGTTTGTCATGTGTTATCTGAAGACTTTTATTCTTAGCTTTTAAAATATAAATTTTAAATCACACTAAGTAATTTAATCATGTTTCCTGTCTACTCTTTTTTACTTTCTTGTGCTAAAATTCTTCTGAAATTTTAAAGAATAAAACAACCAAAGCATTTATTGTGTTCTCAGGTGGGATTAAACTAATGTCTGTGGACTAATGAGCTTCTTCAGTAAAATAGTTCAAGTATAGTATTGAGCCATTTTTGTTTCTTAGGTTGCACCCAGCACATTTCTTTCTGCATTGCATTGTGCTGTGCAGTATAGAAACAAACCTGCCACATAAGTTCTGTTTCTTAGATATCTTCTGGGAAAATGGGAAAAATAGCATATTTCTACATATGTGTTCCAGGCCTAAGAGTCTCTAGGCTTGTGTTACAATAGCCATGTCTCTACCCTCACTAACCCTTACTTTGAGGACAGCTGGAGCAGAGATCAGCAGGAAATCTCAGGTAGATAAGTTACACCTCTCTGCTGCAACTCTGTAATGAGGCAAAAGAGGCTTTTTGGGGGGTCAGTCTGTCTGTTTGTGTTATTGCAATTGTGGTACACTGGTAGGGTGAATGAAAAGCTGACAGATTTTAGATGCTGGGAAGAAATCACTGTGACTGTATAGGGTTTTAGCAGCGATTCCAAAACCAGTGGTGTGCCCTGGGGTTGGGAATGAACTCCAAGCTATTTTGGTGAGTACTTGTAAATAACCTTAGTAGGTGTTCAGGTAATGCCTTGTGCAATCAAAATGAAGAAGTCTCAAGTTTTCTCTTCCAGGCCTTCTAGCTTTACTGAGGTTCAGGTCTGGAGTAGTGTTTATAAACCTTCTCAGCAATCACACAGGGTGACAGATTTTCCCTGAGAGGCAGGTGGCAAATGAGCATCACTAGTCTATCATCTCCCAGAGAGTCAAAAGGACACAGATTCAGCAAAAACATTCACTGCAGAACTTGTGGAATTTAAAAAGATCAACAGATAACCTATTCTTTGAGAAGTTAAAAATGCAAAGCTGTTAGAGCCTGGAAGGATTGCTGTCTTTAAACATTTCACAGTGGGGGTTGTGTGTCTTTGTGTCTATGTCTTTGTGGCAAGGGATATCTGAGATCTTGCTCTGGTGAGGTGAACTGCCCCTTACACTCCATCCTTCCTCCAGCCCGTATCCCAATCCTGCAGTGGATGCCAATTCCTGACACACTGGAGGCAATGCTCCACACCTTCCTCTGGAGCTCAAATCTAGCCCCAGAGTGGCCACAAGTCCCACCTGAGGAAGGGCCTAGGAAGGTATTTAAAGAAGAAGAGGGGGAAACTTTGACCTTTTCTCCTCTTAGAATTTCTATGAGCTAAACACTACTGGAACCAGGAGTT
This sequence comes from Thryothorus ludovicianus, assembly GCA_013397245.1. NCBI lineage: Eukaryota > Metazoa > Chordata > Aves > Passeriformes > Certhiidae > Thryothorus > Thryothorus ludovicianus. Next base: position 708,500 of record VZTB01015934.1, read on the forward strand.
GGGAACTACACTTTTACTTTTCTACATTTATTCTGTCTTTCTCTCTTCTTGGAATTTTAAGAAACTTAAAATTGGATGGGCTTGGAGTTTGCTAATTCTTTTAAGAATTCAAGTGTTTTGTTTCGATTGAATGGTGCTCTAAGCTTTTGCCAAAGTTCTCTTATTTTCCAAAGTGGTCAGTAAAGATATTTTGGTTGATTTGATCCCTTGAGAATAACGTGCCTGTGTTTCTGTGGGAAACTCAGAGAACACAAACAACCAGCTCTTTTTAAATCTGATTGAGTGAGACTTTTTAGGGCCTTACAAAAGCTTTCAGGCGTGGCTCTGATTCAAACTTTATTTCAGTTTCATTACTATCTATCAGTTACTATCTATCTACCAGCTTCTAACCTAAATAAGCCTAGAAGGTGGTGCTTTCTACTACCTTCCATTGTCTCTCTCTCTCTCCTTACCCCAGTGCTGTGTCTGTTCCATACTCACTGGAAGAAATGAAACTGTAACACAGTGAGACCCTTATCTACCTGCATGCAGCCCCTGCCCTTCATGCCAGTAGCAAAATATTTTCACAGAGTAACAAGGAAAAGGACAAAGTTCAGAGTGATGGATAGGAAGATTGTGAAGTAACAGAATTCCTTTAATGAACTGCAAGTCTTTACAGGCTAGCTTTTCAAATAGGTTTGTGCATTGTTGCACTTACTGGTTGGAAAATGTGGTCTAATTCATCTTCTCCATGCCATTTAGTGGAAGCCTATAATTACAAAGGGAGTAACTCACAGAGGCAGTCTGCAAGCAGCACACAGAGTATGTGCATAGATGCATTCCTGTTTGAATCATTGTGCACAAACATGCCTGGAAGCATAAGATATCATATGTTAGTTTTGTTAAGCAAAATAAAGCTGGCAACATACTTAAAAAACAAAGTTTATTGAGTATTCAAAATGAGTGTCTTATTTTGTGAGGACACTTTATATTTCTTTAAAGCATTGTGAATATTCAAAGGTGAGAGATTATTGCTGTAAAAGGTTCTGATGTTTGTCAGTATTCTGAATAAGAGATGTCTTTTATGAGGACTTGTGCCTTTTCAAAGAATTTACATTTTCAACTGCTAGAATCTGAATAGTAAAGTAGGTATATTAGAAGAGTTTGCCTTTAGTATTATTGAGGGTCTGCACTGGAGCAGCAGCTGGGCAAAAAACCAGTCCCTAATCCATGTCATATCAGCATCCAGTCCTAGGTAGAACAATGTAGGCACAGCATTTTCTTAGCATTGGCATGGGGTCAAGAGCTTGTGACCTTTTTTTGCAGATACAGATCTAGTCTCTATTATCCCTGCTTGAGACTAAATTGCTTTTTGTTTTCTCCATGTATTCAAAGGTTAAAGCACTACCCTGTAAATAATACAGTTCCAATCATGTCTTTGCTAGCAAGTGCAAGTACTGGGTCATTGTTATGAACATATTCTCCTGCCCCTGCTTTAACCAGTTACCCTGCTTACCAAATTCTGGCTTCCCCTTACACAGCTTTGCAAAGGATATCATAGATTAAGCTATATCCTTTCTAAGTAATGAAGTTTATATGCCTTAGGGAGGATGCACAGGTGTGAGAAATGCTCACCACAAATGCACTGTCTATAGGCTCATCAGATAACATTTAAACATCCAGTAAATAATAGTTCTCATGAAAGTCTACATGTTATGTTTCTGTATTTCTAGTTTCACTTGAAATACAGGAAAAAACAAACAAAGAAACCAAACAGTTTCTTCTAGCATTTTTAACTTTGAAAACAACCTCCAGAATGACTATATACAGGCAGAAGATTGATAATAAACTTACTTGTTTGGATTAGTGTAATTCTTTCTTCTGTACTCTATCATGCTGCCTGCTGTGTACTGCACAGAGGGGTCCTCCTTTTTTTAAGTAAGAGTTAGTGTTTATGCTAAGCTCCAGTAAGTGACATATGAATGACCCTGAAGGATTAGCAGAAGGATTTCAGAGAGGCCTGGGCAAAGGAACTTCTACCAGGGGAGTGAACTTCTAGCATTTACAGCCCCGTGGCAGCTTGGGGAAAGTCTGGTCCTTTATCTGGCATACTGGAGGGCAGCTGAAAGAAATCAGACCTCCTTTGTAAAACTATAAGTGCCCTGTTGTACAAAGCCAATGAGCTGAAAGGAAAAGAGCAAGAAAAGGCTAAGAAATGCTGCAGAGAAGCTCCATTGTTAACTACTTGTCCATCCAGCCTTTTGAAAGGATATCTAGGTAGGAGAATAATATACACTACTCAGACTTGAAGATTACATCACCCCACACTGCTTTTCTTTGTGTCTCTGCTGCATTTCTCACTGTCATGGTGATTCAGATCCTATTAACAGGTGTGTTTTGAGCATTATTCTCCTCAGTCAGCAAGAGTCTTCTCTGCTACTTGTTGGACAGGTTCAAGATACAAATGTCAGTAGCTACAATGGCGTTTTCTCTAGTAAGTTGTTCTATACAAAGTGTGCTCATGCATTTAAATTACTTAAGCTTGTAAGGTACTCTTGGAAAGATTTTCATGAATGGAGTATAAAGGCATTTAACTTGTGTGTAATCCTAAGGGTCTCTAATGTAATGAGGAAACTGCTGATTGATGTAACTTGACCTGAAAGCAAACCAACTCACTTATGTATGTGTTGTCTAGAGCTCAGCAAAATCACAAGAGATACTAAAGCTGCATATTTTCACTGCAGTTCACTAAGTTTTTTTTTTTCCTTTTCCTGGCATGAAAAGTTCAGAAAAATCTATTTGACAGCATACTTTTCTTGAAACTTAAGGAAGAGTCATGTCTCTTGTAATTTGTGTTGTCTAGTGAAAACTTAATATCTACCTAGTCAGAAGGTCAGGTCTCCTTCCTCTAGCTATCTAATGCAGGTAATAATCAGTAAGGCTAATACAGTTATTTCTGAAGTTACCAGCTTCTTCTCTACAACAGAGTCATCCAGAAGTGCTAATTTAGGTATAAATTAAAAATGCTGAAAAAGATGTAGGAATGTATTGCTTTTGGACCATTTGTAAGAGGTAAATAGGGAGATATGCCTCTTATTCCTGAAGAGACATAATTTTTTTTTTTTCTGACCAGTTGTCTGCTATCATCTATTTGTTCCTGTCCCATCCAACACAGCAGCCTGCAGATGGCTGTTTTCTTTATGGTGTCAGGTATTAAGCTTCTCATGGTCACACACACATTTCACCACCAAAGAGAGAGGGATAATTTGATGAACAAGAAAAACATATTTTGAGATTAGTCCAAGATTTGCGAAAAATCAATGATTTTATTATCAGAGATCACCCAGCTCTTCCTAACCCTAGGACAGCTCCATCGCTGTAACCCTAATTTTGGTGTTATTGATCTATCTTCTGCTGCCTTCTCTCTCCATCCACATATACCTCAATTTACATTTTTTTGTTTACTTTTATTTACCAAGACAATTATGCACGTGGACCAAACCTTCTCAGAGATACTGTGAATCCCATACTTTTTTTATTTCAGTGCTTAAAATGAGACCTAGTTTGTGTTATACTCCTCATTCTTGGTTCAGTACCTGAACAATCTTCTGGTACTATTATCTTCTTTGGAGGCTTTCCAGGAGTGCACACTCATCTTCTGTGTGCTTTGGCCAATAAAGAACACAAAGCATCCCATAAGAAGCTGCAATTCTGTAAGCAAAAGATCAAATATCTGTGTCATATACTTCCTGATGAAAATACCAAGTGACTTCAGAATCTCTGCTGTATTACTAATTCAACTCAGGTTTCTCCCTTCTTACAGACAAATGAGGCAAACTAGTTTCAGGATGTACTGTTTTCTCCCAGTTCAAAATTCTCAAAATATCTTCCTTTCCTACAGTTTCAAGTGCCCAACCTACTGAGTTTGTTGCACTCACTTAAGCATGAATCTTCATATCAAGAAAAATTGTCAATGTCTATACTGGTTCGTGGTATCTAAAAAAAAGCAGTTAAAATTTGTCATTCTACAGGTCAGATCTGGAAACTCTTGTGAGACGTTATAGAATGAAGTTACATGTCTAAAAACATTGTCCCATAAGATAAGCCATCACAATGAAACCTAAGGCAAGTGCAGATGGTACAGTAGGGAAAAACTAACAGAGGTCTAACAGAGGTGAAGTTTTGGTTAACATGCAGACAAAAATTGCCACCATGGAAAACTGTGGGAAAGGAACTACGTGCTTGGACACATGCCATCTCTAATCATGGCAATGGCATCCATACCCTGTGAATTCCTGGGACTGGACTGTAAAAAGAGGTACCTCCAGAAGAGGGACCCCCAAAGACTAGGGTGAAGAAGGACCAGTGGGATAACGCAGGAATCTACCTTGTGGTGATATATTTTGCTCATTCTCTCTTCCTCTCCCCTTCCTCCCCCACCTTGGCTCTTCCTTTTTCCTTCTATCTCCTTATGTCACACTTACTGTTAAGTAAAATCTGCACTACTGACTTTGGCATATGACCTTGTTTGCACATTATTTTGGGTAAAGGCATGTCTTATAACGGGATCATAACAACACTGCAGATTTATTACCTTCTCTGGACCTTACTTTTCTCCTGGAACCCTCATCCTGGAGTTACTATATGTGATCTTGCTTGTTGCTAATTACATCTGCAATGCATTGTTTTCACATAGGTGCATTAGATTAAGTAAGTCTTGGCAGTGCATATGTTGATGCTGCTGCCAAGTGAGTTGCTTTAGAGGGTTCTCCAAGAACATTTTTAAATATTGCAACTCTTAACCCAACCTCTACGCTTCTGTTGAATATTTGACCAAATCACAAGAACTACCCTTGGAAGGAAAGACCTCAATGTTTCACTCTGACTCTGTGTTACACTTAAATCATACATGGAGATCTGATAGCAGACCCATACCTCCCCTCTCTTTGATTCCTACTCCTACATGTTCAATCCACTCAGCTGGCCACTCATGCAGAAGATGGCTTATATTCTGCAGTGGTTTTACAGGATCAGGAGCTGTATGCTGTATCAAATGGGGTGTTGTGCCATCACCTGAAACCTGGAGACTGGGCCCTGTTAAAGGACTCCAGATGAAACTTGCTCTGCCACCACAGTGAGCTGGTCTGCTACAAAGGCTTTTGCTGTCCCACACAGAAGTCAAGTTTGCCAAAAAGAGTGTCTGCATCCCATTGTTGTGGGATGGTGTCACCTAAGAAACTTGGGGAATCTCTGGAACAAACAAGGTGGGTAAAATCAGAAATTGATACACTTTTGATGAAGGACAGGACACCTCCAGCAAAGAGCAGCAGAAATGGACAATTCTAAGACAAGAAACAAGATTACAGGAGAAAACTCTGTGCAACTGTGTTGATACCCTCTGCCCAGAATTACAGCAAACATTAACACCAAGGCATCATCTGAGACTGTGAAAACTGAGAAAGTGAAGTCTGAGACAACATAGCCTGGAACAGTTGCTTGCAAGCCAAACAAGACTTGTATGAGATATATATATCTATGTGTATGTATATACTTGCTGTCTTGAAAGTCTGCATCTGTTATGCTACTGTATTGCTACAGTTTTACTTGAATTACATAGACAAAGGAAAAAAATACATATGTGCATGTGCTATGAGGAGTGGCTGGGGAAAAAAGGTTTTTTATCCTGGAGAAGAGGAGGACCAAGGAAGACCATATCACTGTCTATAACTCCCTGAAAACCACTTTTAGGTGGGGATAGGTTTCTTCTCCCAGGCAACCAGCAACAGGATGAGAGGACACAGTCTTAAGCTGTACCAGGGAAGGTTTAGGCTGGACATCAAGAAGTATTTTTTTCACAGAAAGGGTGATTGGGCAGTGAAATGGTCTGCCCAGGGAGGTACAACATCCCTGGAGGTGTTTAAGAAAAGACTAGACATGGCACTTAATGCAATGCATTTAGGTTATAGGTTGGATTCAATGATCTCAGAGACCTTTTCCAGTCTAATTGATTCTGTGATGTATATTTATGAACTCACTTGATCAAGATGAGTTGTGCTGTGTTGTGTTCCTTGTTACATTGCTTGTTACAATGGGGACATTTTGATTTAGGTTTTAGATTCTGTAACTCCTGTTAGATTAAGCAGATGCCAGAGTTAAAAGTTTTATGAAATTTTTTGTTGGTTACTGTAGCAAAGACTGAGGGGAGAAAAAATTTCTTTGTTAAATTATTCCAGGTCTAGGTAAATTCCACTAACCTTATGGACTTTTGCTACGTACTTATCTACTCTTCCAGGGAGCACTGGCATTTCCTCTGTTGCCTAACACTTTTTGGAAGTATAAGTCAAAAAATTGATGGTATGGGCTCCCATGAAGCCTTGAATCACTGATTACCAGAGACTCTCCATACATCCATGTTCCTAGTGAACTAAATGCATCACTTTACATGAATATTCAAGGAGAAGATCTAGGAAAGGTTGGCAGGTATGGGACAACTTTCAGTTACGTATGGAATCTTGCCTCTGTAGATGTTAGATTTAGATAGAAGCTGTTATGTTTTAAAAATGGTATTCCCCAATTTAATTTAATGTTCCCTCTGAAACCACTCCAAATCATGCACTGCTTGCTCACTCTTTCCTGCCCCTTGCCCTGATAGAGGGCTGGACTGAGAGAATTGGAGGCACAAAACGTAAAGGTCATGTGCTAAGAACAATTAACTGAAAACAGCAATGAAATAACAAAGCAAACAATAGCAGCAACAGTATTAATGACAGACAGTACAAGAAAAAGGTGAATGATTTACAAGAGATTTCTAAACACAGAACCCCCCTCACAATACCCAAATGTTACACTATATGACCTGGATGATGCTCCTTTACCCTGTCTGGAAAATATCTCCCTTCTCTCATCCCCAAATGAGGTGAGGTAGAGTTGACTAAAACTGGAAGAAAAACTTTCCAGATAGTATTAGATTTCATAAGGTAAAGAGATGATTTTCAATGAAAGCTTTTGGGAACATGTATTATACCTATGCATATGTGCAACACTGAGTTTTAACAATTTTTCTAACTAATTAGTTTATCTAGCAAGGACATCTAATAGAACAGTTGTCTTGGTAACTCCCCCAGCTCCTGCCCCGTTGGGGCCCCTCCAAGGGTTCTTAACCTTATATTTTGCTATGTCTGTGAAGTATCTTAATATTTTGACCCAGGTAATGGTACAAAACAGAACGTCCTTGTTAGAGGTTCTTTTCCTTGAAAACAGAACCAAACAGTTTCAAGAGCGTAATATGTGAGAAAAGGTAACTTGTTCTAAAGAGTGAGAAAATGCTAGAAACTACAGAGTTTTATATTAAAAATCTACAAAGCTACAAATATATATAAAAAAAGATAAAAAATCCTTCTGTGTCAGTGATATGGAATAGAACAGTAATTTTGAAGTGGACCATTATTCTATTACTAGTTGTTACAACAGCTTATGTGCAGATGCAATTGACTCTGTTGCCTCAAAATGGGCTGAAATCAAATTAAGAGGCGAATAAAAGAAATAACACAAATGAGGTAAAACAAATGGTTTTTATAAATGGAAATGGATAATAAGCATAAGGAAGAATTTTAAATACTTAGTGATATATGCAAATAATAAATATCACAAAAGGGAGGAATGGAGGGGAAAATCAGACAGTAACTCTCAGGGATAATAATTTGTGACTGAAGAACTAGCCAGTTTAGCAGACAAGAAGGTCTGACTACAACATCTGGTTTAACTGAATGGAGGTGGCAATGCCACAGGGTAAACAATTTTGTACAAGAAAGCATAAATTCACTTGCAGAAAGAAGGAGCAGTACCACAGTAACAAATTGTAACAGTATAATTGGGGTAGGTGCAAGCATACACAAAGAATTAGCTTCTGTCATATTTTTGCTGCCTGTCTGTCAAGCCAGAAAGGGTGATGGAGCTCTGCTCAATGTGTTGCACAATAGATCTCTTTATACTCAAGCATGAATCAATCCGTGTTCAGTTTGCTTCAAAAGGTGTGAGAATAAAACCTGCAACATACACAATTTAAAAACAAACAAAAAAACCCCCAATATATTGATTGTATTTTTACCAGTAAATGATTTTTTACTTTGGAGAATCTTTGGGAATAGCTCCTTCCTCTGAATGATGGTGAAGTACTACCAGTCTCCAACTGTATAAGCCTTTTTTGTCATATGGTTGAGTGCCAGCAAATATGTTTGGGGCCAAATTTTGAGACATTGTACTTCAAGTAATGAGGTGTAATGAGAATGGTTTTTTGAAAAGCTACATAAAAGTCCATTCCCAGGCCTTACAAGGCCACTGTCCAGTGCACATCCTTATCCTCAAACTTCTTCTGATAATTCTTTGTCTGCCCTCTTTGCTCTAAGTTTATGTTATTCCATATAGCAGAAAAGAAAGTCTGTGCCCTCTTTGTACTGCCCATTAACACCACGTAGTCTCACAGCTTTGGCATATGCAATGTGCTCTGTTCTGCCAGTCTTCTGGGATACTACCCCCAAAGTGATTGCTGAGGGGAATTCTTCCTGCACCACAGAAAAATCACAGGCCAGGTTCTCAGAATCTGAGTCTTCCCTATGATGTCTGATTAAGAACCATATGCCTGAGCTGTCATGACTAAAATGGCTGTGCCCATTTTCTGTATCACCCTTCTCTCTGTCACATTGACTTTCAGCTATTTTATCCCCCTTCTTTCATCATGGAGTCTGTGCTCTAGCAGTGCTGCTGAAAAACCAATTTGGTACTATTAACGCAAATAAAATCTACATGTGAGCCTCAAAGTGATTCCTCAGATAGCCTTGCATGCTCAACACAGTTCTATGTCCCATAGTCCTTTATAGCTACTACTCACATCCACACACAGTTTTTTACCTGTTTCATCACACTTCTATACTTCTCATATTCTTATCTCAGCAATCATAAAATTTGTTCTGGCCACCACAACTTTTCTGAACAGCTCTTAAGATTGCTGGCAGCTACTATACAAGAACATATAGTTATAAAATCCTCAAACTGAAAGGCCATGTACTGGGATTCAAAATATTCACAAGCTACACAAATCTGGTGCCCATGCTGTTGTCTTTCTTTGATTGCCTGCTCTTCTCATTCCTATAGTTTGGTTTGAGCAGGTATTGTCTTACTGATCAGACACTGACTTCTGAACCTCATCAGAGCACAGCTCTCAGAACCTATAGAAAGTTCATAGCAAATATATTTGCTTTCTTCTTTTGCCCTGCTCATGTTGCTAGGCTTAAGCTGCTTTCATAAACTTTTTAGTCAAGCACAGAGGGGACATGCATCTGTGAACTGAAAGAGAGCTAAAAAGGACAGAGAAAAGGGCTCCATGGCTGGGAATTAATTCAGCAGGCAGCTGGTCATGATTTGACCTCTCTTTCCTGAGAGGCTATTCTCTCTAAAAATGCAAGACAAGTTATTTTCAGGAGTCCATTTCAATCTTGCAAATCCTAGATCCAAAGAACCCTTATATTCACCATAAGTTGCAGTAATTCAGAAGAGAGAAGCTCTGGTCTGTTAGTAACCATTCTTCCAAAGAAATGCTTCCAAGCAAAAAGAAATTATATAATCTCCAGAAGTGCTCTTGATTCTGCAAAGAGTCTGGGAGCATCCTCTGTTCTGCCCTGGAACAGCTGAAGTTCAAAGGACCTGCAGATGATTGATTCAGTGAATTCAATACACTTATTTGTCTGAGAAAAAAAACTGGGTTGGGTCTCCTCCAAATTAGGCTCTGCAACAGGTCTGGGGTTCAGAAAGGAAAATCCTTTGATGCTCACTCTTTGTGGACAATCCTGTCTAAATTTTTGTTCACAATCCACTAATTTGATTTAGAGATCAAATTGGAAGGGTATCTCTTTTTGACTGGTTTCTTTTTCATTTTTCAGAGTAATTTGTGGTCTGAGAGAGAGAACTATATTGGGGGCCTCTATTAAATTCAGAAAAACTTTCTTAGACTCCACCTTTTCTATTTTGGTTGGATATTTCAGAATTAGGCAGGAGACAGACAGTTTGTACAATATTTTGTGTGGCTTCTGGAATGCTGGGTGGAATTAATGTCAGGAGATAATACTTGGGATGTGCTTGCTCTTAAGATCTATTTTTAATCATAGATTGGATGTATTATAAGAAAAAATAATCTACTGGAAAAAGATAATGGGTTTTTTAATCTTCCCAGGATAAAGTGTATCTCATATAGTAACGGGTACTCTATCTTTTCACTTGGTTCCCTATACAAGACTCCTTGCTCTCAAACTCACATTGGCCTTTTCATGTCCTCCCAGGAATGTGCCAGTCTCTCAGAACTATTGAGTGTTGGCCTCTTCTGCCATTGCTATTGGCTGTCTTCAAAGCAGCAGATATGTGGGTGGTCTTGCAAACAGCAGGAAGTGGTGTCCACAAACATGCTAGTAAGCCTTAACAGTGGATTTATTAGGGGAAAAATGATTATCCTCTTTTTGTGGCACTTAGGTGGACAAGGTGAATGAGCAGGCTCACATTTTTAGGCTAAATGACTGATGTAGACAGGCACTGAAAGGCATATATTTAAAGTACTGAACTCCATGTTCCCTTCTTCGCAATTTTGCTAGTAAGTGTTGGAAAGTGATAATAGAAATAGTTTAATATGCATTTATTTGGAGGGAGGCAGATGGAAACTATATAGGGACTATCTGTTGAAGATCACATAGAGAAAAAATAATATACTAGAAGAATGAAGGTTACTGGAGATGTTATGGAGGTTTAGGGGATATCATACCCATCTTGTGCTCCTCTGAAATGTTCCTAGGGCTTGTAATATGTGTGTGGATTGCATACCTCAGTCTGAGACTTTTGGAACAAAGCTGATGTATCTTCTATGCTGGAATTAATGTTAAGTTTAAAATAGCTAAATATAGACACATTTATGAGAGTGTTTATGTGTGTGATGTGTGTACAAAGATGTGTTGGGCTGTGGCAATGCAGTCAATATTCCCAAATGTTCTTGGAGAGCTGTTCAGGCAACCAAACCCTAGAAGAGGGGATGCTGTTTACAAAGTACAGATATCTACTGCCAATTAAGATATTGTAAAGTATATAAAGAAACAAATGGGGCCTCCAGATATGACACAGATGTTGTAGATTTACTTAGACTTACTGATATCCTACTGAGATCAAGTGGGACAACCTGCACTGTCTGAAATGAGACCAGGTCTCCGGTTATTACAGCCAGTGAAGAACAGAGTGATTCAGACAGTAGCAGCTTGATGCACTTGTTCACATGTAGGGTATCTGTAGGAAGTGTCATTTGGAATAACTTAAGGTATGATGCTTGATTACTGAAAAGCAAGTCCAGACAGAAAAGTCTTCCCCAAGTCTTGAACTTTATCTACCATCTCCAGCTGGATATCCAGTACCCCAGATATCCTTAGTGGTTCTACATAACTATTTGCCAGCTAATGAACTGAGCTTGTAATAGTAAGAGTTTATAAAAATAAATGTACCAATGTTTTATAGATTATTTTAAAACATTTTAGCCATAATTTTATTAGGAGGTTACTCTATTTATACGGTAAAAAGATAAATACCTCATTTCTCTCTGTGTCAGGCACAGTGACAACTACATGCACATACTAATAATTTTCTGTCGTCTTTTACCCTCCAGCTCTCATTATCAATGACTACAAAAAGTTCTGAGGCCTCAGTGTGAATGAAGTTTATAAAAAGTAAAGAATATTTTGTTAGTGCTTTACTGGTTCCTCAGATGATGGTAATATTACTCTTATCCCAGAATAATATGCATTCATTGTACGGTGTCTCAGAATTAGAATGTCATAAAAAATGTATCACACTCCAACTTCCAGATGACACCAGTAATTCCTAGTCTGGACTAGGAATGTGTGCTGATTTTAGATTGAGATTTAATTAATTTTCTTCACGGTCCCTAATATTGGCCTGTGTCTCGGATTTGTGATGAAAACAGTGCTGGTAACCCAGAGATGTTTGTATTATGGCTGAGCTTTTCTCACACAGAGCCAAGGCCTCTTCTGCTCCTTACCAACCCCACCAGTAGTGAGAATAGGATTTACAAGGAGCAGGGAGGGGACACAGCCAGGACAGCTGATCCCAAATGACCCAATGCCTATCACATACATATGGCAGCATGCTTAGCATATAAATTTGGGGGAGAAAAAGGAAGTAGGTCATGTTCAGAGTGATAACATTTTTCAAGTTACCGTTGCACATGATTGGACCCTGCTTTCCTGGAGATGACCAAACACCTTCCTGACATGGGTAGTGAATAAATTCCTTGGTTTGCTTTGCTTGAGTGTGTGGCTTTTGCTTTACATATTAAACTGTCTTTATCTCAACCAATGTTTTCTCCTGATTCTACTGGTGGGGAGAGTGAGTGACCACCTTGCCAACTGAGGTTAAATCACAACAGGTCAGAGGTTGACACAGTGGTCAGATTCTTCCATTTTCATATAATTTTTTTAAATGTCTATTCTGGTTATTTATTTTTCCAGACTGAATCATTGATGGCAGATTCTTAATTTTAACACCATTATAATAGTTCTGATTTCCATGGTTGAAGAGAAATCTTAAATAAAATTATTATTCAGTGTTTTAAATTAATTTGATGATTCTACCTTTTTGAAATAATTATCTTTAATAAAGATATATTACTTGCAAGAATAAAATTTCATCTATGTTCTTTTCTCCCCAAAGTGAGAATCAAAAAAGAGAAAACTCATCCTTCTTAATGAATACAGTCTATTTAGCTCTTCATAATTTCATAAGTGGTTAGGATGTAAAGAATTTGAAAAGCTGTCACATGCAATGATCTTGACCTTGCAGTCATGATGCAAATTCTGACAGTGATATGCTTCATGACCTTGCACAAGTCAATCTGTTGAAGGCAGTGGGAGCAGCAGCATTTCCCAGGATTTGCACCTGCATAAGAACACTAATTATGTTCTGGCTAAAAATCGTTTTTAAAATGTTTGCATTTTAAATGTAATGCTAAAGGTAATAAATATTAATGTTTAAAATTTAAAAATGCATACATTATGCATTATGCAGCCCCCTCTATTCCACACCTCTTCCACATGTTGCTGGTGTCCATTGAAGAAATTTTTTAGGCAGTCCAGATAAAATCATGGCCTTTTTCCTACTATAGATATAGTATGATTATTCCAGAAAATGCTTTTATTCATGCTTAGTCTTTGTTCAAGTGCAACACTAAATTGGAATCAAATCTCTTGTTTGTAAAGTTCTCATGATCTACCTCGTCAGCATACCATATGTTTGTCACAGTTCAGGATGTCTCTGTGTGTGTGAGCAGCTATATACAGCATATGTGCCACTAGCAAGTTATAATAATCTGACATTAATTCAATTTTGATATTATTATAATTCATATTAGAATATTAGAGAGGATTTAACTTTTTTTCAAAAGAACATGTTAATGATTATGCATTTTTTTAGCATTTTTTTGGATTAAGTTTCTAAGGACAAACTGCTTGGAAACCGAACTGTAGAGCATCCCTGACCAGTGCATTATTCCTTAACCATCTTGCCTTTGAGTGAGATGTGACAAGTGTTCCTAAATCATCCCTGTCACAGTCTCATACAATAACGATATGGGGACTTAGATACAAAGAGATATCTCACTATAACAAGTGGTCCAAAATGAGAATATCCAGCTGATAAGCCAAAGCTGCAGTCAGAGCTCTGATTTTCTGAATTTGGAGTAGCATCCTGAATTCAGATCTCCCTCAAGAGTGCCTTTGCCACCCCTTTGCCACAGAGACTGTGCCTTTGCGTGGGTTCTGCTGCTTCAACCACTCCTGTTCTGTATGAACACAGTGTACTGCACAAGGCCTGGAACTTGTTTCACACAGTAATTGTGAATAGGGCTGCCCATTTGGATAGAGGGATTTTAGCATTATGTATGTGATGTGATCTGAGCCATGTCATTTTACTTCATGTCATTGTAGTGCACAGATTTAATTATGACAAGTAGCATTGGAGTAAAATTTTTTCTTTAATTTCAGTGGTATGTCAAAAGTGCATATTACAGACAGATAAAATAAAAAAAATCCAACTCTGGTAATTTAATTGGAGTTTACAAAAGCAATAAATAGAACTATAAAAACTAGTTGTTAATGTTAAAAGTAGACTTCAAAGAGAGACCATGTAGAGAAGGCATTGACTAAGAGGACTTGCAGATTGTTTTTAAACCATGCCACTGATCTTCTGTCAGACTTCTGGAAAGATATTTATTCTTCCTGAAAACATAACACAATTAGGAGTAGTAGAACAATTTCAGTTGAATATCAGAGCTGAATTTCTGTGGAAATTGCATCTTTATAAGAATTTCTACCTTTCTTATTCTCCTCATTGTCCCCAGGTCCAGTCTGCAAAACTCCTGAAAGAGTGTTGTGCAGACATCAGTTTTGGTGATAAACAGTGCAAAAAGCCAACAAAGAAAATATTTTGAAAAGATACTCCAGCCAAGAGGCTAGAGATAAAAACCTAATGTCACTTAGCATTTGCCACACGAGGCTGTCCTGTCATGTTAGCCGTCATTTCTAGGGAAACACAAAAAGGGGTGAAAAGGACATATGTAGGGAATACAGTAAATCCCTTTTCCTCCCATTTGGTACCCATACAACGTGAAAAATGTGAGTAAACTACCATGACTAGTAAAACAAATTTACTTCAATATTAAATGTAGCAAAACAGATGGGAAGTTCCAATATAACAAAGAACTGCAGAATAAAGTCTGGGGGGTAGAATGTTTAATTCAATGAAGTTTAAAATATGTTCTTTCTGTTAAAACAATAAGGACATTTTTTAAAAACTTTTATTTCAGTGAAATATATTGGTTTCTGGTTTGATCTCAATAAACTTTCACAAATCAGAAACCACAGGAAGATGAAATGTATTTTTTAGGTATAAAAGAAACATAATGAATCAAGTTTGTTTAAAATCCTGTTGAGCTCTAAAAGAGGCCTATTCTAAAACTGAAAAGAAGAAAATCCACACAGAAACATATTCTTCTGTGCCAAGTGTGGGTGTGCATTGCTCATGTATTTCCAATTCATGTATTTTATCACTGAATAGCCAATATCGGAAAACTTTTTATGTATGTAGTCTCACAGAGTAATAATACTCTAATTATAAATATACTGAAAGAGCATGGAAGTTGTGTGTGACTAAATTACTTAAAAATGTCCACCCAGACTGAAGTCAGGTGCTTAGCAGGAAATTGAATCCTTATATTGAAATTTCCAAGGTGATACCTAATCTAATACTGGGTTCCTTAATTCTGAAATTATCCTTCCTTATTGCATCCAATAGAGGGAATCAGCATTCCTGCCTTTTTACTTTTGCATTTCAAGGAAGATCAATTTCCTTGAAAAGATGTGAATACAGATCTCTTCAATTCTACATTGTGTATTTTACACTATGAAAAGCAAACATAATGGCTACAGAACTCATTTCACTTATTCTAGGAGATATATATTTCATACTATGGGTAAAGGACTTTCCTAATGAAGAATTAAAAACTTGTATTGTCCCACCCTACAACTGTCCCAGTCCACAGCAACCTGTCTCAAGTAGCTTTTACAGTAATGGAATTGTGCTGTCATTCAGGAAAGTTGCATTTTGTGTTCTGTTAAATGACATTGAACTAGTGAGGAACCCTTATACAACCGCTCTCTTGTCTTAATCAAAGCACATTAGGAAGATACTGAGGGGAAGAAAACATTTAACAAGAGGTTGTCATTGTTGCCCTCCTTGGTAGGCAGGCCACCCTGGAAAGTCATTACACTGGGAGAGGTAAGGTAGTTTGGAATTTTGTGTACTTCTTCAGTATCAGTGATTTCTGCTCTGAAGTTAATGAAAGTGTTGAAAGTGTTCATGTGGGTTTACGGACTCGATATGGGATTGCCATAAGTAACCAAGTAAAAGTAACCTTTTACTTTACAAATAATGAAGACAAAGTTGGCCTGATTTTATTGTTTTTCACTCCTCTCTGTTCAAATCTATGTTCTATAAATTTCTTACATTTTAAATTAAATGGATTAGTTCAGGAAGGTTGGAGATATCTTTGAGATATTCAAAAGCTGTAAGCACATGGTCGTGGGCAGCTGGTTTAGGTGGCCCTGCTGGAGCAGGGAATTCAATTAGATAGGCACTTTCCAACCTCAACCATTCTGTGAGTCTCTTTATTACCAGAATAAGTCTTAGTCATGTCTGTATCTATTACTTTTATTCATAAAACATTATGCATTCTTTGAGTCCCCAACTATATGAAAATTTGAACCTCAAAAATAGAAAACACAATATTTCTAGGAAGACATTCAGCTGAGAAGGGTTTCTTCTTGCTACTTATATAAAATGAAGAAATATTTGTAGTAAGTTGACCTTGGCTAGCTGCAAGATGCCTATGAACCTTTTCTATAATTACACCCCCTCAAGAGGATGGGGTGAGAAAAATACGATAAAAAGCTTCTGGGTCAAGATAAGGACAGGGTGATCACTTGGCAATTACCATCACAGTCAAAAAGGACCTAATTTAGGGAAATTATTTTTTTAGCAAATGAACAGAGCAAGTTATTGAGAAATAAGAAAAAAATCTACAAATCAACTTCCTCTCATTCCTCCCTTCTTTCCAGGTACAACTTCAGCCCCAATTTCTCTCCTGCATCCAAGTGGTATGAGGAAGATGAGGAGTTGGGATTGCTGTCAGTTCATCACATGGTCTCTATATCACTACTTCTTTGTCACATTCTTTCTCTGATCCAGCATGGTTCTCTTACACAGGGTACAGTCCTTCAGTACAAGTCCTGCCAGCAAAGCTGCTCCAGCATGGGTTTCCCTCTCCATGGGGCCACATGTCCTGCCAGAAGCCCATTCCAGTATGGGTTTCCTGTGGTAGATGCCTCCTTCAGACATCTACCTGCTCTAGCATGGGCTGGGGATGGATATCTGATCTACTACAGACCTCCATGAGCTTCAGGGGGACAGCTGCCTCACTGTGGTCTTCACCATGGGCTGCAGGGAAAACTGCTCTGGTGCCTGGAGCACCTCCTGCCTTTCCTTCTTCAATGACCTTGATGTCAGTTGTTTCTGTCCCCTATCCTCACTCCAGTGAAAAGATTCATATGGACCCCCACATGACAGGTTGCACAATCTGCTGAAAGAGAAAGTGGATCAAGTCAGCTTGCTGAGGTCAAAGCCCTGGACACTGCTGAGAGAGGGAAGTGGCCAAGGCTATACCTTTATACAGACTCCTGGATGGTAGCCAATGAGCTGTGGAGTTGGCTGGAAAGGTGGAAAAAGGCCAACTGGCAGCGTAGAGGGA
>VZTB01015934.1:726450-784465 GCA_013397245.1 Thryothorus ludovicianus
CTCAGAGGCCAGGCTGCACCTGGTGGGTGATGCAAAAGGACGGAGAGACCCAATGCATACCTCAAGGAGACCTTGTTTTAGGGTGAACTACTCATGATACTGTGCCTGTATCTGTAACTGCATGTATATATGTATATAATTAAGGTACTGCATGTATGTATATAATTTAAAAGTTTTATTTGATAGAACATGTTGGTATGGGAAAAAATTTGGAGTGAATAATGTTGGGGGCTGACTTTCTTTCTTATGGAACTTTTTTCCCAGGAGTTGCTAGGAAACTAATTACTGGTTACTTATGAGCGCTCATGGGTATTTGAGAAAATAAAGAGGTGGCCAAGCCCAGGGAGAAGAAGGACATTTGATTGCATTTTCTCNTATTTGATAGAACATGTTGGTATGGGAAAAAATTTGGAGTGAATAATGTTGGGGGCTGACTTTCTTTCTTATGGAACTTTTTTCCCAGGAGTTGCTAGGAAACTAATTACTGGTTACTTATGAGCGCTCATGGGTATTTGAGAAAATAAAGAGGTGGCCAAGCCCAGGGAGAAGAAGGACATTTGATTGCATTTTCTCTGATCCAGAGAGTTTTTCTCTCCAAGGGACAGGGATACTGTGGGATTTTGAGGTAGTCAAAGAACAGGGACTAGGCCAGCTGCTCTCTTGCTTTTTAGCATTGGAAGAAGACGGCCAGTCTGTCACTTACTGCAGAGAAAATTCACCAACACCACTGGAGCTCAGCCCTGAAAGACCTATCTCCATCTGTTTGTATGCCCCAAGAATCTGGAATCGCATCTCTCCCTGTCCTGCTGGGAGCTGGGCTGCTGCTGCCCTGTGCCCACTGCTCCTTCAGTTCTCCTCTGGGTTCTCCACACTGTGTCCCTCTGTCCCTGCCTGCTGGGACATTTCCATAGCTCCAGCTGCTGCCACGGAGCTTCAGATCCATCTCATCCAGCACCCCGGGACTCTGGCTCACTCCTGCCGCCTGTGATGGTATCTGCACCAAAGGGAAAAGTGCCTGTGGCCGAGAAGACTGACTGGGTCCCTGGCTCTCTTTATTGTCAATGGCATCGTCATTGTTGTTGTTTTGTTCGCCTTGTTTACACACACTAGTAAAGAATTGTTATACCTATCCTCATATCTTTGCCTGAGAGCCCCTTAATTTCAAAATTATGACAATTCAGATGGAAGGGGTTTACATTCTCCATTCCAAGGGAAGCTCCTTCCTTCCATAGCAGACACCTGTCTTTCAAACTAAGACACCTTCTTCAATGACCTTGATGTAAATTGTTTCTGTCATCTATTCTCACTCCTCTTTCCCAGCTGCTGTTGCACTTTTTTTTTCTCCTTAAATATATTATCACAAAGGTGCTACTATTGTCACTGATGACTTGGGTTTGATCTGTCCTAGAGCTGCATGGAATAACTTTTCTCAGATATAGTGGCATTTTCTCACACAAATGAGTGTGACAGCCCTCTACTATCTAGAATTTACGGTATAAACTCAGTACAAAATTGAAAATTAAATTAAATTAAAAGGTTATGAAAGCTATGCAAAAAAAATTGTCCTTCTAAGTATAAAGCTAGCCGAGCAGCTGCCCATAAGGACAGGAAAATTAGGCATGAAAGATTAAGTGAAATCAACAGACAAAGGTGTCCCATAAGCTGAGTTCATAGGAAGTAAGTCATATGAAAATAAAAAAGAAGGGACAAAGGAAGAATACTGAGTATACTAACACAATACATAGAAAGACATATTTAGACACCATAAGTAAAATAATCTGGGAAAACAAAACTTTGTAGAAAACAGAATACATATACATTTACTAATATTTTTGAAATTGGCCTGCAGATGGTTGACAGCCATCATGTACACTTAAAAGGCAGTATATAGATACATGTATTGTAAACAGAATAGCAGAGAAAAAATACTTGTATTAATAATAATTTAATCTGAATCACACTCTGAGGTCTTGTGAAATAAACTGTAAGGGAGTTATAGTGCAATTACTTCTAACATTCATCTGGGAGAAACATAGAATATGAACTTTTACAGTTTGAAAAAGTGTTCAGATTACAAATACATTTTTCTGGCTAAGTTGTTCCTCTTTCTTTTTTTTTTTTCTTTTTAGAAAACAAATTTCAAAAGGTTCACATTTACTGTGCAACTACTGTAGCAGCTTTTCATGCCATGTTTCTATCCTCATCTGCAGTGCTACTGTTATAAAGAAGTGAGATGGAAACACAGCCTTTAAAACTACTTTCTTTGCTCTTAAGACTTCATATTGCTTGAAATGTAAATCCCTGTCCAAGCCAAGTTCTGCAAACTAGTGTTAAGTAGGATAGACATCCAAGATACTGAGTATAGGAAATCCAAAATAGATTTTGCATTCCAGGAATGAGTCCATCTCTTTTACACTATAATGTATTTCAGGTTACTTTCAGTTTTGCAATCTTTCTGTAACAGCAAAATCCATTCTATTCTACTCTGCAGGTCTAAAGTAGCTGGAGTTTTTCTATATACTACCTTCTATAAATCTCAGCAGGAAAGAGCAGGTGGATTAATTCAANTTCTCTGATCCAGAGAGTTTTTCTCTCCAAGGGACAGGGATACTGTGGGATTTTGAGGTAGTCAAAGAACAGGGACTAGGCCAGCTGCTCTCTTGCTTTTTAGCATTGGAAGAAGACGGCCAGTCTGTCACTTACTGCAGAGAAAATTCACCAACACCACTGGAGCTCAGCCCTGAAAGACCTATCTCCATCTGTTTGTATGCCCCAAGAATCTGGAATCGCATCTCTCCCTGTCCTGCTGGGAGCTGGGCTGCTGCTGCCCTGTGCCCACTGCTCCTTCAGTTCTCCTCTGGGTTCTCCACACTGTGTCCCTCTGTCCCTGCCTGCTGGGACATTTCCACAGCTCCAGCTGCTGCCACGGAGCTTCAGATCCATCTCATCCAGCACCCCGGGACTCTGGCTCACTCCTGCCGCCTGTGATGGTATCTACACCAAAGGGAAAAGTGCCTGTGGCCGAGAAGACTGACTGGGTCCCTGGCTCTCTTTATTGTCAATGGCATCGTCATTGTTGTTGTTTTGTTCGCCTTGTTTACACACACTAGTAAAGAATTGTTATACCTATCCTCATATCTTTGCCTGAGAGCCCCTTAATTTCAAAATTATGACAATTCAGATGGAAGGGGTTTACATTCTCCATTCCAAGGGAAGCTCCTTCCTTCCATAGCAGACACCTGTCTTTCAAACTAAGACACCTTCTTCAATGACCTTGATGTAAATTGTTTCTGTCATCTATTCTCACTCCTCTTTCCCAGCTGCTGTTGCACTTTTTTTTTCTCCTTAAATATATTATCACAAAGGTGCTACTATTGTCACTGATGACTTGGGTTTGATCTGTCCTAGAGCTGCATGGAATAACTTTTCTCAGATATAGTGGCATTTTCTCACACAAATGAGTGTGACAGCCCTCTACTATCTAGAATTTACGGTATAAACTCAGTACAAAATTGAAAATTAAATTAAATTAAAAGGTTATGAAAGCTATGCAAAAAAAATTGTCCTTCTAAGTATAAAGCTAGCCGAGCAGCTGCCCATAAGGACAGGAAAATTAGGCATGAAAGATTAAGTGAAATCAACAGACAAAGGTGTCCCATAAGCTGAGTTCATAGGAAGTAAGTCATATGAAAATAAAAAAGAAGGGACAAAGGAAGAATACTGAGTATACTAACACAATACATAGAAAGACATATTTAGACACCATAAGTAAAATAATCTGGGAAAACAAAACTTTGTAGAAAACAGAATACATATACATTTACTAATATTTTTGAAATTGGCCTGCAGATGGTTGACAGCCATCATGTACACTTAAAAGGCAGTATATAGATACATGTATTGTAAACAGAATAGCAGAGAAAAAATACTTGTATTAATAATAATTTAATCTGAATCACACTCTGAGGTCTTGTGAAATAAACTGTAAGGGAGTTATAGTGCAATTACTTCTAACATTCATCTGGGAGAAACATAGAATATGAACTTTTACAGTTTGAAAAAGTGTTCAGATTACAAATACATTTTTCTGGCTAAGTTGTTCCTCTTTCTTTTTTTTTTTTCTTTTTAGAAAACAAATTTCAAAAGGTTCACATTTACTGTGCAACTACTGTAGCAGCTTTTCATGCCATGTTTCTATCCTCATCTGCAGTGCTACTGTTATAAAGAAGTGAGATGGAAACACAGCCTTTAAAACTACTTTCTTTGCTCTTAAGACTTCATATTGCTTGAAATGTAAATCCCTGTCCAAGCCAAGTTCTGCAAACTAGTGTTAAGTAGGATAGACATCCAAGATACTGAGTATAGGAAATCCAAAATAGATTTTGCATTCCAGGAATGAGTCCATCTCTTTTACACTATAATGTATTTCAGGTTACTTTCAGTTTTGCAATCTTTCTGTAACAGCAAAATCCATTCTATTCTACTCTGCAGGTCTAAAGTAGCTGGAGTTTTTCTATATACTACCTTCTATAAATCTCAGCAGGAAAGAGCAGGTGGATTAATTCAACTTAATGGAAATAAAATGACATCTTTCATGATACAGATAGGTTTTGAGACTTGTCACAGTTGGTCCTGAAAGGTAATGCAGAGATTAATACAATGGGGTGCTGTATGAGATGCATTCTGAAAAGGAAGTTCACCTTCTGCTCAATGCATCTTTAAAAATATGAATTCAAGGAACTTTTTTAAACCTCTGCTTTATGACTGAAGAGTTTCTTTTAGCTGGACCAGAAGCTTAGGACTTTTCTCTGTGCTGTGTACTGTGCTGCATGATGTAACCTGCATGACATGTTGTCTGGAGGATAATTGTGTGACTTGTACTGCCATAATGGATCATAGTATGCAGTTGGATTGTTGAGCCTACTTAGAAAGTGTGGAGTGTTCTTTGAAGTGTCTTATCTGGCTTTATCCCAGTTAACCTCATATACTAGATAAAATTTTAGAGTAAGGCAAGTAAACTGAAACCTAAAGTCCCTTTATAAACTGCATTTTAGTGCTTGCGGAGCATGTTTCAAAAGTCCAGGGTAGTCCCTGGGCAATATCACTTTCCCTAAACTTTGCTTTCAGCCTGTCTGCTTTCTGAAGTCATTTCCATCAGGATATTCAGATTACACAGCATTAATCCATAAATGTCATTTAGCATTAAACCCTACTCTAGTAAACCAGTAATTAAGAAAGATGACACTATTTTGTCATTCTTGGGTTTGCAAGAAAAATGGCTATTAGTGTTGACTATTAGTTACCACTAACTGCTCAATAAGAAAGATTTCAATCATTTGAATAAAAGTCACATATTCAGAAGATTAATGTACTTTTTAAATATAGGGAGAGAAAAGAGACTCTACTGGGAAAGTACAAACCCATAATTATTAAAAATTTCTTTTACTGATGGGAAGTATATGGTGCAGTAGTTGTCTGTGAAATTTACTGAGCTCTTTTATCTTTTACCTACTTTATAATTATTATGGCTTGCAACTTTGTATTAAACTGCAAAACTGTGTGGGTACCTGAATCAGTTATATCTTTAAATACTCTTCAAATGCTTTTTGTATATGGAAAAATAGTGTACTATAATACATTTGTTTCTAGAGGAGGAAAAGCTATGATTCAAGCCACTTTATGTCCCTGTTTGTATTTCATGGACAAATCAAAAAATTTCACAAAAGTTACACTTATTTGTGAATAGTTTTGTTCTTTTGAATTCTCTCTGAGTGAACGTTTACAGTCTTATTATTCTCAACTAGGCTTCAGTTTCAATGCAGTAGCCATGACAATTGTGGACGGGTTAATGTCATACTAACTCTAATGTATTTCAGTCAAAAAACAAAACAAAAAACCCCATATATAAATATAGTTCAGAAATCTATGTCAAGCTGTTGGTCAAAGCTGCTCTCAGGCACTTATGTAGATGGAGTTACACCAGCAGCTGGGAAATACTTGGGGCCTTCTTGGTTTGTTCCCATTAACAAGCAAGAAGAATGACAAGAGTCACATATTTTGTGGGGGTCATTTCCATCCTGGAATGCACATTATTGTTCTTTCTCTCCAGCCTTTAGGGGCAAAGTGCAGCATGTTTCTTTGCCCACAGTCTTCCTTCCATCTTTTAGCCCATGCTCCCAATTGTTCACTGTCCTTGAATGTCACAAGGTTGCTTTTTCCCCCTTCTAATTGTCTCTTGGTTTTCTGATTGCTTTTCTGGCTCTGGCGGATCTAACACACACACATGGAGAAGTCTCATATACTAAGAATGAGCAATGGTCAGTGCTGGCCAACTACAAACTAAGTGGAGCTATGCTGAAAAGGGTAACTGGTTTCCATGCTGCAATTTTTGGGGATGACAGTCCAGGAAAGATATGATCAAGAGGCACAGTGAACATAAATAGGGCACTCAAAAGAAGATGTTCATGCTGGAAGATACATGATTCCTAAGCTCATATCAGTAAATGAGTTGCTAACTTAGTGGTATTCTGAGGGCTCAGGGTATGGGCATGAGCTGTTGTACCTAACATTGCAGTGTTAGCAGAGTCCCTCTGACTTAGCTCTGGTTTAGACTAAATTGTATTTTAGGCAGATTTCACCTTGTGCCTAGCCATGGAATGGTAAGCACCATTCCTAGCTGGTAGTTTGGATACTGATTAGAGACCTTACTGATTGGATATCACTTGTATCAAAAAGCAGTGACTGACAAGTTTTATTTAAAGGTACAGGTGTAGCTTTGAGTTGCAGTGGAGACCAGGTCCAATGCAATAAGCTGTTCTTCCCTCAGAGCAAAAGACACACAAGCAGATTTGTGTTTACCGCCATCCTTGCCTGTATAACCCAGCATGGGTTAGGGGTCTAAGGAGATATTAGGCTGCTTCTGAAAAAAACATTTTTAATTTCTTCTCCACCTTGGTTAAATGAACTGGAAATCCCATGTTTATCATTTTTAATGAGGTCTGTGATTGACCTTATAATTGATAGTAGTGATTAGTATTTTCTGACATAACCATATATTAAATCCTGAGCAACTTATGCAAGCCATATAACCTCAATCCTATTTAGTCTGAAATTTAACTAATTTTGTCTGATTTAAAGACTGTTATCTCATTTGCTATAAAACATATTAATCTTTCTTTTCTGATGCCTTCCCAATCCTTAGGTATAAAATGTAGCAAAATTTTTATGTTCTTCAGTATATAATTTGCACAATAAGCTAAAATACACCATGCCTTTGGGAGAAATATTTTACACTCATTTTTTTCCAATTCAGTTCCAAGTAAATCAGGATTATATAAAAAACCCCAAATCTCATCTCAATTTAAACATCTACTTCTGCAAACACTGGTAACAAACAGTAAATAAGACACTCAAGTTTTTTGTTTTTTTTAATTCATCCTTTAAATATCCTCTGCCAGCTATTTTTCATATCCTACCAAGGATAGGATGCGCTCACTCTAGTTATCAAAAACTAAGAAGTCTAAATCAGGTTTTGACCATCCATAATCAGTGGAGAAAGACAGGCAGCTCCAGAGGGTGATTCATTCTCTCCTAAAATAAAGGGAGTGAATCACCCTCTGGAACTGCCTTCTATTTACCCTTGATTGCAGACGGAATCTTGAGGACTACTTTATAAAAAGACATGATTATGCAGTAATTTTAAATGAGCTTAAATTTAGGTTGTTGTCAAAAGTGTGGACCCACCTTGCTCCACTGTGTCTCCCTAGTTCCATATTTTTTTTGATGTTGTGGGAGTGACAGCTGATAAACGATTGGTTATAAAACAGGATATGGGGTTTTTTTGGGAGGAGAGGAAGTTGAGTTTCATGAAGTTATATTCCCCAATTTGGCTTCCACAGTGATTGCAAAAGCTTAGCACCAGTACAAGCATTTCTGGGGGCCATACTTGCTCTTTTTAAAGTTGCACTGTCTTAAATTTCAGTGGCTATGTAACCACAGTTTATAAGCAAATAGATTTAGGTGAAATGAATCTTTTAATTGAAACTGTTCTGTTGCCAAAGCATGATATCTTACTGCCATTTAAGAACATTTTTGATAACTTTTAAATTGTTATTTTATTTAGGATTTAGATATTAATTTACTCTTAAAGGTGTAACTGCAGCTATATATTTCACCAGGGAATCTATGAGGAAAACATGCCTTGAAACTGGCATACTTTTGAGATCCAGGAAAGGAACTGATGTTATTTTCTTTAACATACTTCCCCCAGTAGAATGTAAATAAAAACACCAAAGAACTCCTTCCCTAATAAGTACTGTAGCCCTGGATCAGCAATCAATCTCTTTTATTATACAGCTCAGGATGGGATATCGTGTATTTTCCTTCTTGTCCAGTAACATGTTGGGGTTTGTCTTCTGTCTCTGCCAATGTTTAATGATAGCATCTTTTTAGTGTTTGACATAAAAGAAATTCTCAAGAGGCAAAAAGAAAGGAATTGCCACAATGGACACCTGGCATCTCAGCCCCTATGCACACTAACACAGTGGTGCCCAGGTCAGCCTCGAGAAGGCATCACCTAGCCAGGCCAGAAAGGATTTTCCAGTCTCTTCAATGCTTTTAAATTCACTCTGATTCTGAACATGATAGCTGCATGCAGGGCTGTCCCATTGGGGGTGGTGCCTGTCTCTGACCAGCTCTGAGGAATGGTTTGTAAGCACTGCTGTGAGATAAACAAGTGGTCCAGGCACTAGGCATCTTTCTAGTAATTAGTTGTCATACCCAATCAAGCCCTGGTGCCTGAATAGGGCAATATTTCACTTAGCTGTGCCATTAAAGCTGTATAGCCAAAACTTCAGGAATGTAGGTAAAAATCCTGGTCCATCATGGACAAGCGTGAGAATGACCACTCAGGCAGAAAGTTGAATTTGTTCTTTAATGTTTTTCAGAAAATGGAAATGATAAAACTTCATGAACATTTAAGAACTTTTTTTTTGCCACAGAATCTGTTTTTCCAGTACTACCTGCAACATGTGGTGTAAAGACATTTTCTTTTTAATCTCAAATGAGTGCATTAAAAATGAAACCTCAAGTTTAAATTATTTGGACTCTTACTCAATATCATTCACACACACACAGGCTCACAATGAATCAGATGGATTCAATTTAGACTTTTTTGTGGTCTAAAAGCCTTATACTAAAAGGGGAGATAAATATTTTATACTGTTAAAATAGTATGAAACTTCAAACATGAATTTTCTTTGACTGAGTAGATCTGAGTCACAGAAAGTTAAAAAACATTTGAATGATCCTCTCAGTATGTGACCAGCTAAGCTTTCCTGATGTGGAAGATCTCACCCCAGTTCCATTGTGACTGTTCATTAATAAACTGCTGTCTCCTTTGAAAGCACAAGCTGAAGAATGATGAGGGCTCCTAATGCAACAATAGATGTTCCATTAGTTATTTCCAGAAAAAATTCTCCCGAAAAAAGAATATTTCCCTGGTAGCGTCACTCTCCTTTTCCAGAATGGGCAAGCATAAATGATATTAGCACTAAAGAAGAACTGCTTTAGTAATTACATGATTACTTCATGTAATTAGCAGCAGAAAGGCCAATCACCACACAGTTCTAGAAGAAACCCTTCTCCTCCACGCTTCCATGGTGTAAGATCTGTCAGCATTTGGTTTTGGCCCTTTCAGGTCTGAAAGAAAGAGGACCCAATAATGAAAACTTTTACCAGGAGGCTCAAAACCTGTAATCAAACAGCAAACAAAGATTTTGGTCCTAGGTTACAGCAGGGCTTGGGCACTTCTTTAGATGCCTTGTTCTAACAGTCAGTCACATTCATTCACAAGATCCTGCCCAGCTGCTGTCAAATCTAACAGAGCCTAGAGTCCTTTGGCAACTAACTTTGTGCCAGTAAAGTTCCTGTGGCATTTACTTTTGCTGCATAATCTCCTAGTGGTTAATTGTGCACTTTACACATTTATTTTTACAGGATTAATTAAACTAGCTTTTTTTTTTTCTGTAAAACTGATGTAGCCCTTATGTTATCAGCTGAACAGAACACAGACCCTGATTATTCCTGATTATTGCTACAGAAGACCTGCATTGTGCAGACTCACAGGAATAAAAAATTTATAATGCCTATCTGTTCTCTAGAGAGAAAGTTGG
This sequence comes from Thryothorus ludovicianus, assembly GCA_013397245.1. NCBI lineage: Eukaryota > Metazoa > Chordata > Aves > Passeriformes > Certhiidae > Thryothorus > Thryothorus ludovicianus. Next base: position 736,623 of record VZTB01015934.1, read on the forward strand.
GAAATTCTTAAATCTGAAAACTTTAAATGCAAACAGATGAAAAGAAACTTTGCAACCAAATATATAAAATAGATTTTTTTTTTAAACAAATTAAACCCCAAAATATGGAGAGAATAACAGAAGATTGTTTGCCTGATGGAAAAATTAATTAGCTTCTGTTCAGAGGAATCTTTTCTGTCCTTTCAAATATGCTAAAACAATTCTTGTATCAAATAAAAATAATAATAGAAGAGCAAGTTCACTCTCCTCTATTCTTATCTGCAAAACAGCATCTGTGATATCTTCATCACATTTTAAAATACTACTGGGAGCAAGAAGACAGACAGTAGTTCTCAGTGTAGCATCAGAAGTATGGTCTTGTCTGATGGACCTGCAGAGGCATGTCTTATTTGATGTGACTTCATTTTTTGAAAAAGGTTGTCTGAAAAACAAGTCCCATCAGCACATATTCACCTGCAGGATCCCTTACAGATTTCTCATTACAAAGGCTCCTCTTGGGAGACGACAGGCAGAATTTTCCATGGCCTGTGGAAATTGGCACATGAGGAGAGCAATCTGCCACATGTAAGACAGCCCAGTGGTCTAGGTGAAAGCTAGCATGTCATGTAGTTTATAGATTTGTAACCTGATCTTTGCCATTTCTTTTTCTGTTAACTTTTTCTAGATTTAAGCAAGTAGGGCTCAGGAAATGGAGGCTGCCTTGCTACAAACACAAGAGTCAGCAAGGAAGGGTGTAAAAAAAATATTTTTTTGCAGATTAAGTGGCAGGTACTGAGGAGGTATTCTAATTCTGTAATGATTTTAGGAACATAATGAACTAGGGCCTAAAAGTAGGTTTTGGGAGAAGTATCCCTGCAAATGCTGGGTAGAGTTGGGGCTCTAACATCTGTGAGTGACCCCTTATCAACTGACTCCAACCAACACTGAAGAAACAAGACATTTCACAAGATCTCCCTGTATTTTATGGTAGGGAATATTGCTAATAGGAATATTATTAATAGAGGTAAGGCAATTTTATTAAATAAATTTTGATCAGAAGTTGCTTACATCTTGCACATTAGGAATCAGAGACAATCTCATAAGTAAAACTATCAGCCAGTGTCACTGGCTTCTCTACCAACCTAGTACTGCTGTGACAAATTAGGATCATACTGATCAGCAGGAGTTTTGTTTTAATTAGGTCTGTGTAAGTAATAAGCTCTGGAACAGTGGCTATTATTGATGTAAATTTTAAGTTATCAATTATATGGATACTGAGTTGAGTTTTTATCTTTTTCTTTTTAAAAATTTTGATGAGATCAGAAATTATTTCTAGGAAGGTTTTAGCTGATTCTCTACAGGAGAAGAAAGAAAGGATAGTATTACAAAAATATCTCTCATCTCCCAGATGAGTGAATAATATTAAGAACAAGACTTAGACTTACATAATTGAAATATTTGAATACCAAAAAAAATTCTGACAGAGTGGCCCTTGTGCCAGGATGGTCAACAGCAGAGTGCTCTAGCAGGGTGCACTGGTGAGGTTCCCAAACTGAGACAACCTCAGGAACAGAGGGAACTGCCAGAAGCCTGTAGCTCACATGACAGCAGCTGAGGGCACCTGGGCAGGGACAGGGACAATGGTGGCCAAGCCCTCCACAGGCATAAAAGAAGCCCTTAGGCTCTGGGAGGTTGAAAAGTGTCATGGAGAATGGGGTGGGGAGAGAGGCAGACTACTGGAATTGCACCCTGCCTTCCCTGGGACAGGGCGGTTTAGCAGACTGGCTGGCAAAATACCTTTGGGGGCAATCCTGAAGAGCAAAGGAGTCCAGGAAAAAGAGACATTACTAAAGAGGGAAGTCCTAAAAACACAGGAACAAGCTGTCCCCTAATACCAAAAGATGAGCTATCAGGCAGGAAGATTGGCATGGCTAAACAAGAAGCTTTGGCTAGGCCTCAGAAGAAAAGAAGGGGCAGGAAACTCAGGAGGACTACTAGGATGTCATGAAGTTATGCAGGGAGAAAATTAGAAGGGTCAAAGCCCAGACAGAAAGTAACCTGACTATTGCTGTAAAAGGCAATAAAATGTTCCTATAAATACATGAGCAACAAATGGTGTGCTAAGGAGGATCTCTATCATTGATTGGATGCACGGGGAAACCGTGACAAAGGATGAGGAAAAGGCTGAGGTATGTAATACCTTCCTGACCTCAGTCTTTAAAAGTAAGACCAGTTGTTTTTAGGTACCACATCCCTGAGCTGTAACACAAGGATGGGGAATAGAGTGAAGTTCCCATAATCCAGGAGGGAATGGTCAGTTACCTGCTACACCATTTAGACCTGCACAAGTTTGGATCAGATCCACCCAAGGGTGTTGAGGAAGACAACAGAGGGAAGTGCTCAGCAAGCTCCTTGCCATCATTTTTTGGGAGTCTTGTCTAAGCAAGGGTGTTCCAGTTGACTGGAAGCTGGCAAACATGACTCCCATTTACTCTCATTCATGTCATAGAGGTAAGGCAAAGAGGATTCTTTTCTTTTTAGTTAGAAGGGCTGAAAAAGGTATTCTTTTATTTTTAGTTAGAAGGGCTGAAAGAAGGATCTGAGGAACTACAGGCATATCATCCCAACTTTGGGGTTGAGGATGGTTACAGAGCATCTTGAGTGCCATCACATGGCATATACAGGACAACCAGGGTATCAGGCTCAGCCAGCATGAGTTTGTGAAAGGCAAGTCCTGCCTGGATTCCCTAGCCTGCTTCTATGGCAAGATGACCCACTTAGTGGATGAGGGAAAGAAGGATGTTTTAGTAAAGCTTTTGACACCATTTCCCACAGCATTCTTCTAAAGAAATTGGCTGCTTATGACTTGGACAAGTGCACAGTCTGGATTTCCAGGCCCAGAGAGTAATGGTGACTGGAGTTACATCCAGCTGGTCGTCAATGACTCATGGGCTTCTGCAGAACTCAGTATTGAGGCGAGTCCTGTTTGATACCTTTGTGGACAATCTGGACAAGGACAGCAAGTGCACCCTCAGTAAGTTTGCAGGTGAGGCCAGTGGCAGTGTTGATCTCCTGGAGGGGAGGAAGGGATCCAGACATGCTGGATCAATGAGTCAAGGCCAGTTGAACCTGGAGGTTCAAAAAGAGCAAATACCAGGTCCTGTACTTGGGTCACAACAGCCCCATGTGGCACTATAGGCTGGGTGTGGAGTGGCTAGAAAGCTGCCAATTGGAAAAGAACCTGGAGTTTCTGGTTGACAGTGGTTAAACATGAACCAGCATGTACCCAGGTGCCCAAGAAGGCCAGTGGCATCCTTGGTCTTCTGTTGGAAAATACCATGGACAGGAGGTCTAGAAAAGTTATAGCCTCCCTGTAGCTAGCTTTGGTAAGGCCGTAACCAAATCCTATGTTCATTTTTGGGCCCCTCATGACAAGATAGACACTGAGATACTGGAGCATGTCCAGTGAAGGGCTGTGGCGGTAGTAAAGGCTCTGGAGCACAACTCTGACGAGAAGTGGCTGAGGGAGCTGGGCGTTGTTTGGCCTGGAGGAAAGGAGCTTCAGAGAGAACATTATTACTCTCCACAATTACCTGAAAAGAGACTGTAGCCAGGTGGGGGGGGGCGTCAGCCTCTTTTCCCAAACAACAAGGAACAGGACAAGAGGAAATAGTCTCTCTCCATAGTCCCAAGAGGAGTTTTTGATGGTATATTAGGAAAAATTCCTTCACTATAAGAGTTGTCAAGCCTTGGAAAAGGCTGCCGAGGGAAGTGGTTGAGTCACCAGTCCTTGAGGTATTTAAAAGATGTGTAGATGAGCCACTTAGGGACACTTAGGTTTAGTGGAGGACTTGGCAGTGCGGGGATAATGGTTGGACTTAATCATCTTCAAGGTCTTTTCCAATATAAACCATTCTATGATTCTATGATTTAGTTTTTTACTAAAGGCCTTACACAGATTTTTGAAGGCCAAGTTTAGCAGCTCTATGCATACATCTTACAGCAGGATCAAAACATTTAATACTAAAACCCTGAGTGCTTCAGCAAAGGGGAAATGTTAATGGCATAAATTTTTTATAAAACCTGCAGTACAGGTACAATCTGTGAGTGCTGTAATACTCTAGGTTCATTAATATTGCACTTTTAAAATAAATGCTTCTAGAAAAGAGAATGCTAGAACTCAGTAAAAACATATTAATTGTTTTGTTTATAATAGTGATCTGAAAGTTAAATTGTACATATGTAAATCTCAAGTCAGTTTCATTAATTTCATATTTGCTTTTTTGAATCTGTCCTGCACTGCAACATCTCTCTTCAGAAGATCCTTCCTGCCTTTTTCAAGGATAACACCAGTCTTTCTACCTAACAGCTATATAAAAAGATTATGCCACTTTAATTTTTTTCCCTAAAGTAATTATTTGATAACTGCAAAGCAGAAAAAAAAAAAATTCCTTATCTTTGACTATTTTGAATCTCCAAGTATTGTAAAAATAACCCCTGACTATTGTTCACTACTATTTTCAGCCACTTTTATTGCTAGAATTTCAGCTTTTAGCCATCACTACTGGGGGATACAAAGGAAATAAGATGATGCAGTTAGAGGAAAGCAAACTCTTACAGACAAGAATGTGTGCTGCCACAAACCTATCAGAGCTGTCTGCTAATCTCATAGTACATGCAGCATAGGAAACAGAGCTTCCCTAAGTACACTAATCCCTACCACTTGGAGAAAGAATTTCTATTCGCTGTCAGTAGATTAGATTTTCTGGTGAAAATGGCCAAAAGTCTATTGATGCTGGCAGAACTTAATAGAGGCTTTTAATACCAATACAGACTTTAGATTATGTTGTCTTTCTAGTTTCCTACCTCATACATAGTTCACACTGTGGTTTGTAAACTGACCAACATGATTTTACATCTCTATTAACAAGTATATATTTGTTTATCTGTTTAGCTTATAAGGAAAAGAGACTTGTGTACTTACGTAAGTAGTTATGCAAGTACTTATATACTTGTTGGCTAACCTTTAGGTGTTAGTGCCTTTAGAATAAGTTTTTAATTGTTTGGACAATTTTTGACAAAATTCAAATACGAGAAGGGTTTTCCAAGATGGTTATTTCTTGCAAATGGTGTGCCAAGCTAGAGAAAAGCAACAAGAAATCTGTCATAGTCCATTCCTTTGAAGGTATTGAGCTGCACCCAATATCATGCACAGAAATCTAGACTAGGTATAGTTGGCATTATGTCTTTCCCAGTAGGGTATATTTAAACTTAGTGAAATACAGAAAAGTCTTCCAAAATTTTCTGAAATGGATAAGTCTGTGTGATTTTTTTTTTAAATATACAGTGTAAGGTTACACGTATATGAATTTTATCATGGCCCCTCAAACATTCATAAGTGTCAAAATTGTTCACATCTTTATGGATCAAAGGAGAACATTGATACACTTCAAGAACCAGAAAGACAAGATTTCTTCCATAACACAAGGGATAAACTAATCTGGTAGCATTAGCTAGTCCTACAGTTAGCATATTTACTTAAATAATGTTTGTAATCTTCCATTTTCATCTAATTACTTTGGTTTTTCTTGTATTTATTTGGTTTCTAGCAAGTTCTGAAAAGTTGAGAGGAAAATGTTCTGAAAAAAGTGCAGGGGTTAAATGAGTCTGAAAAAATGACCTTTTGGCTTCATAGTTACATAGAAGGAAACACGATGTGAATTTTTCTATGCTGCATTACTTTCAAGGTGCCACATTTAAGCACTTTTTCAGAAGACTGTGTTTTGTAGAATTTGAAGGCTTCATAATGAACACAAACAGCTTTACTGGCATTTGATTTTGAAACTTCAGTAATTGTATACAGTTCTCTTTTTGAAAATTTGAGTCTTTGATTATCTAGGGTACATATAGAGGGAGATACTTCTCCTCTGTGGGAAGGAATGAAGAGATTATCATAAATAACTAGAAAGTTCCATCTAAGTATTTGCTATGATATCCTTAGTGTATTACTCTTCTTGTAATTATAATTACCATTTTTATAATTTTAAATAGGAAATGAAAATCAAAATTGTCCCAGATAGTCACTAAGGGACCTCTTAAATTGGACAGCATGTGAATGTCTTTTCTTGTCTCAATTTTTATAACAGCATATACAGGTAGAGCATGTGCATTCAAAATCATATGAGACAAATCTCAAGCCTGGGTATGTCATAAATATTCATTTTCATCTGATAAAAAGGGAAAAACATTTGATAAAGTTTAGGAAGTTTCTTGACACTTTGAAAGCAGAATATCTATACTTAAGATCAAAAAAAAGATTACAAAGGACATTACAGGTGCGAAAATTTGAAGTGAACTTGATTTCATCTCAGTCTCTTTCTTCATACATTGGCAGCCTGTTCCCACCACACAAATTCCATAATTGACTTTCTGCATTTCATGGCTCTATAACTTCATTTATTACATCCATGAACCACTTCTGAAGTTGGGCAATATGGGTGAGTGTATACTTGAGAGTGTAAATGTCACTTGGGCTTTTAAAATAGGATTTAAGAGGAAGTTAGATGGCTTAAACTAAGAAATAAGTTCAGAAAGCTTGTGCTTGATGGGCTTGGGCTTTATTATACGGGAGATTACTGGATTTATATAATTCCCTGCCTTTGATCTGAGGCTTACTTAAAAGCCTAATTATGACACTACAGAAGAGCATGGACAGCTTGGTGCCTGGTTTCTTCCTAGTTTCCAGCACCATCCATAAGGAATGTGACATAGCAGTCATGCTGGCTATCCTAAGGCACGTGGGCAGCATCATGCTCTGTACAAAGAAAGCTGTACTGACCAAAGAGGTTTCCATTGCAATGAAGAGGCAAAGGAGGCACTGTTTTCTACCAACGACCTGTTGGTTGCAGTACCCTGTACGGGAGGGAAATCTCTATTACCTAAAATCCAGAGTGGAGTCGAACCTAATTCTGTATCTACTAGGGAGAGTATCTTCATCTTGAAACTGTACCGTGTGGTAGCCAATTTTAAAAGTGATTACCTGAGAGATTGTAGTATCATAATGTCTTCTAGGTTGGAAAAGATCTTTCAAGATTATCTATGTCCAATCATAATCCATCACAGTCAAGTCTAACACTAAACGGTGTCCCTGAGTACCACATCCTCACATTTGTAAATTCCTCCAAGGATGGTGACTCAACACTTCCTTGACTAGTCACAATACTGCACTGGTTGCTTGGGTTTTAGATGTCTGACTTAATAACTGTCTAGCTCACTAAATGCATAATTTCATCAGAAATTATATTTCTAAATTACCTCCTCACTTAATAAAATCTCCTTTTGGTCTTATTGGGCCCTTTCTTACCAAAGCAACTTTGAAACTCTGGCATCTATTTAAACAATAGAAATAGTTTCTTTATATGAGATTAAGGTGCATGTTGTGACAAAACAAAAAAAGAGAAAATTATATTAAAGAGCTTTAAATATGTTTTTCACATCTTCAGTAAATTGAGACTAGGAAGACTAATTCACAGGAGTATCCAAAATGCAATAGAAGATTCCTGGAACTCAGAAGTAGAAGCCATTCGCTCTTTTGTTTACCACTCCTTGTAGGTGCTTATGCTTTTTGCTGTCAATGGGTTATTATGACCTTATTGACTTGTGAATGTCTGATAGAAGAGGCCAGCCTCATTCAGTACTAGAGGAAGCAATTTGAAACACAGTGTCCATTAAAATCAATCATTCATAAAACATTAATGGTATTAAAAATCTAAATACAAGTCCAGAAAGCTTTTAATCATTAAGCCAGAGAAAAAACATTTATTCATGTGCTCTTGACAAAGTAAACTTTTAAATGTTTTTGATGGCATTTTAAAATATTGATAGTATTATAGATTGAGATGGTATATTTGAGGAGCCTTACATAAATAGAACAGTTTAATAGCCTCAGGTTCTTTTGTTGCTGATAAGCTAATGGTATGCATTCTCTTAATATAGGGAGATATTGAACATAGAAAGAACAAGTTGTACTGTCTCTGAGATAACCATCTAAAGATACAAACATCTATATTCTGCACTTTTTCAATTTCCCAAGTGGCTTTCAGCAGTGTCTCAAAATGCTGTATAGTGTTATGGTCTTTGAGCACATAAGAACTGTTTCCATTCAGAAATGCAAAAAGGCAGAAAGTACTGAAAATAACATCTCATCTTCTATCACTGAACTCAGAGTTAACAAAAAGTAGCTGTGCTCTACAAACACTTCTGTGTATTGTTGATTATACTCTGAGAAGCACAGCCACAAACTTGATTTTACTAAAGAATTGGTGAAACTTTTGTTTGTAATTTCTTTAAGCCTAAGCCAGGGAGAGGAAAAAAAAAAAGGGTGAAGAGACTAAGTCATTTAGTGGTCATTTTTGCAGATTGTTGAGTAGAAACATCCCCTAGGAATTGAGAAACAAGGGTTCAGGTGATTTTAAGTAGAACATATATGAGCTAGGTCTTTTTGGGATATGTTATTACTATTAAAATTGATTGTTTTGGAATGAATTCCTGATTATTGAGAAAGACTCCCAGTCTGGAGTCTGAATTTCCAGACATATCAGTCTGGAAATTCAGAATTTTTTTGAAATTAATGAAATTTAATGTATCAAAAAACACTTCCAATCCTGTAATAAATATTTCTGATGTGGAAAGAAATCACTAAGAGAATTGAATACCTCTGTATTTTTTTTCAGTCTTGTTAGCACCCAATAGATAGTAAAAGAAAAGACTAGTCTGTTTATATTTTAGGAAGAAAAAAGCTAATACTTTTTTTATTGCAATATTTGATAGGAACTTTTTTTATCAGAATGAATCAGATATCTCAGGCTGAATAAAGTCATGATAGCATGTTCTTTATAGATTTTAAATATGTAAATATGGTTTGAATACCTAGTTCTTGTCTAAATCATTAAAAACTTTACACTTATTCTTTGCAATAACATGGAATGGTCTTTGCTATTAAAGTTTCAAAGAAGTATTGTCAAAATCAGCAACTCAGCAACTTCTGGTTTGATAACAATGTGAGAAGACAGATTGTCCAGAAAGTTAATTTTCATTTAAACATATAAATGAACCAGAGAGATATTCTGAGGTATTAAACTCTCAGCGTGTCCCACTAAGAATGGATCTGTTGAATGCATGCTCTTGAAAACTGCTTCATCTAGATGCCTAAACAGGACTTGATTTTCTTTGACAGTTCTGCAGTTATAAAAAAAGCCTCACAAAGACATTGACCTATTATGAAGGAGACACATTAATAGTAAGATTCTCATATAAAAATGGTAGCTTACTTCACTCATAATTACTTGTATCGTGGGTAGTTTTTTTTTTTAAACTATGTTATAAAATATGTATTAAAGAAAAAAATTGGGGTTTTGATTTCCCAAAAATAGTTTTTTCTACCTACAGTGAATTTCCTCTACAGTGACACAATCTGCTAGTTGTTGTAATGGGATTTCCAAGGATATCTGCAACAGATTGAGTTATAAGCTCAGGAATAAAAAAGTATTTCCTTATTCCTAAGAGTGCATCTTATGAGATCACTAAATATGTATATACAATTCCCTACTGAATTTCTGAGGATTTACTGGTAAAAGTTTATCTCCTTGAACACACCTTTGACCTACCTAATCTTAGCTTCAAAGATTTTTGGAGCAAAATGATCCTAGTCTATCAGGTTGTATATTACTCTTAGAAACATTTCTCTGAGTCACTACTGTCTTGGACATATTTATTGGGAGGTTGCTCAAGGAGAGATCTCAGTGGCCTAGAGTTGGATCCTTCTTCCCTTTAAAACTAGGAATGGCATTTCCTGTACATGTACAGAGATACTGCATGTGTGTGATTGACAGCAAAACAGCCATAAGAGTTTTCCTCCTCCTCTTGAGTGGAAGGAGCAGAAGAACCTCAAAAAGCTTTATGTGTCTGAATAGGAATGCCAGTTTTCTGCTGTTTTCCCCATCTTCCATTTTGAGAATACTGAAAAACCCTAATTGTCACAGAGAACCTTTTTCACTTCAATTACTCGCTGAAATGTGCCTTGAGGAATGGAGTGTAGAATTTGTCTTGAGCACCTGCACTTGAATTACTCCAGCCAGTGAAACAACTTGCACCAGGAAATAGAAATTATTTCTACACGTGCATTTTCTTTGATTTTCTCACAATACACTCATCTTCCCATATCTTGAAAGTGTCACTAATTATCACTAATTGGATTTGTCCCTGGACTGGCTGCAAAGACAGACAAGTTGAGTAATTCTAGTTTACTCAAAGCACTCTCAACTGAGCTCAAAGGAAAAAAAAAAGCTGAAGTTCCCAATGCAGTGTTCTACTTACCAAGGTCATTGCTTACTTAGATTTTTCAAGCATAAACCTCTATGGGTGAAAATGCATATTTTAAAATACAGAGAACTACTCAAACCTTTTTAGGAAATTAGATATGAACCATTATGACAAATAAAATGATTATGAAAGCCAGGTTGAAGATATGCATTTTTAAATGAATAGTAAAAAATTTAAAAAGAGAAATAAAGTTGATTGGGAAAGTCTCAATTTGTGCATGAATTTAAAATAATTCCATGCAGCCTGAGACTGTAGAAATTTTTCCCAGTCTTCCCATCTCTTTTTCAGACAAAGGAAGAAAACAGTGGAAAAAATTTTAAAGATTAGGCTGTACATTTCACAGCTGCGTAAGTTTAAATGGAATATTTCTTTTTTTTTCTTTGAAGTTTTTCGTGCTAGTCACATCAATATCTGTATCATAAACACATATATAAAATCTAGACAACCGAATTAAAAAATATTGGGATCTTAATGTAAAGTATTTTTGGCATTCTTTCTTTTTTTCTACTTTTTCTATTTTATTTTTGTCACATAAATAAGATTTTACTGGTGGACTAGAAATCTGAAAAAAATTAACTAGAGCTAATTGTCACATAACTGCTTTGAGAAATATCACTAATCCATTTGCTTATGAAGTGCCTTCCAGACTCTCTCGTTTGTACAATTTCACTAGACCCCTTCTCACAAGCCCAAATGCAATCCATGGTGTTTGTATCCCTTGACTCTCTCTCATAGACTCGTCTACATAAGTAAATGCTTTATTTATTGAATAAATATCTAGATACACACATATGGGACCTACTTTTCAGGGGTTTATTCTTAAATTTTGTGGTTGTTCTTTTTTTAATTAATATCTTTTACAACCTCATGACAAGTTTATAGAAAGCTCTGCATAAAGACAGGACTAAACCATTCAAAACAAGTAGCTTTTTAGAGAATAATACTCAGAAAAAAGACAGGTGTTTTGGAAAACTAGATAGATATCTGAAATAGCTTGGCAAATTACTCTTTCTTCCAGGTGGAAAAGACAGTTACAAATGTATATTATTGCATGACTATGGACAATGCTTCTTAGGTATCTAAAGATCATTTTCCTTGTCTGATTGGAGTCTCTGGGATTTTTTAGAATGTCTTTAGTGAGTTTTAAATCAGACCCATACAGAAAAACCAGAAACATAGATATTCATGTGTGTACAGATAACAAATGTGAAAAATACTTTTCATTAATCTCTTCAACCCTTCAAGTTCTTTCATTTTTACATTTTCATTTTCCTCTGGCATCTCTCTCTCTCTCTCAGCTTTATCCTTGGTTTCCAGAGCTTTTTCTCCAATCTTTTGAGGATTTTCTTATGTGAAACACCTTTCTCATGGAATTTGAAATTCATCTTTATGTATGTTTAACAACATGAAACTATTCAGTCAGCAACTGCGTACTTTTTCACACAATCTATGACTTCATTGTTTAGTACTTAGCTTTCCTACTGTCTTGTGGATAGACTACTTAGTTTTATAGGCAAAAAAATTCAATTCACTTAAGTGTGATTCACATCTAACTACACATCAGCTTAAAAGTAATCCTTTGCCCTCTTACAGAAAAGAGAGCACATTTCACAAGCTAAACTTTTCTCAAAATTCGGAGTAGTTCATTTATTCTTAATAAAAGCTAAATAAATTCACTGAACTTTCATATTTCACTTTGAGTGACATACACTGAAAATGCACCAGTGCCAATGGCACCTGAACAAATGTTCAGTCTTTCACCTTCTTATCCACAAATTCCTGTTTCTCAGAGCTTATGGTCTAAAAACTACTTTACTCTCTTCCCTCTCCTACTCTATTGTCATGCGCCAGATCTCCTACATCACAGTCCTAGCTAACACTGCATTTACTTATCTTTCCTCTTGCAAATATGAAACAGCTGTGTTTAAGGTGGTTAAATGTGGTCTCATTCCCCATTTGCTATTCATTGCTACATATTTTTGCTCTGATACTGCCCCTGAAACAGCCCTTTGGAATCAGGAAAAAGCAAACCCAAAGACTACCAGTCTTGGGTGACCTTTTCAAAGGAATAGGTGCTTCATCTGGTCTTGAATGTTTCTCTGGCAACAGTAGCCATTCTTATTGCTTGCAATACTTCCACTCTGGAGACAAAGGATTTTTTTTTCTGCTGATTTCAGTAGCCTTAATCTGACCTTCCTTCTCATTTCCCTCTGGTGTTAATTACTTCAATCATTTTTGGAATGGTCTCTGCAGGAAACTTGCCAACTAAGAAAACAGTGGTACTTCCAACTATTTTCCCCTCATGCTTCTAACACAAGCAGGTATTCTTTCTGCTCTAGTTCCTGAGTTGAGCTGTGCTTTGCAATGTTAGCATTGCCATTAGCACTTGCTTGACCACGTGAGACATTCACCTAGGAAATATCTGAGACAACCTGAGCTCAATTGATTTGAAAATACCACTTTCTTCTTCATTATTATTCCAATAAACACTTAATCATTTGCAATCCTATGGCCTAATTCTATGCCATTGAACTAAGTGAAAGTTTTCTCATTCAAGAAATAAGTCAGGCCCATAGCCTTCTCTTATAAAGGTTATATATATAAGTATGTATTACCTAAAGCATATTCGGTATGTTTGCTTCCAGGTTCTTGTACAGACACTTTTTTGTTGAAGGATTTTACTTTTTTATCTGTTGGTCTTTCTGTTTCCTTCAGTTAACTATTACATCCATTCTCTTCTTGTTGTCTATTTAATTTTTGTTTGAGATTCCTCAGACTGAGATTTTTCCTTTAAATATTGTATTTCAAGTCACTTCAGTATCTCTCTCAGCCATGAAAATTAACACACACAGAAAGTTGAAATATTTGCCAGTATATAGTCTTTTCAGGACTATAGTATTTGCTTAGTGTAGTCTTATTAAGTAATAGAGATGGAAACATACACATTAGGCAGGTCAAGCCAAGTTAGAGCTAAATTTCTTCTGCCTCCTTTGTTCATGAATTAATTTTCCCATCAAATTCATGTGTTCCAAGGAATCTTTACATTCCAGGAACTCATATGTTTTGTGCTGAGCTATCTAAGTATTTATCTGCAAAGAGAACCTTTGGGACAGACTTGAAAAGTATGTTTGCCCTCCCTGTTTGATAGAGAAATTGATCTGTGCTCCTTGATGTCTGTTGACTTTTCTGCTCCAGGTCTAGTGCATTCTTCCAATTTATGCTGTATTTTGAAAGTGTGTGAAAGAATGACCTGTTGACCACTTTCAAAAATAACTTCAAAGCTTGGAACATTTCAGAATCAGTATCTATCCTAGGTATCTCTGGTGCTGACACTGCATTTGACTTTATTATACCCTTGTATACTGCTTTCATGTCTCTTCTGTGCCACAACAACTGGCACCTATGTTCAGGATGTGTAGAACTTCAGAAGGTGTAGCTTTGAAATCTTAACATGACTGAGAAAACGAAGGGCAATATTGAAAAAGATGTTATGGTGGATCACATCTTTTTACCTTCATCTAGACATTTTTCTCTTAGGATTTGTACTTGTGTCCATCCTGGGTATCATAGCAGAGGAGAATGCTCTTCAACTATGGAATGGTTGTTCTCTATCACCAAAAAGCAGATTGTAACAGTAACTCTCAGGAAAAGACTCTGATACCAAACCTGTGGGATTAGACACCTGCAGAGGATTTGAAAAAAGGCCACACTTCCCTCTCAATAAGGTTTTTACCTAAGCAAAGTACATTTACACATGTAGAAGTTGCTGAATATCCAACAAAGGTGTTGGACAGTGGAAAGTTACTAGAAAAAGCACAAGGAAAAGCTTTTTTAGCAAATAAATTATAAATGGAAACTTGAAAATTTGGCTTAGCTGAAATAAGTTGTAAACCGAATTCAACAAACACTTATGTCAGGAAAAAAAATAAAATTGTGACTGTTGAAACATTTAATTTTGATACGTTTACAAGTGTGTTGAAATTAATATATAAATATTTTATATAAAAATTTGTTTCTTGTCTTTCAAGGCATGTTTCAAATCTTGCCTGTTGGTATGATTGTTGGCATGGACATAAGGCATATGAGGATTAGATTTTTATGATCAAGAAATATAAAAAGAAGCTTTAAGATTTATTTGATTTACCTCTTTTTTTTAAAAAAAGTCTTCACAAATAAAGATGCACTGTTCTAATTTTTTGCTTTATACTATGCTTTATGTTTTCTTTTTCTTTCTAACCAAAGTGTATCTAAACTTGGAATCACTCTTTTGATCAAGGAATCTAAGCAAAAATACAAGCAGGTAAAAAGCAAATTCTAAAAGTATCTAAGAGCACTGTTCAAGAAGTAATTAGAAACCCCCCTTATATCTGGAGCAGTTCCAGTAAATATTTTGCTTAGGATGCATAAGATCTTGAAGTTGCTCTCCATGAAAGAATGGTGGACCTTCAAGAAGGGCATTAAACTATGACTGAATTTTGAAATGTGTTACATGACTCAGTTCCTGTGGGATAATCAAGAAAAAGCCCAGAACAGCAGTGCAAATATGAGAGCCATTGGTGCAGATACTGAGGACCAAACTCTGTCTGAGGACACCTGCCAAGTAAAGAAAGATTGTCTGTAAAGATCATAGAACAGACCAAGAAATAGGTGAAACATAGAGCAGTTAAGTAGAACAACATATTTTTATTCTTTTTTTCCACCCTTCCTTTGTCTTAGTGTCCAAAGAAGGAATAAATATTGTTCTTCAGTCTACAATGCTGTAATTAGCTGTATCTTTCTATGACATGATTCCAGTCAAGAGTTTGTCTGTAGATTTAGATGTGCTAAGAAATAAGCCTAATTTCCAACAGTGCTGAGTAACCACAGTTCCTGTGGAGAGTCTGAGGTCACATATTCCATAGCTGTAAAACAGGCTAGAAAAGGACAAGGTATAAATGGAATGTATTGCTCACCTTTCACTGCCTGGTGGCTACCTCAGAATGTGAGGTTATTGATGGTTGTCTTATCAGAAACTTAAGGTGATCATATAATTTATCTATGTTCCAGTAAACAATTCTTTAACCTGTCTCAAAAATGACTGCAAATCTGTGGATTTATCGTCCATTCATTTTTGAGGAAAATTATTTGTAATTTTGAGAGTTTGATTAAGGTCACCTAGGTACTTGAAAAATTACTAGAATTTTTTTTCCTTCCATCCTTATGTTAGTGTTTTGCTAAATGTATTGTAGACTAGGAACTTAAAGACAGATGTTTGAAGTCCTTCCTCTGATCATATACAGGAATTAAGTACATTTTAGGGCAAATGTGAACTCTTAGTTAAACTAAGGTGAATTGATTTAAGTAGAATTGCAAGATTGTAAAGACGTAAATAAAAGGAGAACTTGTCAGTTTTGCACAAAATGAGAATTCTGCATTGTATGTTATCAGTGGCTAAGGGCCTGGAATGGTTCATTTCTCAGTCTTACATCTGTAATCTTACAGATGGTTTCTTAGAAAAAGTCATAATTACACAAATTCTATTAACCCAGTTACAAAAACTAGGCATATGAACATTTTTAATGAGCTTGAGGAAAAATGTGGCATTGTTACATTTTCCATAATTCTATTTTTTCTATTGAAAGAACATAGATTATGGGAAGAAGAACATTTAGATCAGATCACATAACAGGTATGCATAATCATAGATCTGAGAATGATTTAGGAAGAGACCTTAAAGATCATCTACTTCCAAAGCCCCTGTCATGAGCAGGAATAATTTCCACTAGATAAGGTTGCTCAAAGTCCCATTCAGCCTCACCTTGGACCCTTCCAGAGATGGGGCATCCATTTTCAAGAGAATAAAAGGAATAGAATATCTACAATGCAATACAAGAAGTGTTTGGACAGCTCTGTGGAGAGATAATCTATGTAATTACATTCAGGATATTTAATTTAGATATTTTTCCTTTTCCAAATAGATTCAACTTTCCTCTGTAGACAATATTTCTTCTGATAACCATGGGAATACATCCTGCAACTATTTTGGTCATCATATTGATTGTGGCTGCAATTGTAACTGAGAGGGACAAAAAGAGCACAATAAACTTACAATAAAGCTCTCTTAAGATAAAGGAATATTCTTGCAGTGTCATGTAATTAATATTCTGGTTATGTTAAATACTAAAAGAATGAAATTAAAAAATTGGGATGTTTTAAAGCTTGGATACTCAATTTTGGGTACTCATTTACATTAAATTTCTTGATTTTGATTTGGTTTTGATTTTTTTTCATTTTCTCCTTTGTTTGGTCTGAGGGAATGGGTATATATATTCTTCAACATAGCTAGTCTTTGGATAAACTATTGAACTATTGTTTTTAAAATATCACTCAATTGTATTCATTTAGAGAAGTTAATTGATTATAGAATCTCCAAAGTATAACTTAAGTGGAAAGTAAAGGAAAAAAGAGAAAATAACTACAGGTTATATGATTTTCTGTTCCCATAAACCACACACGTGTGTATATGTGTGTGTGTGTGTGTGTGTGTGTGGGTGTGTGTGTGGGTGTGTGGGTGTGTGGGTGTGTGGGTGTGTGGGTGTGTGTGAGGGTGTGTGTGGGTCTGTGTGGGTGTGGGTGTGTGCAAAGGAATTCACTGAATGTGATGTGGACCCAGTCAGTGGACCCTTAGCTTACCAATCTTAACTGAGAACTGTCTGAAATTTGGGAAATGTTCAAGATCATGTTCCAAGTCATGGTGAAAAATGTCGTGCTGAATCCTTTCTGTAGAAATCTTTTTGAAGCAGGAAAATGTTATTTGAAAGTTGTACCCAGGTTTAGACATTGACCAAAGGAAGAATCAGAGTCCTGGATTCTGCCTTCGTTGTTCAATTACTTCACCTTTCTTTCAGGAGTGCTATCTCTGTCCAGTCAGGGAGTCTGGTGTAGAGAATCACACAGAATGCCTGGGGTTTAAAGGTACATCCTGAAATCATCTGATCCAGCTTTCCTGCGCAAGCAGGGACACCTAAAGCTGGCTCCCCTGGACCACATCCAATTGGATTTTGAATATCTCCAAAGATGGAGACTCCATAAAATCTCTAGGCTACTTCTGCTAGTTATCAAAGTAAAAAAGTGTTTCCTGATGTTCAGACAGGACCTTTTGTATTTTGGTTTGTGCCCATTTCCTCTTCTCATGCTACTGGACATCACTGAACACGGTCTGGCTTTGTCTGTCTTACATCCTTCCCTTGAGAAAGGAACTGATGAAATTCCTCTTGAGTCTTTCCTTCTATAGGTTAATCACCCTTTCCTTATTAGAAATACTCCACAAGGGTGCCAGAGAAAATATAAGTCTTATTCTCTTCTCTGTCATCCATCTTGTACCTTGCTGCTTGCATACAGATTTTTCAGGCATGTTGCTGCTTCTACATCAATTCTTTCAAAATATAAAACAGATTTTCTCTCAACTGAAGTTGTTGCAGAAGTACTACTGACATCTATTAGAAGTATTTCATCTCTGTAACCTCTACCCTTTCATACAAAGTCCCATTAAATTGTTCTTTCCCTTAAACATTGCTCTGTTTCTGATGGATAACTTACAGGCCTGTGGATCTCTGCAAGGTATTACTAGTCTCAAGGAAATGTGCTAGGATGATTCAACACTTACAGGGAAAGACTCTTTTCTTCCCCATGCCTCTTAACTCTGCCTTCCCAATACTTATAAGGCCCTAACATCTGAAAGATGCTGTCCATGTCATTCCCATCTAATCCTGAATCCCTTGAATTTTCCTGTGACCTTTCACTCAACCAAACTGTGTTTGGTATGTTTCAGTCCTTTGGTCACAGTTCTTACCTGAGTGTGTTCCCCTCAGTCTGCTCCTACAAAATATGATTAACAGGTACCATGGTGTGGGCAGAATCAGTGAAGCCAAATGTTATATCAAGACATGAAATCATGAGCAGCATAAAGGATGAATTTTATAAGCTGAGAGACATTGAAGGGGCTGTGGGACAAGCAGAGCTCAACTGATTAGTTTCTAAGTTTTCTGAGAAACTAAGCACAACCATCTGTAATTCTTGGGTGAATGAACTCTCATTTTTCCTTTGAAAATTTGAGCCTGTTATCTTTGCCATTTGTTTGGAAATTGCTAAAAGCGCTAATCAAATTTTTTTTTTCAGCTGTGGTTCTTTCAGAGGGCTCACCACTCAGAGAGCTCTAGGTGCTCTCTTAGCTGCCCTGTTCTTAAGGGGCAGCTAAGAGAGCACCTAACAGTCTGCCCTGTTATTTTGTTGTTCAACTTAGTTTGGTGGAAATTACATGCTGCATTATGCCATGTTAATATTTTAAGGGTTTTGAGACTCCTGATGCTGTGTACCAAATATGAAAACATCTATTAATGTCTTACAGTCTGTAAGTTTTGAATTGTTTTGGTTTCACAGTCCGTCTATTACTGTGGTCCCTGAAAGGTAAATGTAAATAAACAAGGGATCCATTCTGATTACCTTCCACCTCACTGAACTCAGCTTAACATCAGGCTTCCAAAGGCTATTTATCATATTTTTTAGCATAATACCATGGTTGTGGACATAATTTTTCTTGGAATCTGTGTCCTTTAAAACACCAGCATCAGATACAACTGTGATGGCTGCCAATCCTTCTAGTGTGATTCAGTGCACTTTGGAGGATCTGCATAATACTAATTATGTCTGTAAGCATATCCAGCTACTGGCCTGTATTTCAGTGTGGCAACATTTTCATAGATGATAGTTCATCTAATTCAAGGTGCCAGAAACTATTTTAATATAATAAAAAAGAGAATATTTGCACCAGGATAAATTAACTTCACATTCCTCATACCTATGGACTTCTTAGTGGAAGAAGGAAAATGAGACTGTTCTTTAATTTTTGCACTCCTGTTACTCTTCAGATTGCTGGAACATCTAATTCTGTCTGCATTTAAAGATGGTCTCATTTTATATTTTGACCATTTCAGTAGGTTGTACTGCTCTTCCTGCCTGTAGCAAATGATGCTTCTGTCTGTCAGAAGCAAGTTCCAAGCTCCCAACAGCACTGTCTCCTGTTTTATGGTGCTTTATTGACAGCCTGCATTTTTGGGCTGGCCTCAGATAGTTTTAGTGTCATCATTATAACACTCATATTTCTCTGCTTATCAGAATTGCTAAGATTATATTGTGTCTGGCTCCACAGTCCATCTGGAATCAAATTGGTCATTGATCTAATATTGCAGTTTATCAGTGTTGCTTGAATTACATTGTAGATGACTCTGTGTACCAGCTGGAATTGAACTGGTCATTAATTTAATAACATCATTGCAAATGTGGCAGTTGAATGGTTCCATCCTTATGCAGTTTCTGTGCACTGGATGTCTTTATATTTGCTAGTCAAAAGGCAGTAACCTTTTTGAATGAAGATTTCTGCTCAGTCACTGCTTGTATTTTCCTTTTTTTCTTTTGTTTCAGAAATCACTTTAAGACAAAAAGTATTTTTAATTCAAAATCTTAAGGTCATGACTGAAAGACAAGATATTGTTCTACTCCTTTCCATGTTATTTTCCAGTGTAATGATCAGACTGAGAAAATTCCTTTGTTTCATCTAATATTAATCAAAAGTAACCCACTAAAGTGAAACTTTAAAATTTGTTGTCAGGGGAAATGGGCATGCATTTTTAGAAAGCTCTTAACCCCTCTTGTCTTTGATTAAGATTGAAAGTATTCACCCAGTAAAGAAACTTGTTTTTCCACTAATTACAGATGGACAGTTAGAGTATATCTAATTTTTATGTAGCTAAAATTTGATGTGATGAATTCTATGTTGTTTCCATGGTTCTTTTTATTTAGACTATATGTTTATTGTAAATTCCCAACTGGTTTGGTTTGTTGCTCTTGCTGGACAGTACACTCTGCTCTGCTCTGGTTATCTATCAAGATATGCCTTCCATACTTGGAGTTTCTTGTCCCACAAGGGAAAAATATTTCTTGAAACTCAGATAGTTTAGAGAGTTATCTATGGATGTCATAGTTCTAAGATTTGTAACATAGCTACACTGTCTTGTGCGTTTAAGTTTCAAGTAAAATCTTCTATCTCTGCAGTCTTTTCCTGTCTGTGATCAGTTGTTATCCAATACCATCATCAACTGTTTCAGTATGCCCTTCGGTATTTCAGTGGACAGTTTCTGATGTTTTTCTACCTCAACCCCACTCCTTCCATAATGTTTTTCCTAAATTTCTCTCATGTTTATTCACTGCATTGATTTACTCATTTAGGCATGTTCTCCATACAAATGTGGTTTCTCTTAAAGCTCAGATTATGACAGTCTCTTTCCTTTCTCTGCCTTATCTATTTGTTTTAACAAATAGATCGGTTGAGACTATCAGTACAAGATCTGCCATGCTCCTAAATCTGAACCAGTACCTTTTCAAGACAAAGCATTGGAGAACAATCTAAAATGCAGCTGTCTTTGCAGCCACAACCACATATTTTATGCTTCCTCTGTCCTCCAAGAGCCCTCTGTTACATCCATTCTTGCCTTTATGGGTAAGGAAATACTCTAGCCCTCTGCTCTGAACCAGGAAAGAATGGAAACACAGGCCTAGTAATCTCTTGAACCATTTCAAGTATATTCATGAGGCAAGGATACACCACATAAAACCAAGGTTGAGCATGGATTTATCCTGCATAGTTTCTTTTTAGAAACAAAGCCTTATGAAAATAACATTGTATAGCCAATTAGTCTAATGGACTAGAATTTGTTTTTTTAAATGAAATAGCAATTTTCTCTCCTTAAATTTTTAAGCGCATCAGTTCTCCTAAGAATTAAAATCCAAAAAGAAGAAAGGAAATGAAAGGAAAGTTTTCTCCTCCATCTTGATAAAGGAAAAGAAATAATGCATTTTTTTGCATGTCAGGACAATCTCTTTCCCTCACCCCAGTATCTCAAGCCATCCCTGTCTTCAGCTGACAAAACAATGTCTTTTGGGAGAGATATTGAATCTTTAAAAAAAATCTGTTGTTGTAATAAATAAAAATGGCATGTATTAATTTTAATTCTTTACATTTTAATATTCATATATGTAGATTTTTTAAAAGTTTGTTGCTGTTCTCAGGGAAAATGTTCTAATTAATAATAGATCACACTGATTTCCCCATCTTCTGCAAGTGGTTTCCTAACCTCTCTGTAAGTGTATTATTGGCTAGTATAAAGTTTAAGTATTAACCATGCAGGAAGAAATATTTCTCTTGGTCTCTTACACATCATCTGTTTTTATTTTTCTATTTCTTTTTCACTGTTCATTAAAAAGTATTATTTATCTCTACTATGGGATACACCAATGGATATAGCAATAACTATTGGAAATCCATAGGAAAAAAATAGAAATAAAATTGTTAATATTTTTCATTTGACTTTCTTTTGGTTGTTGTTTTTAAACATTACCTTTAATCTGTCTTCGGGGGCAATATGCATTTTATATGAGAAGACGGATATGTGCTTTCAAATACAAACACTTCAGAGGGGTAAAGAGGATTGTTCCACCTGTGTGTCTCAAGAGTAGTTTTCTTATTACCAAAGGAGATAAAACAGATCTTGAATCAATAGGAAAAAAAAGAAAAAATAGTGTGGCTAGAGCTGTTTCCTTCAACTAGGAATTGAGTTAATGGGTGAGCTTGTGAAAAGATGAGTACCACAATGAAATAGTAAGAATGAAATACTGCTCCAATAATGGTAAAGTTAGAACTCTCAAAATTCACAATGGTTTAAAGAAATAAATTTTTAACCAAGTTGATAGCTGTTCCAAAAATGAATACGGTCTAGTCTACACTGGGAGTTGGGAAAATGTATAATTTCTGATATATTTGGTCTTCTGTCACCAAAGATCATGCTGACAGCTGAAATTCACTTGCAGTATCTGCAAATGACAGCACAGAGGTAGGAACTATCACCTCTACTAGGTCAACAGAAAAAGATAGAATAAATCACCCTGGGAGTTTTGAGACACATCGCTAGTTCATGAAGATTGTTTCAAAGTACAGGCGTAAGCTGAGTCAAGACCCTCCTGAAATATTAGGTACATTTGTTTCTGACTACAGTTTTCTCATTCTGTGCTACTGCAAATCACCCTCTGCTTCATAAAAGAGGACTGGAGAAGTACAGAGAGAAAAGCAGAAGAGTCAGGTTTGTCTATTTTCTATTGGAAAGCTGATGGATAACCAGGGCTCCTGGAGAACTGCAGTTGCTCCTCACCTGCCACCCACAGCAGAGTGTTCAGACACGTCCTAATGAGAATCTCAATGCTTTCAGATGACTCTTCTACTTTGTTTGCTGGCTTCTTTGTAGCATGCACCTGAAGATAAAAACATAAGTCAGCAGAACAATGACACAACCCAGGGTAACTCCAAAATGGGTTATTGTCTTCAGAGAGATCTATCTGAAAATTATAAAAGCAAAAAATTGCATACAGTACCAGGAAGAACTCCATCAAAATGGTGATGGAAGGGCCTTGTGAAGCTGTAACCTCACTGCATGGCAAAGAGGACAATTTCCACACCCCTCTTCCTCTATTTAGCATTCCCTTGGCATTTTTTGCTACCACATTGTGCCATGTAGATACTAAAGTAAAATAGGCAAAGCTAGGCATGTTTGGAGATGTCTTTGAAAAGTAACTGGAAATAGGAATCTGCTTGCTTACTCCTGAGCTTAATGTTGCATGAAGTTATCACTTAGACCATGGCCTAATATCTTGGACTTCATTTATAGGACACTTTTTTATCAGCACATTTTATAGAAATAAAAGGAAAGAAACAATTTATTCTCATTGTAATTCTTGGTTTAGTGAACCTCCCTGAAGTTCTTCTTTGAAAACAGCTATTTTGCTATGAGAGGGTTCCACACTGTTACTTTAAAGTGAAAACCATCCAAAACTTAAATAAATTAACATTGGCATAAGAACAGCTTGGAGAACAACAACAAACAAAATGAAAAAGAATAAGGCAGCTGCTATATGAACAGAAAAAAAAAATTTCAAGAAATCCGTTTGCAGAAGTAACAGCATTAAAAGCAGCAAAATAATCAGACTAATGGAAAAAAAATGACAGATGAATGTAGTATTAGTGGAAGAGGAGGATGTAATTCACAAGTAAGATGAAATTGTTAAGAGTGTGGATCAATATACATAAACTCTAACATCACAAAGTAGGCTAACCTCAAAATATTGACTATATCAAGAGAAACAGGAAACTGTCCTGGAAAAGAAAAAGAAAAAAAAAAAAAAAGGATTTAGAAGAGCCAAAAGAGGTTATTCTTAACAAGAAGGCATAGTGAAAAAAATCACTGCTACTGTGAAAAGGACTACATTTCAACAGATGTTTTTTTTCTGTTTTTTTAGTTTGTAATGCACAAATTTCAGCCTTTTTTTTTTAATGAAAGCGCTTCAGGATCACAGAAAGGAACTATTTCCATATCTCTGGTATGTCTATTACATTCAAACTGGTAAACAGACATTAACCTGTCAGTCATTCTTAATTCTCTCCAACTCTCTGGGTAAAGCACCCACAGGGTGAGGCAGGATGACTGGAGCACTACCCACGGCAGGGTCCTGTATCCTTGCCTTTGCTGTGGTGGCGTGAGATTTCACAGGCAACAGTCTGTGACAGGGAGAGAAAAGTCTCCACATCAGGCCATTTAGACAGGTCAGGAAGGCAAATAACAATGGAAAATGATAATTGTGTGAAAGAAACCTGCAATGAACCAGCTTGCTTGTCACTGTTTTTAAGACACCATTTGTATCCTCTAATTCAATGAGTGATTAATCATGATGCTTATGCCAATTACTCACTTCAGGCCTGGGACAAGTGATCACAGGTTTAGTGTATACTGTATTCATTTTCTTATCTATGTATGGAACAAATATGTGATTATAGGATATTCCCTTTCATTGCAGTATTTATTTCTATACATGTCACACAAACTGAAGCAAGAGAAGAATAAAAGTTTGCAAAGTCCAGAGTTAAATTAGTAGCCTTGGAGAAGCCCAGTGACTGATGTCCTTAAACTAAATCAGTGAAATAAATCTAAATCTCGTTGTGGTGTGCAGTGCTCCCAGGTTCAGAGCAGCTCTGGCACAGGGTGCTGGCAGCTGGTTCAGCTGATGTCACCAAGGCTGTGAGCGCTCCGCTGCTGTCTGGCACCGCTGGGAACAGTCCTTGCAACAAATTGGTGCTGTGAGCACTTAATGATTTCCTTTCATGACCAGCAAACTGCACCCTACTGTCTCTATAGCAATAATTCACACTCCCCTCAATGTTCAAAACTAGCCCAGCTGGGAGTGCCACCTCTCTATGTATCTATATGGTACAGCTATTCTGTGCATCTACCTATTGCACACTATTTACACTTAAAGATTGACTCATAGAATATCCTGAATTGAAAGGGACCCACAAGGACCATCGAGTCCAACTGCTATTGATTTTATTTATTGATGGAATTTATTAGATTAAACTGAGGAAAAATAATTTAGACAGAATGGAAATATACTGAAGAATTAATGATCCTTCCATAACATTACACTGACTATAGTCCCTTTGGTGACTCGCTTCCATTATTTACACCTCCCTACAAGAAGATAAAGGACTGTATACAGAATTTGCCTGTCATTGGTTACACAAGACTGTGTATCTACTATATCTTCCTCCATTGGAACTTCTGACTGCCTTGTGCATTAAGAAATATATGCCTTACTGAATTTCTGTACAATATGTGTATTTCCTCCTAAGGTCCTAATTTTGTTTATAATTTTATATTGTAGCACTTTGTAACTGTGCAGAAATAGATTATCGGAGGAGTTATAAATCATCACTTCAATGTTTTGTTGGGTGGGAAACTCCAAAAAGTATATTCTTTGATGGTAACTTTGTATAGAAAAGAGAAGTCTCTAAAATGTGTTCTTCAGGATTTGAGTGGTAAATAGATCAAAATCCGAAGTGTTTTGCCATATTAAACCTGTTAAGAATTAACATATAAACAAACTTAAATCTAGTGTGATGCCAAATTAATTTTCCCAAAACAGTTCATAGTTCAGGTTCTGTGGGACATTTTCTTTCTCTGTAGTGAGAAAAGACTTTGGATGGATCATGTAAAAAAGAAATCAGGTTTCTTACAAGTTGAAATATAATAATAGATGTTGACAGAAGTTAATGATAATATAACTTTTTCTTGGAGGAGTACAGGGAAAAATTAATTAAAAATAAATAAAATGGTCTTAGAGGTATTGTTAGTTTTACATGGAAAAATGGAAGCAGAGTTAATTTCAACAACACAAACTTCCCTTACTAATGAAGATCACTTTGGGACACCTGCAGAACTAGCTGACAGCCTGTCATATTATTGTCCTGCTTTGCCTTTTTCTGTATTGGAGGGTGTCTCCATGTCCTCTTTAATTAGGTTGGTCTTCCTCCTAGATCAATGACTCTCAGATACAGTAATTGCTGTGTTTCAAAATTATTTTTCATTTATGGTGCTCTGTTGGCTGGCTATTCTATAATCCCCAAATCAAATTAATCCAGTAATCAGTGGTTCTAAAATAAATCACTGAAATCAACTTGAGATGTCTAAGGTTTTGGACAAAGCCAAAAAGCAATGGGTCAGAAAATATTTTCTCTGCTGTTTGCATATTACATACAGCTGGCAGTAACAGCCTGTGTGTTCTTTCCCAGAATTGAAGAGATCATATAGACAAGGTTTCTTTTTTTTACATGGTGACTTCATGTTCTCACTTTGTTTTTCCACATGGATCCTCAAATAAAAAAAATTTCAGGGATAAATCACAATATGCTTTTTTGTTATGCAACATAAACTGACATAAACAACAGTTCAGATGGCATTAAATACTGAGAAGGAGAGATTCAAAGCATGAGGAATTCAAATGAAAACTGAGAGCTTAAATAAAATTTGTACTTACGAAAATCACTCTCCAAATCTGTTCATACAGAAAAATATATTTGCTGTAACATTCTGACTTAAAATTCATTGTAAGAATATGAAGCAATTATTGTAATTTCTAATGAGAGAATTAATTATTTTATCTGTGGATATATTTTTTTTAACATGCTCATATCTGAAATAAACTGCTACAATTATTTTAATTACTTCATAACAATATGGTGTCCTTCATTTTCTTACTATGTAAATTATGTGGAATTAGTTGTGATATGCAAAAAAAATAAGAAGTTAACTGATTTAAGACATTTGGATTTCTTTTGAGCTACCAATTTAATCCATTTTAGATAATGGTAGAAAAATTAAATGAGTGCAATAAAGATTCTGCTAAGCTAAAAGAGATAAGAATAAAAATTATCAGTAAATATTATCAGAATACCTTTTCTTTTCCTGTTTCCACTACTGTAGAGATAGAAATGTTATGAGAAAATGCAAAACTTAGCAACATATTTAAGTGATGAGTACAGAAGCCAACTGATACACCTAGTTGAGTGTATTTGGCTTATAAAGAGCTTGAAGGCAGGTCTGGCTTTGTCCAGTTTATGGGTGGATGACTTCCTGGAAATCCTAATTACTTTAGGCAAGAACAAAGAACTGGATCAACTCTACAAAAGTGCGGCTGTACTTGCTGAGTTAATGGATAAAAGGAAAGGGCAGAACGTGCAGAAAAGTGAGGAGTGAAAAACGGCACCTTGAAAAGCACTAGCTAACCAAGAGGAATCAAGTTGAAAAGTTGGAAGGTTATAAAATGTATCCATCATTTTTTTTATTATTTTGGTCTCATCCTTAGAATATAAACAGTCAGAAATTTGAGCCTATTATACAAGAAATTCTAGCAAACTCATGTAAATTCTTTAAAGTCATAAAGGAAATCAGAAACAAATAGTTTAGATTATGAAAAGATAATGTTTTGACTACAATTTGTGTTGTATTCCTTGTAGCTATTCTACCATTTTGTAACAAGATTATTTTGCTATGTGTATTCGCCCAAGATCTCTGTTTTTTATTTTCATTGTTTTATTTTTTTTCTCTTTTTCAGAGGAAACCTAAACACGCAGTAATGACTTTGTTCTGTATTTCAGGATATTTTAAACAAAGGGCACAGCATTAACACTATTGGAGGAGCCTTCTCTCCATAAGGTCAAACAGCTGTAATTCTACTGATTGTTGAAATGAAAAAACCTCAAAAGTTTGCAAATTACTTTAAAGGAATATTAAAGTGGGAGAGGGGAGAATAAGATGACTTGAAAGGCAGCATTCTGAGGACTAATTGATCTGAATTTGTCTGAAGACTCAAAGGAGCCATGTAAGCACTCAATGCTTTCTGTATTCTGAGAAGGCTTTTCTTCTCTGTGTGAAATACAATCAGTTTTTCTAGTTTTATATATTTATCTATTTTAATTTATAATGGCCAGCTAGTACTGGTTCTAAATAAATGACTTGATGAAAATCCGATGGCTGTGTTTAAAATGGTAAATTGTAGGTTTTTGTAGTTAGACAACAATCATGCTCTTGAATCTTTCTTGTCAATAAGAATGCAGGACTGACCTGCAAGAATCTACTCCTAAGTGGGTCAACAGCAAATGATGTAATGCCCAGGTTGGCTGGAACACACTTGACAAGCTGGAAGTTCATAATAGCTATGGAAGAGGTTGCTGGAAGAGTGTCATGGAAAGCTAGATGAATCTGGAGTAAAAGATATGAGAAAAGTGAATTTGCCAGTATTTGTGATTTGCAAATACCGGCAAAGCAGAATTTCATAATGGTGGCAATTTCATAAAAAACACTGGTTCAAGTGCCCCTCCTCCTGCAAACCAAGAAAAATGCTTCAAGCTATGTGTAGGAAGAAGAAAATCTTATTAAGAAGTCTGGAAAGTTTGGGATCATAACCCATGTTACAAAGAGAATTTGTACATTAATATGTAAAACTGAAATTGTCCAATTTTCAATCATTTTAAAAGAAGTTTGTCATCTTGGGGCCCTTTTACTAAACAGTTCTCTTCAAAAACCAACTTTTAGTAGGAAACCATGTGTTAGACTCCACTGATTCAACAGTCCCTTTGCAGACACCTGCTGCTGTTCCAATTCAAGAGTAAATGCATCCACCACTATATCCCTAAAATTTCTCATTATTCATATGTAGCTACCGATTTCACGCTAAGAACTAGAGAATGTATCAATTGATTTCCTGTGTCATAAATTGGCATTATCAGCAGGACCAGGGGCACTGGGGAAGCTGCAACTCAAATCCTGTGTCCAGTTCTGGGCCCCTCACTCTGAGAAAGACATTGAGGGGCTGGAGAGAGTCCAGGGAAGGGCAGTGGAGCCAGGGAAGGGTCTGGAGCACAAGTGCTGTGAGGAGCAGCTGAGGGAGCTGGGGGTGTTTAGCCTGGAGAAAAGGAGGCTCAGGGGAGACCTTATCAGATATTATCACTCTCTACAACTGCCTGAGAGGGGGTTGGAGTCAGCCTCTTCTCTCAGGCAGACAGCTCCAGGAGAAGAAATGGCCTCAAGCTGTACCAAGGAAGGTTCAGGTTGAACATCAGGAAGAAATTCTTCACTCAAAGGGGCTGTGGTTTACTGGAATTGTCTGCCCAGCATAATTGGTGAGAACACCATCCCTGGAAATGTTTAAGAAGTGACAGGATGTGACTCTTGGTGCTATGGTTTAGGTGAAAAGGTAGTGTTCAGTCAAACATTGGCCTCTGTGATTTCTAAGGCCTTTTCCAACCAAAATAATTTTTTGAATATATTTTTCTCAAACAATTTTTTGTTTATTACTCCTATAGGTTCAAATAAAATGAAAAAAAAAGAAAAAAAGAAGGAAAGCCTCTATTTGAATGTTACATGCAGAGAATGGAGTTACTGAAAAGTATTTGCATATTCCCCCATGACAGATTCTGACACAGTAATTTTCATGCTGGCTTGTGTCAGCATGATACATGCAAAATGTCTGGGAAAACACTGTCAATTCCCTTGCTTCAGAAGATTCAACTGACACATCTGAAGCATGAGGAAGCTTAAACACCAGCTCAAAGATGGAAAAATCAAAGGGAAATCAATGCAATACCTTGTTTTGTACTTTCAGCTCGGGAGAAAGTGTGTACTATACAGGAAAAAAAAATCAAAACATTGAAGCAACTCCCCTGACCCACAAAGCAAAAGAGAATATCTTGAGCAGAGTAGGTAGAAGTATGGATGCAAATTACTGTTTTTCTGATGCTGAGGCAACTGTAAAGGCAATATTATTTAAGAAACATAATATATTAGTGATGAGTCATTTCTTATCAGCTTTGGAGACAAATCTGATATAAGTAGATCTAGAGAATATTTCAACAAAGCTGTTTGGAGATGAGTTTTTGTCTTGAAATACAAAGTGCTGGTGTGAGAGGAAATTTGGATGTCAAAGATTTGAAAAAGATTTGACATTTCATGCAAATTGCACATGAAAATACATGTCTACATAACAAAAGGTGTGGAAAGCAGAAGTCATTCACTACAGAAAATATAAACAGCAACAATTTTCAAACCTTTCTAACCTTTTATTGTATGTCTGATCTATGCCTCCCACATCATTGAACATTGCATACTCATTTACTTTAATTTAGAAAAAATCTAGGCATAACGCAAATTTTAGCTTGAACCTGTATTTTGTTTACTTTAGTACAATGGTGAAACTAACAAAAATAATGATTCTGGTCAATGCAGAAATAGGTGTCTGATGAAACTGATTTCAGTAAAGAATTGCTAAATTCTGCTGTTTATTTTCATAAATAATTTGTGCTTCTACAAGTTTTACAACTTTATTTTGAGGCTGAGTTATGTAAATATGCAATATAACCGTAATTAAATCTCAATAATTTTTTTCTTTACAAGATTTTTCGCTAGATTTATAGATAGAGAATACCAAATGATGCAAGGAAGTATAAAAACCAAGGCAAAATTATGAGTAGCAATAAATATCAGCAGGAATTGCCCCAATAAAAGTCAATTTTAGATGTCAATTTTCATTAAAACGATAGCTGAATGCTAGATATGATTGACAACTTCTATTATTAGTTCCAGGATTTCAAATAACTTCATTTGATAGTCACCAATATGAAAAGTAAGGCATATTATTTTATTCCTTGCATCTGAAATGCTAATCAGGGAGGTTCCAGAAAAGAGACATAGGCAAATGTCTGACTCCCTGTAGGGACCTATATATTACAGTCACACTCTCTCTCTGGTATTACAAATATAAATGAAGACAGAAAAATTTCACATTTTTGGATATGTCTTCCAATTCATACTTAGAGAAACAGCAAAGAAAAGGTTGAGCAGTTAGCTGTTCATAGTCGTATATGAAGGCAGAGAAAAATTCTCTGGAAAAAAAAGCCAGAACTGGTGAAATGTAGTGATGTAATTGCTCAAGGTTTCTTATGACAATTTTTTACTCTACTGTCAATGGTATCAGCAAAATATACCGGAGAATTATTTGAAACTGCAGTGTGTAATTCAAAACAACAAGGGAATGTTCCCCTAGAATTCCCTGGCTCTTTCCAACCTGCCTTTATCGACCCTCTCCTGACCCAGTCATCCCTCAGATTTTGTTTCATAACGATTGAACAAATCTTCATAACAACATGGGAGGGCTCAATACAGTTTTAATGGGATCCAGAGGCCCTTGTCAGACAGCTGTGTGACTGCTGATGTGACTGATGTGTGACCTCACCAAAACATACTCAATCAGAACTTACTAAAAGGGCTAAAATGTATCTTTCCAGTTATGGCTAAACTGCAGAGTCGAACAGTGCAAGAGCTCCATGGAAAACAGGGAAGCATGTTAGTCCCCAGTGCCAGCTTAGTTTCTAGTATTAATGAACAGCAGTAAGGGAATAGCATCTCTTTCTTTTTGCATTTCATTAGAGAAACTCTCAAAAGGCTGGAAGCAGAAACGAGAGCTTAAAGAACTTGTGCCTAGGTTATGTTTAAATTAAATGCAAAATTATGCCTGATTCATTGTTCTGTTTAAAGTTTATTCATAATTAAATCTGACCTTAAGGCACAGTTGGAAGGAAAGAAATGTAAAAATTATTATTGAGTAAATATTTCTAAGAAATTTCTGTTAGGAACACATTCTGTTTTAAATTAGTTTCCGATGTGTTTAAGTTCCTTGTGGGTTGGTGTTAAAAGAGAAGTCTAGTTTACTAGAATACGAGTTCAGAGAATCTTTTAATTTCAAAGAACTCAACTAAAGTAGTGATAAAAAGGGCATTTTGAAATAGCCAATTTTGAAGAAGCCAGGTTAGTAAAAAAACCCTTTGTACAAACTTTGGGACGTATTTCTGAATACTGTTCTTTCCACAAGACATGAATTATCTTTTACTTTTTGTTTAGTTCTCAATATTGAAAAATACTGAGAAAACAGGAAGTTCTTAAAATATTTTTCTGGAAGAGGTGTAAGACAGGTATCCCACAAGATCCTTTTAAAACATAAAACAATTTCAGAAAATATGTAAGGAAGAATATGAATTTTTAAATACATTTTGAAGGTCAGTGACCTTTTTTTACTCAACATCTAAACTGTAAATGTCTGACTTTAGCAGGGTCTTGTGAGAGAATTCAAATTAGAGACCTACTTTTCCTGTGCAATCAATGGAAAGAGAAGGTCTTTAGCAAGGACCCAGTGGCAGGTGCTATACGCAGGAATTTGAAAAAATTATGCTCAAGAATTAAGACCTTCAGTTGAAGATTTTTAAAAAGATCATTTGTATCAAAAGAGTACCAGACATTTGTAATGCACTCCTCTTTGTAGTATCCCACTAATTCACATCCATCTGGCATCAGTGAGTAGTATTTTCCAAGAAAGTTCTTCATATCTGTATAGAAGAAATGTGAAGATTGTTAGAAATAAGCTATTGAAATTCCTCCTCAGAAGATACTGATTTAACAAATGGAGGTATTTTAAGAGAAACTATATCACAAAAAAATCTTGACTGAAAATTATTGAACTGTTTTCTTCTAAAATAGATTGAAATAATTTGTATATATTTTTACGACTAATGTAGCAATAAGAAAAAAAACTTATTTTCTAAGAAATACGACACTAAGCCTCTGTTTTCTACCTATCTTATGCATCATTGATGTAAAGTGTTAGCAATACACATAAAGCAAATAAGTTTTAAGTCAAAGTTTAAATAAACGGTTCACTTCTGGGCTACTGTATCAAATTTAGAGTTAATTTAACAATTTCCCACTCATTTGAGAATAGTATTTTTGCTTGTTCTATAGTTATTTGAAAGAAAACTACACTGCTTAGCTTCTTTCTATGGTGTAGGTATTAGGCTTTTATCATTTTTCAAATCCAGCTAAATTTAATCGTTAATTTAACATTTGAAATTTGGAGATTTCCAGAAAAATTTTTAGCACTCTTCTCTACTTTAACACTCAGCCAAGATTTTCTGAAGCAAGTGATTTATTCTAGGCTGTGAATGCACTCTGGGGAAGTTTCTCTACAGGTTTTTTAACTAAAAATCCCTATTATTTCTCCTCTTGATGCAATTTTGACACTTCTAGCAATGATGAGGTTTCTGGTGTTGGCTGACCACTGGTGCTCTATCTTCCAGGCTAGTTAAATCCATATAGGACAGGTTTTAAATGACAAATAGATTAAAACTTCAAAGTTATGAGACCTTGTTAGTGCTAGACTCCTATCACTACATTTTTTTCACAGATAGCATGAGGATAGACACCAGACCAGGGTGGTCTCAGATAAATTGGGCATTGCATCTCACTTTTAATGCTTCAAAGTTTCAACCATTTACTCTGATTGAACTTTACAGTTCATTTAACTATATAATTAAAATTACATCCCAGTGTGTCTACCCATTCTTAACATTTTCCTCTATTCTCTAATTGCTGTACACCTTTTACTTTTCCCACAATCCATTAGGCTTTTATAATTCTCCTTCTTTCGGCTTATTCTGGTTGTTCGTCTCTGTACAGTCACTCTGGATTTTCTTCCTGTTAGGAAACAATGTATCCTAAAATTTTATGATACTTATTCTCCATTTCAGTGATAATACCCTAATAATCTCTTACTCTCAAGCACAATGCCCAGAGACCATCTTCATATACCAACCTCAACTCCATTTCTTTCCCACAACATCAGAATTTCTGTTTCACTGATTTTATAATATTCCATGATCTTTTGATTTTCTTCCTTTTACTTACTTGCTTTCCCTGAAATATTATTATGTCTACCAACTCTTTTCCTCACTCATTTGGGACAGGTAGAGCCACTGGTGTGGTCCATTACACGTCTGGTTTCAGATATGTTGTTGACATATCCTTTTGTGTTTGTTGTCCATTCCTCTCCTTCCTTAGCTCTGGACCAGAGCTGGATGTAGATGAGCTGTTTGTCACTGTGATCCTTCTCCTCTGGGAGGTGGATTTTCCTCAGTTTTTGCTGTCTTTTTCTCCCTCACTCACGACACACACCGTGAGAATTACTTCGCCATTCTCCTGCTCTGCTGTACGGGAAGCCTTTAATGTCCTTCTCTCTCTCACTCTCAGTTGTGATGGCAAGAATGAGACAAGACAGTCTTGTCTTCCTTCCTTCGACAAGTCTCCAATGCTCTGGCAGACAGCATGTAAATGTGATGTAAATCCAGCAGTAGCTCCCTCAAGGAATCCTTCGAATGCCTTTTCTCACAGCCAGCCTGGTGGGACAGTGGGAATCAGCTGGGGATAAAGTGGAGTTTTTTCAGCTGGTAATTGTCCCAAGTTTCAGCTTGGAGCATTGAGAAGGGTAGAAAACAAGACAATGGCTAGTTTGCCATGCCGAAGTGAGTTTAGTTGTGAGGTATTCCCTCACTGAGTTATTAGCATCAAAGAGACATAAGCTAATTGATAAGCACAATTTTGTAACAAAAACCTAAAATATTTACTGTGGTAAAGGATTCAGGATTCACTCCTTAATGTCTAGGTCTTTCTTCCACTGCTGCTTCAAGTTGCTATTTGTAATGCAAGTAATTTCCAGTTATAGAGAGTTTACCCAGCTCAAATGAAAAGTTCTACTTTAGTATGAAGATGAATGCATCACTTACAATGATGGATATTTCAGAGGAGCACTAGGCAATTTCAGCTTCAGCAGAGATCCTCCTACTTCCTGGTATCGCCTCTTGTCAGGGGAATTGATCAGATAGTAAGAGCCAAGCTCAGAGGAAGGATTAAAAGTCACAGCCCTCTGATGTACCCTGCAAATGTCTCAAGGAGCTTTGGGGTATGCAGCAAGCACCAGCTGCTGATCTCTAAGGAACATGTTTGAAGTCTTGGCTGGGTGTTATGGGTTTGTATTTAGTCGATAAACCAGCTAATGATGATTTCTCCCGACAGCCCAACAATATATCTTAGCTCTGCTCTGGATGAACCACTTCTCAGATAACTGAGTTTCCACAGCCAGTTGATATTTACTCTTGGCAAACACTGCTAAATAATGCAAAAAAAAGGAAGAGCTAACTGCAACAGCATACTGCCAATATTTTATCAAGCTTTCATCATAAATTGTCCCCTCTTACCTGGGCTCGTACATGTTTGCATACTCATATAAATATAAGGGTTTGTTCCTTCTGAGGATCTGATTAGCCTAAGCTAGCAAGACAACCCACATTGATTGGATTCTGCTGTGAAGTATATCTTCTTCTGATAAATTCAGTGATATTACATTGTTCATTAAGCAGAATTTGTAGAAAGCAGTAGAAGCAAATAGGCATGGAGGAAAATCCAGTGATTTAATGCTCTTATAAAGCATCTTAAAATATTAGATGACATCTCTTTTTCCCAGACTCCTGTACCCACAGTACACTAAAATGCATCTTAGTGATTTGTGGCCTTGCACTTCCATTTTAAAAAGTTGTTTATCAAAGGAAAGGGAGTCAATTCTGCTATTTTTCACTAACTAAGAAGTAGAGACAGGAAAATACGATAGCAAGGATGTGCTTTCTGCACACAGTCCATTCATAAACTACCATGGGACGATAGCAAAGCATTGCTTCCACACCACACACAGTAAGGCTTGACATCTCTTGCAACCCTTCCTATCAAAGCACTTGAATGGGCAAAGAATATTTCCTCATGGGTGTCATAACAGGATAAACACCTGTTTTCTCATTTTGATTCCACCTACAAACTACTAAAATAAGAAAGAATATGGAAATTATAGTTATTTGGAAATAGGTTAATCAAACAGGTGCCTTCTTTTAAAGAATCAAAGAAAAGTCAAAGAACACCTGTGTGGCTTAAAAAGCAAAATGAAAAGAAAAAAAAGATATGATAGACAGGCGCTTAGCATTTTGCAAAAAGTGCTGTAGTAAGTTTGATGGTTTCTTCAAGTTTTAAAGTGTTCCCTCCATGAGGGAAGCACTGCATTGAAGGAATGAGACAGGAACCCTTTTTCATGCACAGAAGTCACATATTTTCCCTCCATCACACAGTTTCAGTCTCTGACTTTACTCCATATTATTTGTAATCAAAGTCAGGATTTAAAGAGAAAACTATTTGGTTGAGACAGGTAGCAGTATTTCAGCTTTAGTTATAATCACAGACTGACTGCCACAAAATAGAGCCAGATTTTCTGAGCAAGTACAATATGTATGGAGAAAAAAGAGTAATTGAAAGAAAACAGAAAATAGAAAAATACTGCAAAAGGATATAGACTGTTAAAATATTGGGTTAGTTTGACTGCTGAGGATGTCTCTGTACTTAGGGAGTTTCCCACATATTTGAGAATATCTGATATGCTTCTTAGCATTGCTTTTTACAATTCAAGTTAAATTTATAGTTATGTTAGTGATGCATGTAACACATTTTTCAATAAATGAAGGAAGAATATTTTCTTCTTTTCAGAGAAGGGAAAAAAGTTCCTTTTCCCAAACTCATCAGAATAGGAAAATCAAATTAAGGAAATGAATGCAAAATTATTGAAGACATCAAATGATAAGAAAAACAATAGATAAGATGGTTACAACAGATTATCTTCCATCAGTAGCTAAAAATAAAAGAGTCCCTTTTGCCTTACCTCTATTATGTGAATGAGAGACATGCACATAAAATTGGTTTCTGATTTATATCAGAAGAGATTTTTAAATAATTAATACTTAAGCTTTCTTAATGGTGCAAACCATTGTTTTCAGAACACCAAAAAAAATGGCTGTTGTTTATGGAGACATGACTCTTTAGGACTATTTTTTAAAACTAGTTTTTAATACAATTAATGTTTGCACTAATATTGCAAAATTTTCCTAGTTTCTAAGAACATACCAGCTTCTGGCATCTTCTCCCAGAAGCCACATCTGCAGCCCTTCCCCCACCACCAAAACTTTGCCACATAAACCTAACACAACAACCTACAATATTCAGCTCTCTGTTGTCTATTATTAAGCAGAATGCTGAATGCAGCAAAAGAATGTCAAACTAAGCAATGATTCAGCACAAAAAGTAAGCACATTTGTGAGTTACTGGCACTATTCAAGGACGTAAAAGACACACGTATGTTTAAATGCCGGAAAGAGATTGGGTCCAAGATTTTTAAATACATGATTCACCTTGGTTAACTGTAACATAATTTATATAATGACTCCTTTGTGGATAAATTAGGAAAAATAAGATTATTAGCCAATCTTCATACCTTAATCTCTTTTTACTGCTCATTCTCTAAATATTAAAGTCTGATTTTTAAATAGAAAAATAAAATAAGAATATAAAATACACACAGTACTTTCTTTAACTATTGTTAAAGTATACCATTTATTAGAAAGGATTCTATCCTTAATTTCAATTACAATTACCTTTGCCAGTGCTGTGCTGTCAACCTGAAAAGACTCTCCAGATGAATTTGAATTTTGGCAGCCATCCAACTATTGGGTCTTGTGACTCAAGTTAGTCGCAGAGTTCATTTATGTTCTGAGGGACTTATTCACAAATCTTTAATGAAACTTCTATGCCAAAACTGTACAGAATGTATTTATTTTTCTTGCCATTTGACAGGGTCAAAGTACATATTTCTGCAAAATTTGAAGCTTTCTAAAACAGTCAGGATTCCAAGTTCTTTGGCTTCAGAGTTGCATAAGTGAAGCCAGAAAATAGATGGATCTGGCACTTTCAAAATTGCTTAAAAATAGAAATATTACAAAATTTGCACACATGTGCAATAATAGTACTTATTCTGACAGGAGGAACAGTGTGTGCATCATACTTTTTTCTTCCTTTTTTTGTATTTTAAAGACATAAGCTTAGTCAACTCTCCTAATTGCAGGTACCTAACTCAGCCAGCTGTCCCTTGCCTTCAGAACAGCAAACTGGATCAGCTTTTATGCAGTGAAATCTCACTGTGCTAAAAGTCACTTACTGAAACAGCAGTGAGCATTAACCTTTTGCTGCCTCTGATGCTTACACATCTATTGCTGGGACAGGAATTTTCCCCACTTCAAAGTTCCAGTTTCCTTTGTTTTGTCACTGGAGTTGCTCATTCTACATGACAAAAGTCAGATTCTTATCTAAGTAATTTAAACTTGCATTAACAGTCTAGGAGCAGCAGACACAACTGGAATGATAAAATCTTTTATATCATGAAGGGGGAAAAAGTCCTTGTTAACCATAGGAATTTGTGATCAGTCACTATTTAATGCCTGGTGTTCATGGGAATGAGTTCTGGGCCTTTGACAATATTTGTGTGGCAACTTGACCAACTGGGTTTTTAAGTTAACTAGAAAGATGATTCAAAGATGTATTCTGAGCCCC
The DNA here is from genome assembly GCA_013397245.1 of Thryothorus ludovicianus. Classification (NCBI taxonomy): domain Eukaryota; kingdom Metazoa; phylum Chordata; class Aves; order Passeriformes; family Certhiidae; genus Thryothorus; species Thryothorus ludovicianus. The sequence continues at coordinate 774,752 of VZTB01015934.1, forward strand.
TCTATGAGCTCCTCTGAGAAGAGACATGACATTTACACTTTCTTACATACCTTTATTACCATCTCAGGCAAAAGTGCACATCTCTACACCATGTTTTTTGCTGAAGAAATGAAAATTTCTGGAACAAAATTTATTAGACTGTGAAAGGCACATCATTTTGCTCTTGCCTTTTATCATGCTGAAGCATCTTTCCTTGAATGTTTGACTTGTGTGATTTGTGAAAAATACAGCATGAGAAGAAGAATACTGAAGAAAGAAAAGTTTTCCAGAATTCTTTAGTGAATCCAAATATCCCATTTGTTTTTCTAATAAAAAAACGAGGTCCTAAATATAGGTCATCTCATCACCTCCATATTGCAAGCCCATTAATCATTAAAAACTAATGGTGTAATATTCATGCAATACTGCCATGAAGTGATGTTGGGTACTATTTCATGAACATCCAGTTCTGATTTCATCTCTACTTTTTTCACCTGTTCCCTCATAAATCTGTCAAACTCTATACTGTTCACCCTGCTTTTTTGTTATTTATAATTTTTATTACTGAGATGTCTGAATGTTTCAAACATGGGGCTCCCTGTTGTGCTAGGTGCAGTATACACAGCTAGTAAATAACAGTCTGCTCACAGAGGTTATTACAAAGTTGAACATTAGCATCCAGAAAGAGCTTTCCTAAAACTATGGAAACAACAGAAGAAATTACAGGTGTTGGGAAAAAACAGAAAAGGTAATGCAGAGTAATTAGTACTGGATTTTCTCACAGAGTATTTATGTGGGACAAAAAAGGTGTAAACTTTGGCATGAAAATATGGAAATACCAGGATTTTACTTATGACATATGACCAAACAGCTGTGATCAAGATGTCTAGTACTGAAGTGACAACAGTCTATTGATTGAAGCTGAAGAGAAGTGAGGACGACTGAAAACATAGTAGAGGACATTTTGAAGAGTTGTAGAAAAAGCAGCATTTTTAAAATTTAAACAATAAGGGCACAAACTTCTGCGCAACAGCAGTTGGGAGAAAGGAGTGAGAGTTACATGTGAGAAATACTCTGCAGACACCAAGGTCCAGAGTGAAGAAGAGGGACAAGGTGATCCAGAGAGAGGAGTACAATCCATGATAAAGATTGTCCCGTGGAGATTCACAGTGAAGCAGATAACCACCCTGAAACTGCAGCCCTTGCAAAGCCAGTGCTGGAGGAAAGTCCCGCCAGGAAATTGCAACCTGCAGAAAGATGTTTGCAAGGAGCAGATTTTGCTGACAGGACTTGCCCTGGGGAATTCTGTTCTTGAAGGACTGCATCCTGAGGGAGGAACCCATGCTGGAACCTTTCTGAAGGAAAATTCCTATGGAGAAGTTCATGAAGAACCATATTCCATGGGTGAGAACCCATGCTGCACTAGACAAAAAACATGAGAAGAAAGAAGCAGCAAAGAGTTATGAACCAACTGCAACCCCCATTCCCCATCCCCCTGCGTTACAGGCAGGGACAATATAGAGAATTTGGGGGTGAAGTTGAGCCGAGAAAGAAAGGAGGAGTGGGAGAAAGGTGTTTCTATATTTGTTCTTTTTTCCGATAATCCTACTCAGTTATTAACTGTTAATAACTGTTTCCCTTAAACTGGATCTGTTATGCCTGTTATGGTATTTGGAGGGTTTTCCCTCTGTCCTTATCTCAATTTACAAGCTTTTCCTGGTATTTTCACCCATCCTATTTAGAAGGGGAGTAGCAGAGCGGCTTAGTGGGCCATGGTCAATCACAACATCTAGAGTTCATCCTAAACTAGGTAACAAGCAACCTACATCAATCAACCAGCAATGCAACTACGCTAATCTTTTGTTGCAGTACTGCCTTCACTTTGATTACTGCAGACCACCCGATTAGAAAATAACCTGACTTCACTGACTGACACGTGCCATTTTTCATCTGGAGTGTTGTAACTCCCTTTATTTGCACATCTTTAACACTTACAGAATTCCAACCAGTGTAAAATACTCCAGCACCTTTTCTGCACAGAATAAGCTATCACAAACATTATCAAGCTTATCCTTTCTGTGTTATTTTTATCCAGCACAGATTTTCAAATCAATTAAAAGTCTGTTCTTATCTTAAGAGATCTCCATGACCTGGCCAAGGCTATCTAACACAGAAAGCAAAATCTCCAAGATAAACATCAATTCTCTGGTACAATGGAAACTGTGAAGAGGATTATTTGTGTGGAAAACAGAATTTTGCACTGTTTACACTGTGGCATAAACTCTCTAGTAACTTCAAATTTCACCAGTACCAGAGCCTTCTAGACAAGTTATCATGCTCCTTGTATAACGTAAATAGTTTTTGTATATTCAAAATATCTACTTCCACATGAAACCTGCTAGAGGATTGTCTTTGTGACTCAAGAATTTAAGGGAAAAGAGAAATATGTGACAAACATTCTTGTCGGTGGGTAATTTTCCGATGAGGTTTTGACCTTTGATTTAAAAATTTGAGTTCCTGCGTCTAATATTCCTGCAATATCTACAAGACTTTGACACTCAATAGTAAGATATATATATGGTAGATATGTATCTGTAAATGGCCCAATATTATGCACTGTTAATGTTATTAATATTTTCCAAGAGAACTTCTACTTGTCATTTAAATATGTAAGATGAGAGTCGTATCACAAAACCATTGTATGATTGTTTCAGCTGGATATTAGGCTATAAACTTAGATTGACTCTAATGCTCTTGTGCTTTGTAGTTCAGCGTTCTGTCAAAAGTTAAGCCCCAAATAGACACATCTACATTTTCTCTGCAATGAAGTAGAGAATTGCATCCCAATAATTATTATTTTAAAAGATTTTTTTAAATAAAAATCCCAAAGTATTGATTATTTTGTTAGGTTTTTTTGTAAACAATTTGTGTTACACCACATATGTTTTAGAAAAGCAGATCCTTTTAGTAGTAGGATAATCTAAGTATAAGCAGAGTATAAGGCTCAATGAAGTTATGAGAAGTGGAGATTGAATTTTAAAGATGACTGGTAGAAAGCAGCTAACCAGACTGACAGGCAATAATTCAACACAGGAGTTAAGCAGATATTATTTTAATGGATTTGCACACAGACTTTGTTTGCATTCTGATCTCGAGACAGCAAAAATGCTTACGCATATGCTTAGAGAATGTATTTGCTTAAGATATAAGTGTGTGCAACTAAATACCTTGATGCTACACACTCAGAATTAAGCATGTGCTCAAATATTTTTGCCACAGATGAATGACCTAGTCTTTTTTAGAAGAGAAAATAGGAGTTTTGTACACAAAAGAAAACAAAGAAATTTGTTATACTCTGATACTACCAGTAAAATTACTGCAGAAATTTTTAATTCTAAACATTATGAGTTTGGCTGTCAGTAATTTTAAGCATAGATTAGGATGTCACATTTTTTGCACACATGGGTTTTATCTAAGCATTGATTATTTTATAAATAAAAATAAAATGTCTATGAAGATTCAACGACTGTAGCAGAGTACAGAGCAGTTTTGTGACTAACTATTGCGAGCTGAAACCATCTACTAACAGTATTGTAGACTGTGGACCATTTTTAATGAATTCCAGCTGGTTTATTTAATCTCACAAAGACAGTGAAGATTATTCATGGCTTCTGGGAGTCTTGTTATCAGATAATATATTTGAGGGATTTTATGGCCTCTTTCAATAATTCTACTGACAAGGCCATCTTGGGACAATTAGTAGACAAATTTACTTGAAGAGCTATTGTTGCTCTTGAGTGTTCTATTTCTGTAGAAACCACTTCCTCAAATTTACTGCAGTAAATTTCTTATTTATAATCTGATTTATTTTCAAGCAATCTTGATAACATTTTTCCTTAAACATTTGTCCACAGTTGGCCCTCAACCATAACCACTGTCAGCATAACCATAAGGCAGTGTGCCACAGCAATTAACATCTCACCTTCTGTATGACAATTTAGCAGACTTCACAGTCCCGTAAAGAGTAATATAATAAAAATACATATAAACAATTAAAAAAATATAGGAAGCTTCAGAATGTAAATTGAAATAAAAATTACAATCTGCCATAGGTAATAGAGGCCAGCAAATGGAATGTTGGGAAAGTATCTTCTTTTCCTTGACAAAATTAGTTTTCTCTTTTCTCTTTTCACTTTTATCAGAGTCAATTTGGGGCCAAAGCAGCGCAAAAAGTCGTGCCTCTCAGCTTGACTCACACCTCCTTAGAGCTTTTTTGTGGGTCCTGGGGCACTATGAATTATGTCTAAGCATGCTATAGAGACAGAGAAGTCTTTAGCACTGACAGGCACTCTCTATCAGAAAAACCTCATTTGGAGTAAGAGCTACAAAATCACATGGTGTACAGGTGGCCTCTGCCATGTTCTCTTTTCTGTTCTTATCCTCTTCTATTCAGCAGGAGATACCTAAGGCAGACTGGGAAAAAGTTCCCAAAAGTGCAACTCTGTGCTTTCACTAAGAGAAGAAATAAAGCTGCAGATATGTGCTGTTCACAAAATATTTCACATTCTAATAAATTCTGGACCCAACCCAGTTCACGTGTTTTTTGAGTTGCTTGACCAAACACTTGATTTAAAAGCAGATTAGTTCAATTTTAGTGTGTCCTGTACACAGTACATTTCAGTACACAAAGGCTACGGAGCTTGTTATTTGTGTGACTTTTCAGGAGTATTATTTCAGCTACCTTTTAATTTCCATAAGTATGAGATTGTTTCCACTTTTAAGTTATTTTTCTTTTTGGTAAATAGCCCATAAAGGAAGCATGAGGAAAAGATCAATATATACACTGTGAAAAGAAAAAACTACCTTTCATTGAAAAAAGTTTAAACACTTGAACAATCAGTTTTGAAAGACCAGTGATGAGAAACGGAATAAAAAGAAGAGCAAAGCAATGCTCCATGGATACAGTGATGGTGGCAATACCCTACACAGTAAGGAAATCAATATAACTGACTGGAGATCTGAAAGGGAGGCTGTAGAGAGTCATCAAGGTAGCTTACATACAACCTGCAGAGTAAGTGAATGACTGACACAGCACATATTTGAGAAGAGTGAAGTATTATGTTCACTTGTATGTTTTCTTACAGAAAGTGAGAAAAAAACCCAAAGACATTCTCTTTTTGACCCCAGGAGAATTTTTTTTTTCTAAATAGAAAAGAATAAACTGATAGGTCTCAATAATCTGATAAATTTGTGTAAGCATAAACCATTCCCTTGGACTGCAATAAGATACAGATGTTTATGCACAGCTGGCATGGGAAAGGATATTTGAGTTTTTGTAGATGTTGCTGGCCCAGTTCTGCTGGCCATTTTCACAGTATGGTGATTTTAATAGCTAGTTGGGATAGTAGAATATACACTAACCTTAATTCACAATAAATATTAAATAAAAAATGTAAAGGTTCTTTATGGAACAGAAGGCTTAAATAATAGAGGTGTTGTGATGCCGTTCCTAAACTGTGAAAGACCTTCCTTGTCTTTCATACATCTAGGTTGTGAAGAGAAGTTTCATCAGGTCTGGATGCTGCTTTTTTTAAGGAAGCTACAAGCATGTGCAAACCAGACATGAGAAGATGCTCAGAAACATCTAGAAAGATACTTTGGGCTACAACCTCATAAGAAGCTGGGAAATGAAAAATACTAGACAATTTTCTGGAAAGAAAAAAAGCCTTGAAATTATGAATAATGACCCTCTGTCTATTTAGTTCATGCTACTTTCAGGCTTTTATGACCTTTTGCAGTAGCAGGTAAAACACATCTCTGGTAATGTATTCATCACTTGCTCCGAAGCACCATGTAAACCAACAGACAAACAGATAAGAAACAGATCACTGGAAATCAGATGAACAATCAATCATTTTTTTCTCTCTAGATGCAGGGGTACAAAGGAAAATTTTGTCATGAAACCTAACAGGAAAAGGGCTATTGCAGTCTGTCCCTAACTAGGGACTCTTTTCCTGCCTTGGCATGCACAGATTACAGAGGAAGGATTACAGAGAATTTTTCTTCTATAACTATTCCACATCAAGAATATCTTAATGTATGATGGATGTTGTGGGTTTTTTTAACTTTTATTTGACAAAAGTACTGGGAATGAGGAAGTGGGGGAAGAGAATGAGAGAGCATTAACCCAGAAAGGATTAGGGGGTTAAGATTTGTCAGAAATGGCCAAAATTAAATAATCTGATCCTATTTTTGCCAAGAATTTAAATCTCCCCCCAAATGAATGTCATGAGCATAGGCTGTCACTACTTCTTGAGTTGAGAAGGGAGATATAATCAGCATAATTGACAATTTAGGGGCCCAGAGAGGTAAGAAAGTTTCAAAGGAGTTAAAGAAAAAAAAAAGAGAAATCTATTTAATTACAAAATTTTTTATAAAATCTGAAATATCTTGGTTTTCTATTAATCACTTTTTTCCTATTAAACTCAATCAGCCCCTAAAAAAGAAACCTTCGCGGCAAACTGTTTTCACTTACATGAGTCTTACTCTGTGTGGTCTTTCATATTCTTTATTTATCTTTAAATCATTACTCTAATTTATTTCTATTCTCCTCTGTTTCATGTCACTATTTGTATTTTGTGGAAAACATTTTTTTTGTTAAGTGAGTGTATTAGTGTTTCTTATTCCTTAGTCCTATGCTGAGGTGCTGTGTGCATTTCTATATGTGTCTTTGTAAAAGTAAATGTCATTATTCTTCTCTGTTAAGGGAATTATATAGCTAAGAATAGTAAATAGGTAAGCATTGTATGTTAAGAAAACAGATATTGTAGAGACAATGGTACTATGCTCTTGTAGATATATAAGGCAGGGTTTTTTACAGTATTATATATGCACTTACAATTTTAGCATTTACTTTGGCCTAAAAGTACTTCCTAGAGGTTACTATTTCTAATTATATATTGAAATAATTAAACACAACTCTTCATAGGAAAAATCCTTTTTTCAGCTTCCCCATTTCCATAGAAAAAAATAAATAAGCAGTCAGGAAACAGGCAGCAGAGTTACATAGATATGGATGTTGATTTTGCTAAAGTCAATCCCAATTAGTTTTCCAATAGAGGTTTGGCTTGAATCATGTCAGGAGATTTTCTCTGGCAAGACATTGCACTCACCTGGGGCTGGGTTTTTGGCTAAAACCGCATTTACTTGTCAGGTATCAGAAGATAATCCTGAAAAACTGGACATGAGCAGCACAGGATGGGACATAGGACTACAGGCAGGGATTTATACAAATTCTGGTTGTGCTGCCGTGCAAGCTGGGAACTATTTTTTTCCTCAAATTATTCCTGAACCAAATTTATGGAGTCTTTAGGAGGAAAGGACTGACTGACATCAAACATACTGAATGTTGGCAGTAGAATAGCAGATATGTATTTACCAGAAAGACTGATATTTTCCATGAGCAGTCAAGCATGGACCTCAGACACTTCACTGAGGTAACAGATGTTGCTGCCAACTCAAGGTTCTCTGGGAATTTCTAATGGCTGGAACCATAATAATGTTCTAGCTAAACAGGGGAAGGAAGGTCCCAACTTCAGTCATATCTCAACTTTCAGGAATGTCAGAGTGATAAATAGTCACACAATGCAAAAGAGGGATAGCTTAGGAGAGTTGTCCTTAACTGTCTTGCCCCATATTTCTTTTCACTGAGACTGTTGGGGTAAGAGTGGCTACACAGCACCAGTCATTATCAAAGCAGACTGAAAACCTGATTATCATGTCACAGATATAGCAGGTGATAGAAAATTGCATTATACTGAAAAGCAAAATGTAATTGAAACAGCAGAGCTGTATGGTGATGTTTATTCATCAGATCATTTAGCTAACCTAAAGATGAATTTACTGATTGATGGCCCAACACAATGTCTTTGATAAGACCTACCTGTGTATTATGCTAGTAAAAGGATTCAATGCAGGTGGATGGCCAAGGATGAATTGCCAGAAGAAAAAAAGGGTGTAGACAGAAAAATCCTGATCCATAATAAATCTTAATAGCCCTGGATTGGTAGAGCATGAAACTTAAAGAACAGTCTGGAGATATCTGCAAGGATACCTAGGTTAGAAGGACATGTAGTTTATAACAATATCTGTTTGAGTGCTATTCAGTGTAAAAGGCAAACAAGAAACAGGAAAATAAACTACTCAAACACACATGCACATGAGCTGCAATACACAGCAGATAATGGAGACAGTGGCAAAGATCTAAGCTTCATGTTTCTGGCTGATGGACCACTGAAGAAACTGACCACACAGGTGAACTTTATACCCCATGAGAAGGAAACAGGCTCTGATGGGAAAGAACAAATCTACTGCAGGATACTCAAGGAGGACTTTGTTGTGTGTAAAGCTTGTCCTGGGATATTTCAAAAGAACTGTGAGGATGTGCAAGGCTTATTACACACTGTAAAGGGCAAGAGCAGGGAAAGGGGAGCCTTCCACCAGATCAGGGAGCAACAAATGTGGAAAATTACAGGTAAAAGACAGAGTACGAGTCCATTTGTGCATATAAGCTGATGTGTGTATTGCTCTTGTTTGCCTGATCACCATAGACTGTCTTGTCTTCAAATTTACTAGCCAGTGAGGAGGAAAACAATGTCTGGGAAGACCTAAGGTAGAGTTGAGACAGGAGACATGGGGACTGTGCCTGGATTCTGGACAGACTCAATACCTGGAATAGGATTTGAAAGATTTGCAGATGTGCATGCTTGCAGATAAAAAAGTGCAGGGATACATAAATACATATTTATAACTATATCTATATCTGTATATTTTTCACTGAAGTATGAAGTGCTTCACAAGTGGCCTCTATTTAACAGAACAGGAAGGAGAAATCCCATGTCTTAACAAAAATACTTATGTTTATTCATCATGATGTAAAAAAACGGATCAAAATACTTCAGATATTCATAAATGGGGTTATATGGTAATGCAATAGATAAAGACAAAGTTATAATTTCTGTTAAAACATATTTTTTATATAAATTACATTTGCAGCTTATCACCCCAACTGGCTACAATGGGTCTGTTTTGCTTTGAGCCTGAGGCAATAACAGTTTTGCTCCAGAGTAGTGCCTCTGTGTGTCCAGCCACTGGGTTTCATGGCACTTTATAGTTCATTTGTCCTTTCCCTTGTACTCCAGTGCGGCTCCTTGGAGGCCCACATGGCACAGCTGCTTTCTGAGCCACTTGCATTCCTCATATAAGAGCCTAGGAACTGAGAAAATTTGAAAAAAAAACATATCTGATCAACAGGAGGGAGTGTAAGCAGTGACAATCACCAGGTTTTCTGTTGCCTCGTTTATTTACAGATGTCTCTGATTGGAGATTAATAGTGTCTCTCAACGATAATCATTACACCACAATGTCTCCAGTTTTGCTTTGTTCTAGTGTTTCAAGTAACATATCAGACTTGGTGTCTTTGTAATGAAAATGGAATTCTATTTACTATAATCAAAAAATATGATAAATACATATTAGCACTTATTTCCCTAAAGGACAAGAAGTATGTATTATCAGGTCAGCAAAGATGGGCTCACTAGCCATGTGGTTTGATATGACTTAAGGCATCCATTTAGATAGTATAAATTGTGTAAATGAAGATAAGTAAGTAAAAGTTTATCCTGTTGTAAGGCAAGGGGTTTTAATTACTAACAAAAATTATTATTTAAAATTATC
>VZTB01015934.1:784500-976088 GCA_013397245.1 Thryothorus ludovicianus
ATATTTTAGTTATTGTATATTATATATTTTACTTATGTACTATATTTCATTGTTATTTTAAAATTTATAATTATTAATTTTCTTAATAGAATTGAAGAGATTTCCTGCTGTGATTTAATACTAGGCTTTTAATTTACATCTGCTTTACAAAACTGCCATGAAAATTTACTAATAAAGGAAAAAAGTCCATTAACACCACTTGTCACAATAGTGAACAATAAAAGTTATAATACTCACATATTTTAATCAGCTGTCAAAGACAGCCCATTTAGCCTGAATAGCTGGAATTTGTAAAGAGTACTTTGTTTATTGTCGAGGCAGTCTCCATCAGAAAGATTTCAGACCGCCAAGTCATATACAGTTTTTGTTATGAATTTTAATTTGAGTCTTTCTTAAACTACCCAAGACTGAAAGCAAACACTGGAAAATTAAGAAATAAATCAAAATAAGCTATAATATGCATAGAATCTCAAGGTTCCCAAATGAAATTAAACAGTAGTTTGGCATCCAGGATTCTAAGGGACTCCTGCCACTATTGATTTAACTGTTTATGGCACTGTCTGTGCAAACATATCTGTTAGTTCAGGTAGGGGATCCCATAGCTGCAGTTGCATACTTTGCAGTCCAGCCTAGCTTTATTCAGCTTTGTATTTATTCAGTCAGCTAAGTTATACTAATGAGGTTCTCTGACAAAAAAATATCTCTGGGGTTAGTCCCATGTCCTGGAAGAAACACAATAGACATAATTCTGATAATTTCAAAATTTATTCCTAAATACTCAATAGCTGGACATGCAAAAGACCTTTTGATTTTTCTTGCCAAGCATGGATATTACCTTGAGGGGGTATCCATTGCCTGACCATAAAATGAGAACCCATAATACATGGTGTTAGGATGCACCTATACTTGCTCACATGGGTTAACCCCAACAGACACACAGCACTTGCACAGAAACAGGCAGCACCAACAGCCTCACCCTGTTTGCCCTCTCTGTCTGAGCAGGATGGAGGTTCATAGGTGGGAATGCACAGGCTCACATGTGAGTACACACCTACACACGGGCACAGTGTGGCTCCCACCCGCAGCTGGGCTCAGACACCCAACCTGCCCAGGAACTGCTTGTGGATCCCAGCCTCCCCAGCTGCTGCTGGTCATGAGAACCAGTGGAAGCACAGCCCTGCTCTGCTTGCTGGTGCTCAGAGCTGCACACACACATATAAGCACATACAGAGCTGAGTGACTCTCCCCAGGAGACCCCAGCAGCACCCACACATCCACCTGCATGCCTGCACTGGCTCCCAGTGCTGCACTGCAGCCAGGCAGGCCCTGGCTCTGCTCCCAGCTGGGTCTGGCATGGGGTATCGCTCCCTGGGGCTCTCTGCTCACTGTCCCCAGACACACAGCCCAGCCCAGCTGCTGGCACAAGGATCCACCCTTGGCCCAGGCTGATACCACCCACCCACGGGCCCTTACAAATCTTGTGGGGGCATGACCAGACAAGCTGCTATTTACACACTTCCAGCTCTGTCTCCTCACGCCTTTATTTTCTCATAGTTGTTCCTCCCCAAATCATCTGAATTCATCCCCTTTTCCAAGTCTGATTTCTGCCCTAAACATCCTATGGTATGACTTATGCAATCCCAAAATGCTCTTCCCCAGCATCCCATAACACGTTCAACACCTCCTGGCAGCATGTCCATGGAAGGGGATATGGAGCTGCTCCTCTTAGCCTATCATGGTGAGGGTCACACCAGGACACTGGGGCTGAGCCTTTCCTGAGACAGCCGTTAGCTGGTGTTGCCACCCATCCTGTGCTTCTCTGGGCTGGCAGAGACAGGGCTGAGATGGGCTGATGACTCCCTGGGGTGAGGAGCTGGGGCACAGCAGTGGCTGCTCCATCTGCCATTGTCTCTGTACTCCTCTGTGAATGTTTAGATAAGTTTTTACACCATATGACATGATATAGCACAATATTTGATATTTAAAACTTTTATTTAAAATAAATATTATATTTGGAAACAATGTTTTGCAGAAATGCAACTTAGCACAAGCCTTTTTCATCCGATGTCTTTTTTACTAATGCTAAAGGAAACACAACTTCAAAGGAAAGTCAGCCTGAAGAAGAAACAATACAAGATATTTCTTTTTGATTTTATATGAAAATTGCAAACTTAATCACACAAATATCCTATAATTATCTTCACTCATAAAATGTACTATATTGTGCCTACTGAGATCCAAACCCGAGAAACGATTTTAATCAGTTCTCTACACTCCAATGTTTTCTGTATTGCTTTATTACTAATGCCACTTCTTTCAGAAACTGTGTCCCTGAGGCTCTGACAACTTTTAAAAGATGTTTTGACAGCATGGTTCAGAGATGAGAATTAAGGAAAATTCCTATTAATTTCAAGGATGTCAGCTAAAGTGCCTAAAATTAATCCAGCATTTGGCTGCAGACAGTGGGCTATAACATAGTAAGAGCCCTTTAAAACACCTGAACTGTAGGAAAACTTGTTTGTGCCTGATGCACTGCTGTGGCCACACATCACCCCCGAAGCTTTTGTAAAAGGTAAAATCCATACAGAGGGCAGTCACAGAGACAAGGGATGATTTTCAAAGGCATCCATAACTTTCTTAGATGTGATTTTTCATTCACAATGAAAACTCTTGAGGGCAAACACCAAGTGTCCAGCTAGCTGCAAACATTCTCACACAATAAAACCAGAATCTTTTTGACAATAATTTTCCCTATCAGCCACCAAGAAGTCATGTTACTGAACCCAGTAAATCTACTGAAATTCTCTAGAGAGCTCTACAGGGAAGCCAGAATAATATAATCTTTAACAGACTTCTCTGTCTAAGCTTCCTTCTATCCTTGATGTACTTTTCCTTTGTGGCAAACATCAGGTAATACATCTCTATTTCCTGAGCTGAACGCTTTGGAACCTCTTTTCATTGTCATCTTATAACCTTCTATCAATCTTATGATGACATTTTAAAATGTATTTACAATATTTTTCTGAGCTGTTTTAAGTCTTTACATAAAATTAGAGTGGGGGGAACTGTAATTTTTATGTCTCATTTCTGTTGTTTGGCCATTTTCCCTTTTATTGTAGATTTTGTTTTTCTCAATGGATACTGAGGACAGCCAAATTTAGGTATACTTCTCTATCTGAAACTGCTATTAATAATTATCTTAGAACCAACAAATTTAACTGCAAAATAATCTCTTGGAAATGTTTCATCTCTTCATGAAACAGCATAATTGCTTCTAGTAGGAAAATCTTTATTTTCAGGTGCATCAACACAGAAATCTGGCAAGTAATTTGTGTTCTCTGCCTGCTCTTCTCTAACAAAAGATTTGTAAACACATGGTAATCCAAGCACACATGAATAAAAGGACTTACAAGTTCATGAATCATTAAGGGCTAGATATAGAGGCATTTGTGAAAAGGTATAATTACAAGATAGACTAGAGGATAACAGATGAGTTTCCCTCACTGGGGACAATTTTGATTATGTCATAGTTATATGTACATATCCCAAAATTTTTTTATAAATACGCACATCTTAGATTTTACAAGGTATTGAATGTCTTAAATGTTTTTTTCCAAGTCTTTCTTTCCAATAAATAATTTTAAGTGACTGTAATCTGATTCCCTGGTTACAATGGCCCATGACTTCACTTTCATTGCCCTTTGAGAACTGGACCATAGCTCTCTTCAACAATATTGTCACTTAACTCACATAAAAACCAATAGAGCTCCTTCAATATAATGACACAGAAACAGTTACTGGAATCAGTAGAAAGGATTTTAGTATATCACCTGAACTTTGATAGATATGATGTTTATCTGTAAAGATTCCAAAGGACTTGAATGCAGCAGCATAAAGAAGTATTTTATGCTATCAGGAGATATTCTTATGTTGTGAACACCGATCACAATATTCAACCTATGAATGGGCAACTAAAAATCTATTTCTTTTATGTGCATTCAAAATGCAGTCTGTGTAATCAGAATCAACTGGCTAATGTATCAGTCTGTGAGAGTACACTATTTGGCAAGAAGGAAGCTTCAGGGAATATCCCACAGTTTCACAAGTATGAATGAATGAAAGTGAAAATTGAAAATATATTCTGTTAACCAAGTATATAGTTATCCTTTAGGGTGCAATTTGGGAAATATTTTACACTAGTCCTTCCTCTTTTTTTTATTTAAATTTGCATTTACTCAATACCAGCCCCAATAAAGTACAATTAAATCTATTCAAATCATGCAGAAGAGTGCACTGTATGTGAGATTTGAAGAAGTAAAAAGATTACTTAAAATAAAGCTCAGCTGTGCTACAAGTAGAAGCCAGAGAAATAAATAATCAGCAAAAATGAGTCCCTTTTGTAATTCAGTAAGAAGGCTATATTAAAATAGTTTATATCTTAGAGGGAAAACAATGAAGTCAAGGAATCTAGAAATAATTTACATGAATTTTCCATAAAGACATATCTGCACACTCATATTTCAAACTGCTAATACTCCCAATGCTTTTCTGCACTTGCTTGTTCAAAGCCTCTGCATGTTCAATGCTGTCTCATATCAAAGATTGTTCTGGAAAGAAGTTGGCAGGTTGCACAGCAGTTCATTTTTGAAGTATGAATACCATTCATTAGAATAACTTTTAAAATTAATTGCTTGCAACATTTCTAGGTGATGTAAATCATTTATTCTTCACTTGCTTAGTTTCACATCTTTATGGAGATGGCTGTATCCCATGGCTTGAACCCCCAAAACGTAGTAGTGCTGGTACAGTTAATAAAAGTAATATCATGTGTTGGAGTATCACTAAAAGAAAACCAACTAGTGCCTATTATCAATACAGAAAATGCTTCCACATTAGAAGACAATTATGTGAGAAATTGCATTGCACAAACAATTCTAAACCATATTTTTGGCAGTCTATGATTAGTCAACAGCTCATGATCATTAAGCATACCCCAGATGATAACATCTAGGAATTGTTAAGAAAAGACTTTGCATTACCTAAAGAAATTTAAACCCTGTATTGTCAGCCTTCCTATCCCCTTACCATAAAAAGCTGGTTGGTCCTGCACATTATGCTCTTTTATACTGAAAATTAGTGTCTATCAAGATAGTTTCTTGATTTTTATTTCTAAAATATTTTACAGGTGCTAACATTTGTGCATAGAATTATTTCAATTGGGGCTGCAAAAATGCATAGGAACTTTTTATGGGGCAAATTGAATCCACAAATGTAGCAAAAGTGTGTTATAATTTAAATAAATCCACTCTTTTAATTCTTAAAACCAGTGGAAATGTCAGAAATTGTGGGTTTGGGCCCTTCTAAATGATTTGTATGTAGGTTGAATTCACTGAAAAAGAAAATCACTCTTGGCAAAGGTGAAGTTAAGGCTGCATTAGGAAGAAGTACAGTCCAGTCACTGCAAATTTGTAGAGAGAAAAAGCAATTATGGTTTTGCATTTATGCTATATGACTTTCAGGGTTTGCTTCTTCAGCCTAACGTGGTTCTGACCCTCTGAACTGGCTTGCTGTGTGCAGTTGGATCAGAGGCTTTGTATTTTGGTGTGAACCAATGTACAGGAACTAGAGGTGACCGGGAGAGTCCCTTGAAAAATAAACTTCTGATCTAAAGACAAAATCCTAGTTCAAATAACCTCTTAATGCTGAAGAAAATAGAGCCCAACAAAAGTCAGACTTCTTGCTTTGGTTTGCACCTTTGACCCATCTGAATCGGTAGATCCCTTCAAAAAGATAGTCCAAACTGGTTCAAAGAGAAAGAGCTTTAATTCTAGTTTACCAGGGCAATTTCACTTCACATTCCTAACTAAACATGCACTGAACTAGGGGTGAGATTTAAGATCATTCATTTCTTAGGTGAGGATGGTAAATTAAATATTAATTATGCAAGGACATTCGTTGTTCATATGAACCAAGCAGAAAGTAGGTCTCTTTTTTTTTTTTTAATGTCCTAACCAGGTCATAGAATTACCCACAATAAATATTTGAGTGTACTACACAAGGTGAATTTTCCTCAACAGGATGGACTGAGAGCAACTCACTGCAGAACACCTGAAAAATGGTATTTTGACTGCTCAGACCTAATCTACAGCACTAGAAATAGGAGAGAATTGTATTCCCACATACAGGTACAGACTATAATTTAATGACTTGATCAATTTACTGCTGGAATAGAGGTGGACTCAAATTTCCTTAAGCAAAAATGTATTAATATCCAAGTCCCCTCTAGACACTTGCAAAAAAGGAAGGCCCTTCCAACTCAGCATCTCCAAACATCTAGTGCTCTGTCTCCTTTGGCTTTGCACATGTTTTTCTATGTAATAGATATAACTGGAATTTTATGGTAAAAAAGAAAAATCTGAAGAGTAATATACTAAGTTCTTATGAAACAGGATTTGTTCAGAAACCATTTTTATTTGTAACTACCATCAATTTCAAGGCAAATATTGCATAAAGAGGAACTGAATACTATAGTATATCATTTTACTCACCTCAATGGCAGGAGGGATGCAAGTGAGATACACAACAGCCAAATTAAGTCATTGTGTCCATATGCATTATGGATGGCTTAACTGGTGTTTTCTGAAATTGTTTTCAGTTCAATTATTATTGGACTTGTACTGCTGTTTTGATAAATGATCATTAAAATGTGTTGCAGCTATGTATCATCTTTATCTTAATGGTTTTAATTTCACTATCTTTGTAAAAGCCTCAGAGCATTCTTAACTAATAATTTAAGTCTAATATTGCATAATAGGATGAATATTAACATCAAATACTAATACTCTGGGATTGTAGAGCCTTCTTACTTTCCCCAGTTTGTGCATTTTTCTCTTCATAAATATACAAAAAAAGCCATCTCACTGCTGTGTTTGAATTCTCTTCTTAACAGTTTGTTCTTCTGAAATGCCTTTAAAAAACCATGGAAAAGACCAAGGAGTAAGTGTTCTGTGACCTCTCTTTTCCATGGGACTCCTATAATGATCCTTACAGGGGGTATTTCATACCATATCCAACCTTCTCATTTAACACAGCATTTAAGGAAGCGGATTATGCCTAGGGGATTTGCAGAGCATGAAATCTCTTTCAGTACTACACAGCCATTGCTATCCAGCCCCACTGTGACCAGCAGGCAAGTAGTGCAGCTGTGGCCACTCTCACTTCCTTGCAGGAAGCCAGAGATCCTCCCTGTCTATCCTTACCTGGTCGAGTCCTCTGCTGCTCCCAAGAGCAACAGAAGATGAAGATCAACCAAGCTACAGACAGGAGATCCTTATCCTAAGGAGCCAGGAGAAAGTTGTGGTGTTTCTATGACAATTCAGAAGCACCAATTCTGTTGCAAGGCAGCATAAGAAGGAGTTTCAGAGGGAGGTAAAAGCATCCTGGGTTCCACTACATGGCTATAACCTGTGCCCTGGCTGCCTCCCTTGTGTCTCCCTGTGACGGTGATAAGTTCCTTTCCCTCTCTCAAGAGCAGGTAATACTCTCTCCTATTCCTATCACTCTCTTGCTTCCTAACACAACAGTGAAGCTGATATCTAACACCTTGTTTCTAGCATCTCATCTTATAGAAGCAGCATCCATACTGGGAATTGTGACACTTCTTCCCCAGAAGATCAGAGCTCCCACTAAAGGTAGATTGGTCTGATTTTCAATGTATTTCATAAAAATAGTTTTGCAAGCAGTATGCACAGTTATATATACCTACAAAGTTGGACCTATTGAATGCAGGAACATTAGCAGTACTATTTATGTGTATTTACTAATTTATCAACAGCAGTTCAAAGGAATTTGTTTGATTTACAGTGCTTTTGAACTGAAGTAATACATGTATGTTAAAATATTTGTCATCATTTAGTTGTGATCATGACATACATCATCTCAGAGAATGAACAGTACTCAGTTTAAAATGTATAATGAAGACATACAGAGTGCAAGTTATTGACCAGGTAAATATATTTACTTATTTTTTTCAAATAAAAATTAATCATAATTTATGCCATGAAATGGAAAACAATATTTACTCTTTTTAAATTTTTTTTTTTGTGTTTTATGAAGAATTTTTTGGTTATTTTTTTCATTCCAGAAGTACAAACTTCTTCCTGTCAGCGATTATGCTTGCTTTGCACAGTAGAGGACAGCATGCATTTTTTTCTTTAACTGCTGACTCTATCCACATTTTGCCTGATATGCTTTTCCATCCTCACCTTCACCTTCTGCACCCTGTGAACATGAGAGATAAAAAATAGATTAAATACAAGGCACCTGAAGAAATGGGGATGATCACATAAGTTTTCTTTCCTGTGGTCAAACTAATATTGTCACTTTCTCCAATAAAAAAATCTCTCAAATACACATGGGGTTTGCATGAAAATGTATGACTACATTACAAAATGCAAATCCAAAATTGTTATAGTTTCTTACCATTGATGCTTACTAATTGCAAGTAAATGTAGTATTTGTCATGCATAAAGGCAGCAAAATCTGGCCTCCAAAACCCCAAGAAGATGTAAGTTTTGTCCATTTGCCATGACTGCTATTTGAATAAGATACCTTAAAATTCTTCTAGAACAATTCTGTTCTGCAATTTTAAGTTTTAGTGCATGTTATGAAGAAAATGTATATTTTGTATAATAGAATATATTCCTCTTCTGATTTTTATCTCTTAGATAGCCTGGATATTTTGTCCTTATATTTTAAAGTGCAAAGAGAATTACTTACTCCCTCAAACATACTTTCTTCTCATCATATAAGAAATAGATGTACATCAATATATATTTTGTCATTGGTTTCTACCAGGGGTGTTATTTATGTACTGCTGTAGCACAGACATATATATTGTGTCCATGTATGCATGTTTGTGTCTTTGAGACAGAGACCTTTTCTCTCTCTTTTCTCTCTTTTTCTGGCAAACTGAGCAGAAGGATCTATTTTTTGACAGGCTGCCACTCTCAAGAGGGCATAAAATCTGCATTTCCTTTCATCTCTCTGGATTAGTGGATTATCCTGCAGTCTGCTTGGTGACTGAGATAGTTTATACCCTTCATCTCTGAGTTCTTAAAACTAATATAACAACAGCAGGTGCGTTTCTAAGATTTGGCACGTGTTGGAGAGTGAGAGGTTTATCACATGGCTGATTGGAATCTTAAAAGCTCAATATTATTTTTTTTCACAGAGACCTCATTTTAGCAACCAACAGTATCATAATAAGAAAGTCACACTTTTTATTTTTGCTTCATTTTGTGATAAAAGCACATCAAACAACAAAGTTGGAAGCCTGCCTCTATTATTTGATCTAGTTTCAGAAGGGAGGGGAAATGGGAGACTGCAGAAGAAAAGAAGAGAATTAATTAGAGCAGCAAAAACTGTGTAAAGAGGAGGGTTTGTATGATGGTCTCAAGTGTAATGCTGGAATAGGAAACAAAATTTAATTTAAGAAAAAAAAAACACAACAAAACCTTTAGAAGAAAGTTCTGTTCCAGTTAACTGTCTCCCAACTTTAATCCATTAACCAAATTCTAACGGGCCTAAAGTAAAGGAGTTACCATCATTCCCACTGCACAAATAAATATCAAAGCATCTGGAAAAAGCAGATGGGGTATCCTGCCATTCCCTACTGCCAGCCATGACCCTCTCCCACCCTGGCTCTCACCCTCACCTAGAGAACCTCAGTGAGCCTGGACCAGGTTTCCTGGGACAGGTGTGTGGTAGCACTCTCGTTTTTCCTGCAGATGTTTCAGGGAGATAAAACTAGCAAGTGGCCAGAGACAAAAAAACAGGAACAAAAAAAAGCAACAACAAAAAATCAGAAATATCAAATTAACAGAAAAATGAAAATTAAAAATGCCTACAGAACATGAGTTTAATATTGGATCTCAGAAGATTGAAATTTAAGGGTTCTGTGTAGTTTTAAGTGCTATCTTTCTTTTTCTAGATCTTTCATTTTTAAATTAAACCCTTCTCCTATTTTTATACTCAGTTGCTAATCTATTTTATCAATAATTAAATTCTGCCATCTATCACAGAATGTATGGGTCAATTAATTTCTTATCTGCATTTCTTAAATACCTTATTATGCTTTTTTTTTTGGTCTTGGTTTCTGCTGGGGTAGAGCTATTTTTTTCTTCTAGTAGCTGGTGCAGTGGTGTGGTGTGGATTTAGGATGAGAACACTGTTGGTAAGACACTGGTGTTTTAGTTGTTGCTGAGCAGAGGTTACACAAAGTCCAGGCCTTTTCTGCTCCTCACCCCACCACACCAGTGCACAAGAAGCAGGGAGGGGATGGAGCTGAGACAGCTGACCCTAGCTGACCAAAGGGATATCCCAAACTACATGGCACCAAGCTGAACAATAAAAATGAGGGGAGCTGGCTGGGAGGATGGCAGCCTGCTATTTGGGGACATGCTGGGCATCACTCTGGGTGGTGAGCAAGTGGGCATCATTAGGTTTGTATGCTTCTTATCATTGTCATCATTATCATTATTATTTTCTCTTCCCTTTTCCATCCTTTCAAACTGGATTTATCTCAAACAATAGGTTTTACCTTTTTTTTTTGATTCTCTCCCTCATCCCACTGTGGGGAGAGTGAGAAGACAGCTGGGTGGTGTTTTGCTGTCTGCCAGGTTAAGCCATGACATTTTGTTTCCATACAACCTCTAATGATTCTTAGTCTTTTCAAACTGCTCTGTCACATATTTAATCTTTTATATATGTGCTTCTCAACAAAAGTCTAAATTCTGCTCGTGCCCTGCATTTGGAGTTCAGCTGAGATTTACATAGCATCTAGTTATGTTCTGTTCCTGTTTGTAACTGTGATCATCATTCATTACTGGGGAGGCTGAAAGTCTCTGAGACCTTTCATGAATCTTACTATTTGTTTCTGGCAGTGTCAGCAATGTTTGGAGCATATTTGGGTACACAAGACCGAACACCCATTTCCCAAAGATCATAGACACTCTAAAGAGAGCAAGCCCAGAGGAGAAAAACAACAAAGGGATGTTGTACAAGTCTCTTAGCTGACTCTACTAAGTAGCAAGATGTAGCAACCTGTGTACTCTAACTATGGACGCGATAAAAAAAGGCAATAAAATGCTGTCCTGTAATTATGCTCATTGCATTATCAAGTTTTGGGGCTTTTTGTTACACTTTATAGTTTTATCCCTTAAAACAATTAGACATTAATATTTTGTTTTCCACTTTGTCGAAAGAAAAATTATTATAAATACTTTGGAAATTATTTTAGATGTTGATGCTAAATGACAATTATATGCTTAATTTTTGGAATGCCCTAGCATAACAAACATGAATAAAGGCTTTAGTAGCACTCAAGATTAAAGACATTGCCTAAAGATGGTTGCTGCATGAGCCAAACTATATAAAAGTGGTGGATGGGAAGTAAAGCTCTCATCTTTTTAGGTCTGGCAAGACAAGAAAAACAAAGACCATAAGTTTTAAGCCCGAAAATAGATTGCTATAACATAGTCCTAACATATGGCTTAGAGAACAGCTCAGATAAGGAAACAAGATACAAGACTCAGGCAGGTGAAATGAGGGAGAGCTTGCTTAAAGTGCAGTACTCTTCTCATTTGGATCTCAGTTTGATATCTGTAGAAGCATTAGAAGAAATGAGAACAGAAAAAATGAGTAATAAAGTCAAAGAACTGAAATATTTTTTAAGAATGAGAATGAGGAAAGAACAGAAAGTTACCGCCAGTACAGCATGAGATAGCAACTAAAATAGGGAAATAACTAGAAAATATGTTACCTTCCTTGAGAGAGTCCAGAAGCATGGTCCATTGGAAGGTCAGTGAAAAATATACTGAGGTCAAGCAGGCTAAGGAAAAGGAATAGTCATCCACTGCAGCTGTGGCGCAAAGTCCGGGCAAAGTCCATTGTCACTTAGAAGAAAGTGGATTCAGTTTCTAGCTTCACACCTAGAACGTTTTTTTGCAAAGTGATTATTTCAATTTTCAGCTAAAACAATATAGCTGAAGCATTTAAAAATGTATTCTTTTGCTTCTATGCATTTCCTTGACATTGTTGCAATATAATCAGTATTCTGTGCCAGGATCCGTGGTGGAACTTTGTGAACCCTGCAGGGCTGTGACACACTTAACAACAAAAATGTCCATTTAAAAAATACAGAATACTCACTATTTTCCCTTTTTAACCATCAGCTTTATCTGGCCATTATTATCATAAATTTGCATTACATTATACAGATTCATAAATAATTCCAAATGTAAAATAACCAGAAGTTATTAAATTGGGAGGTAGGTGCTCCCATGAGAGAACTCCATGAAAGATGCAAGAAGACTCACACTGTGAAAAAAGGCAGCTGTTATTAGGTTAACCAATGTCTAGTTCCAGATACTGCCAACTGCTTTCATCCAGCAGCAGGACCTTTAAGCTCTGGGTTACTGACTCACTCTTTTAATCTTCCTGGCTTAGAAGACAGAGTAAGCTAAGTCAACGAGGGGTGAGTGTGTTGTGTTTGTGCAGCCAGGTTTTGGTAATGCACAGTTACAGGAGTAACTATGTCCAAAGCTCCAAGAGAGACCCTGCTGGCCAAGGCTGAGCCCATCAGTGGCAGTGCCTGTGGGAGAATACAGTGAGGAAGGGAAAAAAAACCCTGTGCAATGGCAGCCAGAGAGAGGAGTGAGACTATATGAGAGGAAAACCCTGTAGGCACCAAGGTCAGTGAAGAACTAAGGAGGGAAAGCGCCCCAGGAGCAGAGATTCCCCTGCAGCCAGTGGTGAAGGCCATGGTGAGGCATCCGTGTCTCTGCATGGAATGATCCATGCTGGATCAGGTTTGTGATGAAATCCTTGCTGGAGCAGACTCCTGGCTGAACCTGAGACCCTGCGGAGAGAGGAGTCCAAGCAGGAACACCTTTGCTGCTAGGGCTTGTGACCCATGAAGGACACACTGGAGTAGCCTGTTTCTGAAGGACTGCAGCCCATGGAAGGAGTCCCCACTACAGCCACTCATGAAGAGCAACAGCCCGTGGGAAAGATGCACTATGGAGAAGGGGTGGAAGCCTGTATCCCATGGGAGGGACCACACACTGGAGCAGGAGGTGTGAGGAGGAAGGAGCAGCAGAGACCACGTGATGAACTGACTACAAGTCATTCCCTATCTCCTCACATTGCTGCAGCAGAGGAGGTAGATAATTTTGGACTGAAATTGAGCCTGAGAAAAAGGGAGGGGTGGAGGGGGCAAGAGTGAAGTAGGAGGAAGTTGTTTGGGGAGGAAGGATTTTAAATTGGGGTTTATTTCTCATTTTCCTACTCTGATTTGATTGTAAATAAATGAACTAATTTTCCAAGTCAAGTCCATTTTTCCCACAACACTGGCTAGTGAGTGACCTCTTCCTGTCCTTAAAATGGAGCCTTGAGCTTTGCATTATATTTTCTTCCTATGTACAGATGAGGAGAGGAGTGACAGAGTGGCTCAGTGGAGCAGCCAGCATTCATTCAACATCCACTCAGCACAGTAAGAAAGGTATCCTACTTTCTTTAATCTCCTGGAAGGTATAGGGCCTCTTATAGAAACAATTATTTACAAATGCAGCTGATGTATCTCAGAAAGGGCCTAACATTCAAGGCATTATGTTCCCATTCATGCAGCATGACTCAAATTATAGGGAGACTTCAAGATGATACCAGAATATTACAAAATGAGATTTCAAGCACAAGTATGTCCATAGTGTTAATATGTCTAATTCAGATAAATATTCAAGAGCAGCTAATAGAACAGTATATTGCCAAAACTTTAGCTTCAGGAGTTTCAGACTTGCATAATTTAAAACATTTTGATTTTTTAGTTTTAAAATAATGTTTAATTACAAACTTTCTTCTGACATGTTTAATACTTTTTATTTCCTCCAAAACAAACATTCTAATCAATTAAAAATCCCTTCTATTTCAAAATTGAGATTGAATAAAAAATTAAAAAATTTTAAACTAAATAATTTTATATCAATATATAGGTTTGGTATATTAAAAATTAACAAACTGAAAACCCATTCTCATTCAGTTTTATTCTAAAGCCTAATCCAAGTCAATGCTTGCAACATAACTATTCCCTACTCCATAAATATGATATAGATTCCCTTTTTCCTACTCTATGGCCTTCTATATGTTCAGATTAGCCTTACCATATCTTTACCAAATGACTCATAGCGAACTTTATTACTAAACTGCCTCTGTCATTATTTATTGCTCTACTAATATTTGTGTCACCCATATATTTATCTGTATTGATTTTATATTTTCTTCTAGAACACTGATAACACTGGTCCCTGACGGATAGCAGGAGAGTCTGTAAACTATAACCATTCTGTAAGTATAGCAAACTATAAGCTCTTGATTAATGACTATTCACTATAATTATGTGGGTTTTGTGAATGTTCTTGTTCTGGCGTCTTAAATATCTGTGTTCCATCTCTAGCTATAGTGTAATATCTTAGTTACTATCTTAAGCCAAATGTAATATCATCAGGAAGACACCATTTGTTTGGTAAGAGCTGTTTACTAATTTTCTTTAATTATGCTACTTTCTTTACTGATTTTATCCCATATGATTCTCAACTGCTACAGAAAATTAAAACCATATTAGCTTATCAGTGCTTTGAGAGTTCACACTCAACCCTTCTTAAATTCTGGTGAAGCAAAGAAATAAGAAATACCCATTGTTGGACCTAAAGAGTGAGTAGCAGAGGACTGGAAGGAACACCCTTGGCCCTTTCCAGCTGTGACAGTCAGTCAAACTATGCAGAGCTTCTGTATGCATATTGATTTCCAAATTAAAAGCAATCTGGGGTTTTTGCTCTCACCGTTATTATTAGAAGTTTGTGCCAACTTTTTCACATATCCACCTTAAATATATTTTACCTTTAGGTCAATTTATCATTTACTCTCAATGGTCAAACTCCTTCCCAAATAATTTACCTTGCTCTTCTGCTAGGAAGTATTTGTTCAGTTCTAAATGCCACAGTTTTATGCCCTTCATCTTTTCTGTTGCTAGGCTCAGCAAGGTATCATATGATACCATTCATTCTGCTGATCATAGTATTAGCTTTTCTCTACACCTGTGCTACTTTGAGATACATTTTCGTGTGCTTGACCAAACTATACTCAGTATTTAGCAATAACTGTATTATTTTGTATTTTTTCTATTTTGATTGGAAATGTATGACACGAGCTGAAGCTTATACTTTTTCTTCCTAAGACACACCGGATCACTGTCTCAGACATTTTGTGATTGAGTAATACACCAATCTCTCTCTTTTCCTGTGTCATTTCAAATGACAAATGAGGCCAGTCAGTAGCTCTGACTCCAGATCAGTAGCTCACAGCCAAATCTATTCCAAAGATCCAGTCCTATGATATAAAAATGTTTAACTTGTTTAATGGTTGCTGTTAATCACCTCTTTCAGCTACTAAGAGAACATATTTCATTTTCTCTGGAAGATATGAATAAATTACCCCACTTCTTTCCAAAGACAGAGAGGTGTTCAACCAAATGTTTCAGACTCCTCTGTATCACAAGGATGATCATACTTTTCAAGATTTTATGCAGTCTCCTCTCCAAATTTATGAGGGATCTAATCCTCGTGATGATAATCCTCCATTTATAGTATCAAGGAATTTTGTTATCTTTTTATTTGGATGATTAGAAACATTGTGGAAAAAAAGAGTGGAAACTGAGAATCCAGAAATTCTGAGTTGAAGTCATAATTACCTAAAAATTTTGCTTTAAGCTCTTCTTCTGTGTATCAGAAAGATGCAAAATGTGAAATTTTTCAGTGGTAATGCTAAGTGGACTTTTGGACTGGACAATCTTAAAGGTCTCTTCCACCCTTTATGACTCTATGCTTCTAATGTTCAAGCCCTATTCTTGAAAAAGAATACCTGTTTTAGATATTTTGATGTGTTTTGGGGATTTGTTTGTTTTCTTATGCTGTTTGTTTGGGATTTTTTCTGAAATAAATGGAACATATCTGCTTCTATTAACCTTGTAAAGAGTTTAAAAAGCTTTTTTAAAAGACATCTGGACCTTCCACTACAGATCTTGTAAAATGTGTGGTGGAAGTAACAAGGCTTTGGAAAAATGGAAATTACCTGGAAGTGAAACATCATTTCAATTCCAAAAAGGACAGACTCAAATTTAATATTAAAAAAATAACAAAGAGATAAGACTGATATATTGTAGGAATACACAGAATACTTAATCTGTATTTGTTGCGTGGCAGAGCATAAAAATATGATACCACTAGTATCATATACCAGCTGGTCTCCCTTTTTAATTTGCCACTTAGGCACTTCTAATCAGTGCACTTCTTCCCCTATCACACAAATTTACGAGCTGTGTGACTACTGGCTATTAGAGCTTGTTACTTTGTTTTAAATTCCAACAAAAATGAGAGGCTGAACCAGAGTAATTGAACTCTACCAGCAGACTGATGCTAATAAAAATGTTTAGGCATTCCTGGTGAAATAAGCCTCAGGTTAGAATAATTACAGATAAGAATGAAATTTCTTACTGAGATCTGCTAAAAGCCTTAACTGTGATTGCCTTCACCTTAAGAGCTGGTAGGCAGCATCCTTGAATATGATCTGGTAGGTGACAGGCACTCCCATGTTTTACAAGTGAACTTCTCCAGACCTTTTGTATTATGGAAGAACTCTTCCACATGCAAAAGAGAAGCAGTGCAACAACTCTGGTGATGGAGGGTCTCCAGAATAGGCAATGAAACACTGTTTTATATTTAGTACTGATATTAACCAGTGAAATAACACTTCAAACACATCTGTTTACTATGGAAAAGATGCTTTACAGCTTTTCATGTCTGTGAATAAAGGACTGTAGCATGAAAAGTTGAGGTAAACTCATTTCTGGCTCCCTGCTGAATCTCTTGTTTCTTTGAAAACAGATCACTACAGAGTAAGCTGTACCTACTTTCATTTAAGGATTTTGGTGCTTTCTCACATGTGTGATCCTGACTGAAAAGCTCAGATAGCTGAGCAAACTACAGTGAGCCTTAGGTGATACTCAGACCGACAAAGGAGTGGCCTCAGCTAGAACTGATTAAGACAGTTGTTTGCTCTACCTTCTTCCTCTGCTTACCTCCTTTGAAGTGTTTTAGAGACAGCCACTTCTTCCTTCTCATCATCCATTTGTCCTCCTTCATTATGATTTTGGCAATGGGTGAGGCATGAGATGCCCAAAATTTCTACCTGAGGCTTAAGTGCTGCCATGACTGTGCATAGTCTAATAAAGGTAATAAGCTTTTAGTGTGATCACAGATGACATCTTTTCCCTGTCCAGGAGAGGATCACTGCAACATCTATTTCGTCTTCCAAGTTGATTTTCCAAAGTCGTTATCAGATAAAACAGTGATTCTTACCCATCCTAAGCTGCTAATGCAGAAGACAGTTATATCAAAGAAAATAAGGGTGTCTTCTACACACATGTTTCATGATCTCTCCAAATTTTATGTGAAATGTATGTCCTCTTTCCACTCAGCCATGGATTGGAGGCCTTGATTCTTAGTAGAATCCCTGTTCCTTAAAATGGATATATTATCTAATACAAGTAGTCACTGATATTTATGAAAAATAGCTTAAGAAATTTTTCAAAGTAGTTTGAGAGCCACATTACAAACAAATTGCAGGCTCTTCATTTGAATCTTAATTCAGACACATCTCATTGCAATTTTAGGTAACTTGCACATTATTTAGTGTTACAACAGGAGCTTTCTTTTAAGTTCTGCACTAGCTGGAAAACTTCCCAGGATACATTTGTGAAGAGATGTGGACTTATAAGGCATTTCTTTTGGATAAAAAAAATTACTCTTAGATGGCAATCAGTGTTCCCAAATAAGGCACAGCTGAGATTCATAACCTTAGCAAGCCTGGCAAAGCTTACTGTAATCTAGACTGTTCCAAAAATCACAAGGAGAGAAGTGAAGGACACTGAAGTGCTCGAGACAGCAAAAAACAACCTACATGGCACTCACAGCCAGGGGCCTCCTGGTGCTGGATTTCTGATGAATTCAGTCTTTTCCCATCCAAGCAGCAGACAGGAGAAAGATAGAAGTTATTTATCTCACTTAGCCCCACTGAGTTATGGCTTACCCCAAGACCAGATCATTCACCAAGAATATTAAAGTCCTGGCTTCTTCTTTTGTCTAGTCTCATATAAAAGAGGATGCTTTCATATCTCATAGAAGAGTCACATGGTAACTGTACTTTTGGTGGGGGGTGGCTCTTAGGTTCCTGAGTGGAAAATGAGATTCCTATAGATAAATAGGAAATATTTGAATGAATAAGCAATGAAAAGTTTGAGTAGTTATCACCGTGTTATGAAGCACCACTGAATCTGACAGCCCTCTGCAGCTTCTAGTCATTTATTCATGATAAAAGGAGTCCCTACAACACAAGGATGAGTACAGCTGGTCCCAGTGTATTGAGTATTCTGACAGTGAGCAAACTATAGAATCATTAAGGTTGGAAAGGACCTCCAGATCATCAAGTCCAATATTTGACTGAACACCACCATGCTCGCTAAACCATATCATGAAGTGCCACTCCTACCAGTTTCTGAACATTCCTGGTAATGGTGGCTTCACTGCTTCCCTGGCAGAATGATCTAGAGCTTAACCTCCCTTTCAGGAAAGGAAGTTTTTTTAATACCCAGCCTGAACTTCCCCTGGTGAAACTCAATGCTATTACCTCTTGTCCTTTTGCTAGCTGTATGAGAGAAATAATGAACTAAGTTCAAGAAACTGATTGAGTGAGGTGGGTTTAGTACCTGTTCTTACCCTTTATTTTTGACTACAGTGCACAAGCAACTCTATGCTTGGAAACTAGGATGGAAACTAGGATGGAAACTATGGATGGAAACTAGACAAAAAAGCAAAATGACAAGTATTTTATCAAAAGAATGGTAAAACTATTCTCTGTTGAGTGAAAGGTTGTGTGAGACAGATATTGGTTGAAGGCTGCCCGGACTTTGGTGGCACTGCTCAGCAATGGTATTTTATTAGTAGAAATCTTGGTGATAAAACACTGAGTGCTCAGCTGGGTGGCACCTGATTTAGAGTTCTGATTTTAAATCACTAGGAAGACCTTTTTCTATCCTTCTCTCCACTATTCCTTTACTAGCCTAGTTGTTTGCAGTCATATAATAATAAATATCTGAACATATAAGGGATATAGTATCTTTCTCTTTTTTGTCATTTTATATTTATCTCATGACAGATGGATAAAATGTATCTGGAAGTTTTTCTACTTGAAGATGCTCTTTTAGAAAAGTTTGAATCAGCACTTTGTGGTTTTGATTGTCAGGTGCAAGGTGAAAACCTTCTTGCTCCAATATGGTTACATCTAGAAAAAGAAGAAAATTCACCATAATGTTAAAATTTTTTATTGTATCTTGTGCCTTGTTGTCTAGGAATTCAAGGCATGATCAACATTAGTGAGAACTGATGGTACTGTTTCCCAGGGTTAAGAGCATAATTAATTGCATAATTTAGCACACACCTCTATTACACACAATCCTGTATCACATAATTCTTATAAAAATCATGTATATTTCTAACATAAAGAAGTATGAAAATTACAACTTTTATCAACTGGTATAGTTTTTGGGATAATGGACCTTCTTGGAAGATTTCACAACATTTCACAAAAGCAGTTGACAGAGCTGTCTGTGTCATGGTAACAAAATTAGCTCTGAGGTACTTGGTACAACAACAGAATATTATGGTTTATGCATGTTTAGGGCATCAGACATTTTCTTTTTTCTGTTCCATTTGTTTTCTGTTTTGTTGCTAGGGTTTCTTTTCTGGCCCTGATTTTCTGAATACCTTAAATAGTCTGTAATCCAGCTTGTTCTCCTCCCTGGTATTTCCAGAATATTTTTAAAAAATTTGCATGTTTTCTGAAGAATTCTCTCTACTAAAAAGAATATGGAAACTGAGAATTCATGTGGTACTCACATGAAAAATTCATAGTGGTTTAGACATAGTGATAATTGGACCACAGAGATATAACAAGTTTTTCTTAATGAAGTTCTCTCTAGGGTTAGAAATGATTGCAGCTAGTTTTTTATATCTTTGTTTAATTAAATTTCACAGAAGTCATTGTGAGGGACTGGACAATTAACAATTAATGACTCAAAACACTTAGCCATTTGTGGAGGCACCAGAGTGATTTGATGAGGCTAAGTTTGCATCCCTCGAGGGGAGGAGGTGAGTTTTGGGGTGTGAAATTGTAAACCTCTGGTCTGCATAAAACAGAGTGGGGGGACACAAGATGAACTTTGAGGCTGATAAGAGGCAAACCCTGTGGAGATGGTGTTTTTATCAAGCCATGATACAAAATCCAGAATCACAGAGTATTTTGAGCTGGGATTTGCAGGGACCATCAAGTCCAACTCTAAGCAAAATTCCCATACAGGGATTGAAACCTTAGTGGTTTTAGCATCATGGTCTGACCAATCCGAACTAAATCTCTGACATGCTCTGAACTAATCTCAGGGTCAATTTGCTCAGCTCCAAACTCCCCTTCTCCTATGGAGAAGTAATTAATAGTCTTGAGAGTAATTAATTCCTTCTGATGGGGCATAACTGGCTCACCTGTGCTGTCTTGAGAGGCAGCTGTTTGTTATGTTTTAGAAGGTGTTATAAAAAAGACGCCGAAAGTACCCACCCCCAGGCTCATTTCTAAGCTGCACGTAATCAAAGGACAGTGTAAAAACTCCCCCTGCCTCCCTCCAGGAGACGTACCTGAACGTTCTCACCTGAACCTAAGACTATATTAACTCACAGAACTTTGCATTTGGTGGGCTTTTTCCCTCCACCCCAATGGATCAAGAGAGGACTCTGCTTTCCACCAACAGACATCTAAGCTGCAAAAAGCAAGACTTGTTGTAGACTTGTGTGTTGTGATTGTGTATCTTTTCTACTCTCACCCTTTCTCTTTCTTCCTTTCTTTTTCCTTATATATTTTCTTAAATGATATTTTCATGTTTTTATATTGTGATCTTACTATAGATAATAATAACAAAAGGAGCTATATACCTGTTTTACATTGCATTCATCTTCTTTTAAAATAAGCTCAACATGTGTATATTTACAGACACTGATCATTCACTGTTGTTTCACTTTAATCTGTCCCAAGGGACCTATTAAACAAGAACCTGAGTCACCCTTGCATTCTGGAGTGTCATAACAGTCATATCAAGTAAAAATGGAAATAACATGCAACATTTCTATAGTTAGGATAAGTAACACTGAAAAAAATTATCTGAAGATGATTAAGTAGAATGACTATGTAGAAAATATGTTCTATTTCAACCACAAATTAGTGCAGCTGCTAAAAAAGATAGTAGGTACTAGCTTATGGCTAATCTCGGGTTGACAGACAAGTTGCTGGATGACACTATTTTTTTTTGGAAAAAGAATCAGGAGCTCCCAGAAAATACACATTTTACAAATATTACATTGGTAGTGTGAATTTGAATGCTTTCTATTAAAACCACAAAAATGCAAATAACGTTAAAGAAAAATCCTATCAGTATATGCACCCATATGCATGTTTTAAAAAATTTAGTTCTTCTGCTTTTAAAAGAAATAGGCTGATATCACAGTGTAGCAGAAGTCATATGTGCTATCTGGGCTTTAAGAAATGTCAGAACTTGACGAGTTTTCGTACTGATAATGGCCTGCTACAACTCAATAACTTCTAAAGCTGTTAGTAACTATCTTCACTGATTAACTCTGGCTAAAGAAAAAAGCTTACATAGAGTGGGGGGCGGGGGGGGGAGTTTATTTGTTTTTCTGAAAGAGTTTTTGAAACTCTGAAGCGTATTTTTCATTTATGACAATTTTTCCTAGGAATTAGTATGTTCCTGTGATCATCACTATAAAAAAAGGAAAACACTATTTTTTACATCTTGTGCACATCATTCAGAAACACATGAAGCTTCTTCTGTCTGTAGTTTTTAAAATTCCTACTACAGAATTAAACCTCACTTGTTTCAGAATAGGAGTCTCCATTCATCTGCACCAGCCCAGCTGGTTTAACTCTAGTTACCACCGTGTTTCTGGAAGAGTTCCTGGGAATACAAGAAGTGTCCTGGATATATATAATTTTCCTTGCAGCAAGTGCTTAATCTCTGACCTATCTAATGCTCCAGAAACAACAGAAATTTCCAGAAGAGACTGTCACTGTGGATTCCTTTTGGCTGTCAGCAGTCCTCTCACATTTACCATGGCACAGGCTTTTTCCCAGATCACTGGGATGTGTGTTTGCTCTCGTCAGCTGAAGAATTTACAAAACCAAGTTAATTCTACATGTTCACCCAGTGTCTCCAGATGGAAAAGTCTGTTTATCAGCCTGTGTCTGTCGTGCTGAGAGTATGGTGTATAGATCCCTGAGCTAGCAGAGATGCAGCTCAGTAAATCCACATGGTGCAGATCAGCTCCATGGGTGACCTAACAAGCCCTGCTCTGCAGCTATCTTTACGAGCTTGAATGCACTGCTGCACAAATGTGGCTTAGCCTGCAGTCAGACCCAAGCTGACTCAAGTCCAGACAGCTCATGGAGCTTGGCACCATGCAGCCACTGCTTCTGGTTCTGGTTGTCATTATCAGCCCTGGGTCAGATGCCTTTGTGCCTGTGCTGTACAGAGATTTATACGCCTATTTGGAAGCTCACTTGGAGAACACACCATTGAAAACTTTATTTTCTAATTCAGATATGGACCAATATTTCAGTTAGGTAAAGATTAATATTTTTTGAAAATGCTGATATTTGAAGAAGGTACCACTATTTTGTTTTTAATGAAATAAAAATTATCATTCAATGGCAGGGATTGTTATGTAGTGTTATTGTTTTTATATCTTCAGTGCAATATCTTTACCGTTAACCCACTGGAAGCCATGCCCCCAAAAGAGAGTAATTCTTTGACACAGAACACAGAAAATTAAAATAGCAGCTGTTTGTAAGCATGATTTTAAAGCTGACTTTTAATGTGAATTTATACCTAGAATTTCTAGGAATCCTGGAAAACATAAGGTTAAAACTAGAAAGACCTAGTTGTTCTGCATAATTAAAGCCACCTGTCCCTTTCCAGTCTACCTAATATCGATAACTACATGCAAATTATGTGAATTTCTGCTGTTTGTAGAATCTGTTACTATAATTAAAAACATAACAATATTTTTAAGAGCTCAAAGACATCACTATGGATCATACATATCATGCCAGGTGCTCACCAAAGCTAGGCTATCCCTCCCCCTCCTCAACTGGTCAGGAGAGAGAGAGGAAAATAATATATTTCAATTTTTTAGCAGAATAGGACAATGAGAAATAAACACAAATATTCGAACATCTTCCAGCCCATCCCTCTCTTCTTCCCATGCTTAGAGTTACTCCTGAGTTTTCTACCTTTTTTCCCCCAGTGACACAGAAGGACTGGGAATGGGGGCTTTAGTCAGTTCTCAACATATTGTTTCTATCTCTTCTTCCTCCTCAGGTGAAGGAATCTTTACACTCTTTTCCTGCTCCAGTGTGGAGTCCCTTCCATGGCAGACAGTCCTTCATGAAGTTCTCCAGCATGCACACTTCCCATGAGCTACAGTTCTTCATAAACTTCTGCCATGCGGGTCACTTCCACAAGGTGCAGACCTTCAGGCACAGCCTGTTCCACTGGGGGTTCCCCGCAGGGTCATGAGTCCTGCTGGCAAATCTGATCCAATATGGGCTCCTCTCTCCATGGGGCCACAGGTGCTGCCAGCAGCCTGCTCCAGTGTGGGGTTCTTCACTGGATCTTTGCTCCCCCATGGACCTCCATGGTCCCTGCAGAAGGACAGCATGCTCTCACCATAGTCTTCACCACGAGCTGAAGGGGAATCCTGCTCTGATGCCTGGGGCACATCCCTCCCCTCCTTCTTCATTTAGTGCTTGCAGAATTATTCCTCTCACAGTCTCACTCCTCTCTCTGGCTGCAGTCACACAGGGCTTTCCCCCCTTTCTTTGGCCAGTGGCAGGTCCATCTTGGAGCTGCCTGGCATTGGCTCTGTTGGATAAGGGAAGCTTCCAGCAGCATCTCACAGATGCCACCCTTGTAAAATCCCTGCTACCAAAACCTGGTCATGCAAATCCAATACAGGTGTACATCATCATAATCAGAACTCGGAGGACAACAATTTTGCAGTAAGCATTGTAGTTTGATTCAATGGCTCAGGTCTGAATAATTTAAGGAACCATGGCAAGACCTTGTTGACTGCTTCTCATAACATTTTAAAGAATAATGGTTACACAGACTTTTGTTAAAAGCCTGTATCCTTAGAGACATGGCATTTAAAATGATTGGAAAGGAATGAGCTGGCATTGGTCCATCCTGTAAGTTTTCTTGCTTTAACCCCTACAATTAAAGTGGTTGGTGAGAGTCATGTTAAACACAAATACCATAAAGTTGAGAAAGCATCATCATGCTCCAACTTAATAGGGGGTACAAGGGACAAATTAATTCAATTATCCTATTTTTTGTTATTCTAAGGAAAAGCAAATTTATTCACAGCTTTTGATACATTTCCCTAATTAATGCAATTTGATAAAATGAACAAATTCATGATGTCATTAGCTGAGTTGTGCTTAATGAAGTTGGGCTGTATGAAACATTAACTGCAATATTGAATCCATTTCCTCAGGCTGGGAAATAAACGTTTATCATTTCAGAACATTTACTCTGGAAGTTCCAATTGTCAGGTCCTTATCAGCATAATCATCATGCCCTGATAAATCTACATATATTTACATTTTGATCAATTTCATGGTTAAGCTCAGACTAACATAAGATTCTATCACTTGGCAGCATGGAAGAAGTTAAAAAAACTCTTTAACAACCTGGTCTCTTTACCAGTCAATGACCTGATGGACAACAATGAAACTAGAAATAGAAATGACAGTACTTCTGTTATCAGCTTTGTTCAGCTACTCTTTCTTCCACAGAGGTCTGTATTAAATTATTAAAATCTGATAAATTATCATATACGCAAAGATTATTTATATAGGAGCTATTGGACCCTGAGACAAGTTTCTGACATTTTGAACTTGAAGACTAAATCTGCTGAATTAAAGCAGAAATATGTGAATGATCCTTCTAATGAAAATGGTGTATTCTCCACTCAAAAACCCAAGTGCTTTAATCATTACCCAAAGGAAAACATCAGCATACTGGAAATACTATTTCTAATATTAGGCTATGTTGTACACCTAACTTGGTAGAAGACATGGGGCAAATCATATTTGGAGTTTTCAGAAGAGAGATGAAGAAGCATTTCTGAGAAATGGCCCACAAATTATATTTTAAGTTAAATGGCTAAAGAAAAAATGTACATGATCATGAAATTGTTATTACATGGATAAATATTTGAATACTCCTGTATCTTAACTTTCTAGAATTTCATTGATGTACAGCTGTAGAATTTGCGACTAATGGTATAATAAGACAATATTAAATTGTTTTCATACATTGAAATCGGTCTGATGAAAGAAATTAGCCTTAAATAAAAGAGGAATGAATTGCTAGTTATAAGTTCAACAATCTCTATAAGGCTTCAACAATCTCTATTGTTATAAACAATCTCTATAAGGCTTTATAATGGCAGACTGCAGGTTTTCTTAATTAGCATAATTTAAAATATTGTCTTGTCTTAGTTTAATTTTCATTACAGTTTAATAATAATATTACAAAGAGGAGAACATTAAAACTAAAATTTGAAACTGGATGTTTGACTTGAACAATTCATTGACAACAGAAACAGCAAAGTCTGATTAATCCAAAATTTGCTTATTATTTATGCTAAAAGAATTGAGGCTGTAAGCATCAATTTAATCTTCTTGCATTAATTCAATATTTATTAGCCCTTCACTAAAATCCAGTGTGAGATACAAACTCTCTCCCAGTGGGAATCTTGTAGGTCAGAACTCACAGACTGTCTAAGTCAGTCTGTCAGTGATACTTCTTTCATATTTCTCATTGATCTGTAATGAAAAAATTATCTGTAGGCAATTTACATCTAAAGATTAAAGTTCAGTTTGCCGTGTAAGCTTCTTGAATGTTAGGTGTGCCCTATAAGAGGAAAAAGTATTTTCCATTTACTGGTAAGATTTAGTTAATTTAAAAATATTTAGGTAAGATTTGTTTGGGTTTTTTAGTATCAAAAGAACAAACCAGAGGAAATTTTCAAATACGAGATGACCTAATTTTGAAAGGGATTATAACATCATTTTTCAGTATTTCAAGTTCAAATAAAATGTAAAGAAAAATCTCTTGCTATAAATTGGCAACATCTTCCATATTTTCTGACCTGAAAACAAGCTTGTATTATCTGCAGAATTTTCATTCTCTGGAAAAAGAGAAATTTCAGTAACTACTACCACAAAGTTGGATTAAGATCAAACACTTCCTGGAAGTCTGTTTTCCCTGACAGCGGCTTCTTACAATTCTGGTTGAATTTTGTAACATTTCTTTTGACAGCCTGCTGTAACTACAGAAAAACCTGCAGCAGCAGTCACAACACACTTATATCATTTAAATATACTCTTTGAAAAATAAATAGTTTTTATAGTTCTAATAGTAGTTTGTTTCATCCAGTTGTAACTAGGCAACTAGGATTTTGAAAAGATTCTACTGTCACTGTTAATGTCCCCAAATATATGGTTTTCCAAAGCAATAATCACAATTAACAGTGGTAAAACAACATGGCAACTATCACAGGGCAGAGTCTTGCAGATCTTCATGGTACAAATTAAGCCAGTGGTAATTACTTTACCATTGCCAGAAGCAGCCAATCACATTTCCTACATAAAATAAAGTGTTGAACTATGTAGTTTTAAGATAAGAAATTTAACAGTAATTTGCATAATGTGTAATGAATTATATAAAGTTTTCATAGCACTTCTAGTGAAGTATTTTTAAAAATTAACCATCACTTAATTACAGTAACCCTTGATATCTGCCAGTTTTCTGTTTTAAAGTCAGCAGCACAACATGATGGGCCTTTTGCTGCACATTCTTCATGACAGCTATGTTCCAATAACCTATCACAAGTGATAGGTTATCTTTCTTATCAAAAAGCCCATCCTAACATGTAGTATAGTCATATTTTAAGGCATTTAATTGGTTTTCATTCCTTCTACATGAAAAGTTAAGGTCTTTTGTCTAGAACCATAAGTCTGTTATCACTCTGGAGCAGATTACTATACAAAACATGCAAGGTGAGGGACTAGCCCAGGAAAAAAAAAAATCGAACTTCATTCAGATTTCTGTTCAATGAAATCTGAGAGAAGCTGAACATTTTGAATACGTGGCTCATCTACATTGTCATTAATAACATTATTGAGTTAAAAAGGCCATTATCACATAGCTGCAGGTTATCATGAGCTTAACTTGAAGCATATGATTAAATTCCACTGACTTCAAAGAACCCAACAGCACAAAAAGAATCATTATCATGTATAACTTCTGTTACAGTTTATAAGGAAAAAATAGTCCTATAAGTTTCCATATTGATGATAAAATATTTAATCTCTTGACGAGGACAAAAAGCCCCAAACAACAGAATATATCTGTTTTATCAGACATAAGTTATCTATTTTGAATAGTTTAGCTTTAAAGTTACTTTCACAAAAAGTATTTTGCATTTCTATCTCTGAATATGATTTTTAAAGACCCCAAAATTTATGTCAGAGCTTTATGTAATTGTATTTCCAGAACTTCCAGATATTAAAATACTAACTGAAATAATTGTTGAATTTTAACAAATTTATGCCTGGATTTTAAAACTTATGTTGGTCCCTAAATTCCTCATGAATGTATTGTCTTTACAAATTGTAGTTATGTTACATGGATTAATATTAAATTGTAATTTGTCCAAATTCCTTTTAAAATATTCTTTGCTAATGCACACATATTCAATTGAAAATTTCTAGTTTATATCATTTTGATTTGTGCCCTTGTTCTGCCTTCAGTGTGAAAAATCAATTCGATATTCTCTTTTGCTTTTCCATGCTTTGCAACTGTTTCTTAATATTTCTCATTCAGATTATAGTAGCATAATAAGGGAAAAGGGGAAAACTCATCTCTCAATGATTTACTTTTAATTGGAAATTTAAGGATAATTCCTCCTCTTTCTTCTTTTTTAACCTTTCTTGTTCATTGGTAAAGGGGGAAAATAAAAAGGGGAGAAACCTTAACCTTTATATTAAAATTTTTAAGCATACAAGCCAGGTTAAAATGAGGTTAAAGTAAAGATGAGATTTGAAATTTAAAGGGTATTTTTTGTTTGGGGTGTTTTGTTTTTTTTTAAATACAATTTTCTGTATTGAAGTTACATAAAGGAAATTATATTTACTAATTTGGATTAGAATAACATTAAAATCATGCATGAAATGAAAGTATCCCTATGGCACAGAGTGATATAGCGAATTTTGTAAGCATGAATATAGTTACTATTTCTCCCTTATTGCCCCAATAAAGACTTACATTAGACTGGAGTATGAATTGAATTAAATCTGTATTATCATCAGTAATGATATTTCTATCATGATGAACTCAAATTGGCCACAGTTACAACCAAATGCATCAAGTGCACCCTCCAGCTACCTTAAAATTCAGGGAGATGAAGCGCAAAGGAAAAGCAGAATAGGAGAGAACTGCCCCAGTAAGAAGCAATCACTACTGCAACATTTCTTTGCAGTTCTGTTCTTCCATATAACTTGCATGATACTCTTACAACTTTCAAGAGAAAAATACTTACAAAGAGACAGGAAATATTCAGGATAAAGAACCTTAGTTGCTGAGAGAAGCAGAATAACTGAAATATCAGTATTACAACACATTTCTGGCTATTTGTAAAAAATACTCCTCTAAGCATATAAAATGTCTACTTGCTCTTCAGAGACATACTCATGTAACTCTTCCCAGCTAACTCTTAAGTTTTTGATCTGAGATAAGCAGATAGATTCCTTCTGTTAACAAAGAGGAATAAATCTTTGTCAGTGGACAATGCAAATTATACAAAATGTGTCCCTGTAGGTACTATCTGCTTTATCTAGAGAAAAGATTAATATATAACTGTGACTATTACAACAATATCTTTTCAATAGTTGAAATTCTGATAGTTATAAGTTCTATGTATTTATGACCCAGTTCAACAAAAGACTGATTTCTCCATGTCTGTTGACATTTTTAAAGTTAAGCAGCTAGGTGTATAATGAAATAATATGTTGCATCAGGACTTTGGTATTTTTTGCTTTGTTTTAGGAAATCAGGCAAAGCAAAATCTAATCACAGAATCATAGAATGCTTTTTGTTGGAAGGGACATTAAAGATCAACTAGTTTCAGCTGCCTGCCATGGGCAGGGACACCTTTCACAGATCAGGTTGCATGGAGCTTCAACCAACCAGGTCTTGAATATTATAAGGGATGCAGCACCCACTTCTCTGAAAAACTTGTGCCAGTGCCTCACCACCCTCACAGCAGAGAATTTAGTAAAGTATTTATTCCTAACATGTAACCTAAACCTACTCTCTTTCAGTTTGAAGTCATTCTCTCTTGTCACTACATCTTTCTTGTAGGCACTCTTCAGGTACTGGAAGGCTGCAATTAGATCACTCCTAAACCTTCTCTCTTCCAGGCTGAACTACCCCAACTCTCTCAGCCTTTTCTCTTATGTGAAGTTCCCCATCACTCTGATCATCTTGGTGGCCTCCTCCAGACTCACTCCAACAGATCCATGTCTTTTGTCTGCTGAGGACCCCAGAGCTGGGTGCAGCACTGCAATTGGGGTCTTACCAGAGAAGGGTAGAGGCACAAAATCCCCTGCCTTGCTCTGCTGGACACAGTGCTTTGGATGCAATGTCCAGGATACAATTGGCTTTCTGGGCTGTGAGGAAACATTGCTGGGTCATTTCCAGCTTCTCATCCACCAGCATCTCCAAGTCCTCCTTATCAGGTATGCTCTCAATCTGTTCATCCCCCAGTCTATACTGATATTGGAGATTGCTCTGAAAAAGGCAGAGTTCTTGGCGAAACTAGGTGAAATATAGGAAGAAATCTGGTTTCAAAAACACTTAGGTTGTATTACAAGTTCATTTTACAATTACAGGCCATGAGCTACACTGGAGGCATACTTTTGATACTACATTCTAAATCTATACCCAAAGTGTGGAGCTCTGTGCATAGTCACGAAAGTTGCATGTGTTTTCAACATGCTGAAATAAGAGTATGTTCTTCTGTCCCTGTAGCCTATCTCACCATGGCTCAGTGTGTAGATACCATACTGTGACCTAAATGTTTGTTTAAGGAACCACAAGTGAGGCCGAATTCCCCACAGATATAGCTGTTGAAAACAAACACTTAGATGTGAAAATAACCTGGTGGCCTGCACAGTGCAAATGAGATGAGCATGAGGGGAGTAGCTGCAGAATGTGCTGTGACTCTTTGAAGTACTGTCATTTGTAAGCTTTGTTGTGAAAACCTAGGTTAACTTGTAAAAAGAAAATAAAATCATGCTCCTGCTCTGACCTAGCAGTATCCATTGAAATTTTACTTCCCCTCACATATTATAGAAAAAAATGTTAAGAAATAACTATTTACTTGGAATTCAGCTGAAATACTAGCTGCTCAAAAGACACTGATTGAAAATAGGTAACAGACACAACTTACACCATTTATACAATTGCTTCTGTCACTTGATTGCCATGCTTTGCGTGTGGCACGGGAGTTCTCAGCTCTGCTTATTTTAACTGGCTTCATCTGAAGTAAGCAAAGCACACAGTTCAGACTAAGTAGCTAAAAATGTAAATATTTTTGTGATTTAAATATATAGCTTGTTTAGGAATGTTTATATTTATGTATTATTCAGCTATATAGTTCAAAGCTATAGCATACATCCAAAGAACAACAGTTTCTCTGAGCAACTAAGACTGAAATCAGTTCTATCTGTGCCTTGGTATGAAACAAATTAAATTTTATGAAAACCTCAAAATGAAAAGTTAATGTTCTCCAGGTAATCTGGTAATCTATTCATGTCCAAACTTCCTCTTTTATCATTTTTCCTCAGCACAGTGGTTAAAACCAATCGAGCTTCCATAGAAAACTACAGCACTTTTTTGTCTTCTTCTTTATTCACAGTGGCAGACCTAAAAGAGGACCTGACCTCGGTCAGAGGCCATGTTTGTGAACAAGGTACTGGAGGATATACCAAATCCAGTATATCTAATATACTGTCATTAGAAAAGATTCTAGAATAAACTAGCGAAACAAAGAATTAACTTGACAGACCAAGACGGTATTCTTTGAAGTATGAAATAGCTGACCTGTTTAACTATGGTGTGTGAGCTGTCTGTGAAAATTGCTCCAGCAGATTTGGGACAGAGGGTGACAAAGATAAAGGCAATTAAAAAAAAAATAATCTAAAATAAACCCCCCAAACCTACAAATAAGAAATCTGATTTCTGTGATGGAATAATATGATAGATATGATATAATAGAAGTCAGACTGTGCATCTATATCCACACAATCACAATAGCATGTGATATTCTGGGGAAGAGCCAGACGCTGGCTTTCAGAGCATGGAATCATATCTTGCTAATCTACTAGAGTCCTTTAAAGAACTCATACCAAAGAACAAGAGTCATCGAGTTGCCACAGGCTATTACAATCTCCATAAAGCTTTTGAAAAAGCTATTACTAAAAACTCTGAAGAAAATCTCAGTTGGCATGGGATAAATGGGAAGTTCATTAAAAGTGTAAACAGCCACTTAAAAGATTAGAATTAAAAATTAGGAATAAGTTGTAGGTGAGAACAAATGGCTGAGGACATCACTAGAATCCTATAGGAATTAATGCTAAGGTGTACTATTCAATTTATTTATTCATGATTGCTAAAAGAATTTGAATGAGATGACCAAGGTTTCTAACTATATTGAGTTATATGGGGTCATAATGATGAATACTCACCAAAAACATTCAGAAATTGGTCATCGTATGCCAAGTGTCCGAGAAATAAATTGGCAAACATAATTCATGTTTATTAAAAGAAAGTTATTTTATGAGGAAAAAATGTCTTAATTTCAAATATACAAAGATATGATCTGAACTATGGAAAAGGTTTTGGATGTGACATCAATATTTTTTCATGCAAACATCAGTTCATTATTCAGTAGTTATCAATGAAGCAGCTAAAATGTAATAAATTATTAGAAATTAAATGCCTGACAGCAGAAAAAACCCATATTTGTACTTTTAAACAATCCACAGCAAGCTCATTTCTCGATTACTGTTATGGTTAGACTGTCACTGTAGAGTTAGGAGTGGCAAACGAACAGCAACAGGATTCAGAGAAGGCAATGGCTAAAAAGCAGTTTATTCAAACAATGCAGCTCTTTTCTAGTGTGTTTCACCATCTAAAAGCAGATAGGTTAATTAAAGAATACAATAAGCTAATTGAGCAAGAAGGCCACCACCTCTTTGGATAAACATCCTTCAGATTTTATCATAAACATGACCTATTACACGTTGTGGTATTTAGAAAACACCAGGTGCTAAATTCTGTTTGGATTCTTTTGTCATGCTTTCCCAGGCTGGGCCTGGGAATGATACAACTGAATCTTCCCTGATCACTCTGTGTTCCACCACAGTTAAACAATTTGAAAAACAATATGGCTCACCTGCAGAAGAGGCAGAGAAGAGTGAATGAATTTTTATAAGAGGGAAAAATCAATAAACAAACATTCTTCAGCATGGAAAAGGCATTAAAGAGATCATTTAGAGTATGGAATAACCTGGAGCAAGGAAATAGAAAACAGTTGGTTCTTGAACCTTATATTATGAGAATTAGTGGAAATTAGAAGAAATTATGAGAAAACAATTACAAGGAGGTACATTTCCATGACATGTATTAATGAACTTTGGAAGAAATTCCTATCAGTTGTTGTAAATGCCAAAATTTCTCAGCATTCAAAAAGAAATTTTACAAATTCACAAAAGTGAAACTCACAAAGGATATTCAATTCAAAGCTATAACCACCAGTTAAGAAGTTTGATTCCAAAGAAATCCCTTTATACACATGTATTATTTCTTGTACCTTTCTTCACACATCTATACACTTCTGTCTGTTTACTGTTTTTATGCACCACAGTTGTTTCTACTTTGTAGTTTTATTATATTTTTGATAATCAGACACTCTTTCTTTCTTACATATTAATAAATATAATGAGAATATGAAAACATTAAAAAATCTCAGAAAATAAGTTGAGTAGACAAAAAAAAAAATTAAGAACAGTACATGAACTTTACTTATAATTACTTTTTTAAATTACCATTTTGACAATTGATTCTGAGTTGCCATAGCTCCTAAAAAGCTGAAAACAAACAGTGCAATCCCTTCAATATTTCAAAGGGGTCTCTCTAGAGTAGGGTACTTTTAAAAATATATTTCCTCCCATAAATATTTTTCCCTTATGAAGAT
This sequence comes from Thryothorus ludovicianus, assembly GCA_013397245.1. Classification (NCBI taxonomy): domain Eukaryota; kingdom Metazoa; phylum Chordata; class Aves; order Passeriformes; family Certhiidae; genus Thryothorus; species Thryothorus ludovicianus. The sequence goes on from VZTB01015934.1 coordinate 818,115, forward strand.
TTCTTATCATGTTCAGGAGTTTCATGGGCAATGTTCAAATAGTTATTGAATTTTTTTTTATTTTGCTAATGTTGTTTTTTTTTCCTCCTACTTTTCAATATTACCCTTACAGTTGTCCAATACATTGTCAATCAGCATTTAACTGTAGAATCAACACATTCCACACAGCTGCTAGGAAATAAGAGATTTAGAATACTATTTCCTAGCAGGGAAACAAAGTGCAGCATACTTTAGAGATATTGAATTTATAACATCCTTGGCATAAAGTTTTAGACTTTTTTTTTTTTTTTCTAGCAACACAATATTTTTTTCTCTAAAAGCCAGTCAAAGCTTTGTATGGGTCTGAGCTAGGTCTCCTGAAACAGAGCTGCAGTCATATCAATGTCTCTCTCTGTGTCTGATTGAAGAAAATGCAACTTCAGTTCACAGTTCATTGCTTTTACACCTGTCTGCATCAGATTCACTTGTAGCTGGATATGACATTGCTGAACTAACATCCTCTCTTCAGCTTACTTCTTTTTACTTAATGTCAAATATTATTATTACAAAAGTATCAGCTGGAGGCTGGGAGAAGAGTTGAAGTTGATTTCCAAAAGAAGATTTCAGGTCACAGAAGAGACATAAAATTTTTGTTTAGTTATTGTGTTTTGATGAAAAAACACAGTGTTACGGGTAGTTAAGTCCATTTATTCAGGGCAAGAGTTAATTAATTTCATTCTCTGTTTTATAAAGTTCATGAAATGGAAATTTTCTAAGCATTTTGAGATGTGTTAATAAGAGAAGTAAAACATTAACATGGTAAATTCCACCATTCTTTTGGCAATTTTGATGTCTTGTCTGGAATTTATTGTACCAGAAATAGTGAATTCTATTTTTTAAATGCATTATGCTGATACAATCATCATTAATAGCACTATATTCTTATGTGTTCAGACATTAATTTATTCTTTTCTATTTGGTGGTATGACCACATGCTTTTTTAAATACTTTTTGCTGGAAGATCACAGAAGTTGTCTGTCACTTGGGATTTCTGCATACTGTGAAAGGTGACTGACTTAGCTCCTGTTTGTAAGGAGTGGTGAAAATGAAAAATTTGACTTTGATCAATAATATCTGTATTTTACCAGGATCTTCAATTCTAATCTACAAGAGCCCAACAGCATAGGAATTCATGCTAATCCGGCACTGCAATGATCTCCATAGGTGAAAATAACATCTTTGTTAAATGTATATTCTAGTAGGATTTTTAATATTTTCTCAGTGATCAAGATTTAGGATGGAGTTCAGTCCACCTAATTCAGTCATTTCTTTGCCAAGGGGCATAACCAAAGTACCTAATCAAAGTACCTAAAGTCTCTACTTGGGGACAAGTGAAGATCTTTAAAGGTTATTTCTCCAAATATAGGCCTTTAACTGAGGCTGTGAGGATGGGTGGGTTTCAATGCATCAGAGCTCGTCTGAAGATATCCATACACTAGTGCGATATTGGTCCTTTGAGACTTTTATTCACATCAAATGTAGGCTTTATTAATTAGACCAATTAGACTTTTATTGGCTCATAAACAGAATCTGTCACTAATTCCTAAGTACGTTTAGGAATTAGTCTAGTTTACAGTCAGACTAAAACATTACTCCTAAACATAATTGGGCTTCTCCAGAGGCCTTCATAAAAACTACAGATTAAGAACACCCAACTCTGGATTAATAAGAAACTCAAAGCAAGAGAATTTTTCCAGAATAAATACTTCTGAACAAGCACATGTAATTAAGTTTAGTCTTACACTGTTGTCAACTAATTAAGGAGACACATAAGTAATTTTGTATAAAGTCTTAGGAAAACAAGTAGATTGGATTGTCCTGTAGCTACCAGACATCCAAATCCCAGTTTAGAGGAAGTTTTGTTATATTATAGTCTTCTTTAAGTGTGTATACTGTCCTTTGCTTAAGCAATTTGGCAGTGTTATGTATTTATTAAGTGAATTTATGTGTCTGAATTTCATTTTAGATGAATTCTGGATATGATTATTAACATATTGAGGTTGAAAGAGCAAGTAGCTCAGGATTTATACGCGAAATAAGTTTAAATGCTAAGCTGGGAGTCCAAGGAGAGAAGGTATCTAGGGCACCTGAAAGGAATTCTGAAAAAGTATTTTTGTACAGTACCCTGTTTTACTCAGACTGGTGCAGCCTGAGGAACATTGGGAGTCAGACAAACCTAAGAATAAGGGCAAAAATAGGCAGTGACACATAGGAAGGTGGGCAAGTGGCTGTTTGGTGGAATTAAAGATTACTGCAAGTCATAAAGATGAACAATAATGTTTAAACTTTTGCCTTGTTTTGAAATATTTTCCACTGCTGCAAAAAAGACAGAGACCATGTGGGATAACATAAAAAGAACTACAGCTTGTCAGACCTGTGAAATCTGTTCTACCCAGAAATGGAAACACTCTAGCTGAAATGTATTTCCAAGGAACTGGACCTTCTGAAAAGTTTTAAATAGAGCACTGAATATGACCAGAGGAGTAGAAAATGAAACCTGTAAGGAAGAAATGGGAGTTATTTAGACCAAATTAAGAAAATATTACCATCTAATTTTTTTTTTTAAATATATTTACATAAAGCTATAGACACTGCTTTTCACTGATGAGGACTGATGTACTGAGGAAGGAGGTGTCATCTTCTGCACATTGGTGGTGCAATGGTCTTAATTTTCAGTAAAACAGGCTGGGATTAAATTTACGAAAAAATCTTTAACAATATCAATATTGAAACACTGTAACAGTGAGGAAGGTTAAGTGTTTCTGATATTGGATGTCTTTGAGAACAGATTAGAGAAAGATCTGGTGAGAAACTAGCTAATGTATATGTGGTAAATCCTGCCTAGAAGTTCAATACAACCACTCCTGGAGTCCATTGCCCAGAAATAAATTACATTTGACCATCTAACTATTTTTTAAATTTTTTTTTCTTTATTTGCATAAAGCTATAGACAACTAGCTGCTTTTAATTGCAGGTAATGAGTGTCTGGCTTTGGCAGTTTCATAGATTTCTGAAAGACTTGAGAAGCCTAGTGAAAAAGAAATGGTAATTAACTCTGTGTACTTAAGTCTCTTAGAAGAGAATGATATGAGGAGATAAAGGGTGGGATGTAAATAAGACTGATTTATTATGCCACCAGGATGAATGGTTTGGCTGATACATCTGGATGACAGGATGACAGAATGTCATCCAGAGGGATATGGATCAGGAGGATCCTTGGGACTCTCATGAAGTTTACCAAGACCAAGTCTAAGGTCCTCCAACTGGGTCAGGACAACCCCCAGTATCAATCCAGGCTAGGGGACAGATCAAGAGCAGCCTTGACTAGAAGGACTTGGAGATGGTGGCAGATGAGAGATTGGACATGCTCTGGAAAAGTGCACTCGCAGCCCTGAAAGCCAGTTGTGTCCTGGGCTACATCCAAAGCAGAATGGCCAGCAGGCTGGGGGATGAGATTCTGCCCCTCTGCTCTGCCGTGTGAGATCCCATCTGGACTGCTAAATTCAGCTCTGGGGTCCTCAGCACAGGAAGGACATGCAAGCCCTATGGAGGGTGACCAGATCAGTTAAAGGGATGGAGCACCTTTCCTATAAGGAAAGGCTGAGAATTCAGACTGTGCACCCTGGAAAGAGAAGGCTTAAGGATGACCTAATTCTGTCCTTCCAGTAGGTGAAGGCAGCCTGCAAGAAAGATGGAGGGGGAGCATGTAGTGACAGGACAAGAGAGAATGACTTCAAACCAAAAGAGTGTAGGTTCAGGTTACATATTAAGAAGAAATTCTTTACTGTGAGTTTAGTGAGACTCTGAAATGGATTGCTCAGAAAGTTGTGGATGCCCCATTCCTGGCAGTGTTCAAGGCCAGAAGGGTGAAGGAGGTGATTCTGGAAGCTGGATGAAGCTCTGCACAACCTGGTCTGTGAAAGGTGTCCTTTCGCATGGCAGGGTGTTGGAACAAGATGATCTTTAAGGTCTCTTTCAACCCAAATCATTCTGTAATTCCATGATTCCATATAGTTAATAAAGAGGTATGTTGATGGCTAACCAACTCTAGCAGTCAAAATTCTGGGGTTTGTCATCAGTGTGTCCTACACAAGGCATTGCAATTTTCATATTTCTTTCAATACCTCATCCAGCAGGTTTCCCCTCATCTGTCTGACTTACTGTTTTATTGTTTTGATGCATTTGATTATGTTTTCATACATGAAATGCAGAACATATCTATGGAGAATTGTTACCTTAGCTGAACATTTTTCAGCCACATTGTGGCTGATAGTGTGATAGAGAACAAAAATTTGCACTGGGTTAAAACCTTCAAAGAGAATTTTCTTTAAGAAACCCTAGTTTGAAGTTGAACTTGGGTAGCAGCAGAGTAGTGAAAGGAATCTTGAGCAGGATAGTTTTTGCCTGTTCTGCTAATGTCCAGCAAAATCTCATGTAGCTCTAATCCCCTGAAGAAGAAATTTGCACACATGCTCATTAAAGCTTTGCTAAAAATTGTTAACTACGTTCTCCATATCATCCTGTGCCTCCTTGTTCTTCCTACATCTCTAAGAGATTACTTTTACTGTAATTGTCACTCTCTACTGCTACAAACCATTTATAGTGGGGCACCTAAAATGAGTGAGTCTTGAGTGTTCTCAGTGATTCCTCCAGGATTTGTGAAAGGGCAGTCTATCTGACAAAAATTTAGATGGACTAATATAAATTCAGACAGTCTTGTCAAAGTGTATGTGTTCAAGGAACTGGTCTTTGGAATAGAAATACAGGGACTGATGGAGAATTTTGCTGAAAGGCACGTATCAAATTGGTGTTTTTTAGCAAACTAAGAAGAGTAAGAATCTAGATTTGAGCAGAATCCGTGAAATTTCTTGCCTTCCCTTGCTCCATTTTGGTCACTTCCTGCTGCTTTTAAAATGGCATTTGTTGATAACCTGTTGAGGATATTTTACTATATGAATGAAATGTCCTTGTGGAATCATACAACAAACAATTTTGTAAACATCTCCTGTTGCCTCAGAAATTCATTCCTCTGTAATGGGACCCAGCAAGGAGTTCTATGTACAGTAAATCACTTCATCCTTGCCAGAAAAGTAGAGAGCACTGGTGGCTGTCAAAATGGAATAGAAAAGGAGAAACAGAAAAAAAGAAAAAAAAAGTTATTTTACATTTGTGACTTACATAGATTTTAGAATGTTAAAAATATTTTTGTTTCTAGCACTTCAGAGAGTGTGCTACCCTCGAAACAAAGCTCAACACACAAAAGTTTAAAATAAATCAAAGGAGATGGAAGAGCAAATCTAATTCAGGCAGGAGAGTTTGGATCTTTGTTTTTTTCTCTAAGACCTCTGGACTTGGCTGAATTTTCCATATTTTACTTTCCTTAACAATAAATCTGACAGCAGTAAACCTTGAAGTACAGAGTAAATATTATCTCTGTTTGGTAGCCAGAGATTTTCAACAGAATCCATCTTTCACAGCTATAGCATCATCTCTACATTGTCTGCATCAGCCCATATTCCAACAGTATATAGAGTTTTTTCATATATTTGATGTACAACACAAAGGGTTCTTTTACAAAGAAATTCTACTTATATTACTTTTAACTGTTTGAAGTGAGCTTTAGTAATGTAGGAAATAGAATTTATAGCTCTATTAGAGAAGACTCTTTTTGACAGAGAAACGTGGGGGAAACAGGAAATTGCACTTAAATGAGCCAGAGCAGCTGCATGGTTTTTGTACACTCCTTAGTCTCATGAAGTTTGATGGTTCTACTGAGTCTCCAGGTCCAGGAGGCATGGGAATATTAGAAATAAATGTATTTTCAACTGAAAGTACAAGTTTTTAGTATTTTAAAGAAAATCCTGCAACTATTATAACTAAAGCTCTCACCATGTAAACATGTAAACATGTTATCTTGTTTTTATTTGCTAAACTCTCATTCTGGTTAACTCCTTTCATATTTACCTTACAGGAAATTATTTTAAATTTCTTAATCTGCAGTGTATATACTAACAGTTCTCCTATTTGCCCTCCAGAAAGTAACACAAATTAGAAGAAACAAGCTGAAGCTGAAGGAAAAAACTATGGACAAATTAACATTTTAAAGAGTTCTAAAAGAAATTACAAGGCATAATTCAACTTCATACTTCTAATTTTCCTACCCCTCTACTGACTTCCATCTATAAAAGAGCCCTTCTTACTTTGACATAAATATAATAATATTTCCTTTGGAGAAAATTTATAAGATCATAACTCTTCTTTTGTGGTAATACAATTTCTTGGGGAACTGCTATTAGAAAAGTGTTGAAATACCTTTTTAAAGCGGTCTTAACCACCAAGCAACTTAAAAAACAATCAGTTTATTATTTGGATTGCACTACTGTTGTAAACTGTCCTTTTTATTAAAAGTAAAATTAAATAAAATAATATGAAATAAAATAAAAAATTATAGGAATAAATACTTAAACTTTACTAAATTTGTTGCTCTTTTCATCACTCAGAAAGGGATATTTAGGTCCATTCTTGTTTCCTTTATGCCTAAATTGAAATATTAACCTTCTTTTTCAAGACACCAAAGATAATTAACATGGAACGTGATTGATGATTTGATCACAGTTGAAAGATGCCAGGTTTATATCCAAGTAGGTTTACAGTTTCACAGTTAGAAGTTACACGCAATTGTTCTCTTGGCTAAATGCAGGTACCATGAGAAAACACATGCAGGTATGAATGTAGGCACATTATATGTTTGCACACATGAAATCCTAAGACAAATTTAAGTTCTTGCAAAAGGTTTATGATCAGGCAGAAAAAGTGCTGTTGATTAATATGTGTTTTTGTTAAAAGATGTTAACCTTATTTGGACCAGCACATGCACACAAAGTCCAACTACTATAGTTTTTATTGCATTAACTATAAAAGCAGCAGAGATAGAAAACTGGGTTGTTTCACTGTGAATGAAGATTTAGCAGTATTGTGCAAATATGATACTGTATTTCCACTGCAAGAGTTTTAACACCTGTTAAAATTGTGTCACAAGTATAATTTTCGATCTTTAAATTTGTTGTATCTGGTGTTACCAATATAACCAATAAAAAAAGGCAAAATCACCCAAACTATGTAAGTATTGTATACTCACAAAGTGTTTTGAGCTGAAATGACTTCCAGCATGATAATTAACTGGGTCAATGATATAATATTCTAAAGGATCAGGAGTATATCTCGTCTAGTTCCTCCGTTTCTACCAGTCCAGATTTCACAGAAGCTAAATGTGGTATTAAATGCTGTTCATTAAAGATCTCCTGAAGATCTCATTCAAATTCCTAATTGCTAAACATCTGCTTATATCACAAACACATGAATTATTACGTGACTTTAATGTAAGCAAACTCCACCATGGGCTTTGGACCACCTTTTCAGCTCATCCTTGTCATCCTGCTGACACAGAGTTGCCTCTGCAGGAGGGTGGGCATAAAGATTGTGTGTCTGTACTCTTCTAAGATTACTAAGACTGTCCTAATGCTTATTCATCTTCATTGGTGATGCCAGTTGTGTGCTTATCTGTGAACCTGATACCCAGACCATGCCTGTCTCTGCTGACTCTGCTGTACAGTTATCTCCAGCAGCTGCTTGAACTCGGAGGAGTCAATGACACCATACAGCAAAAAGAGCTTCATTCAAATTACATATCAAGGGAAAGACCACCACTGTTCATCAGCAATCTGAGAAGGACATAGAGTTTTTGAAAAACATACACGTCACACCCTCAGCCCAAAATGGATCAGCATTTCTAACAGAAATAGTGGTATAAATAGTTCCAGTTAATATGAACCTCAGTTTATCCCACAAGTTTCACTGTACTGGCAGGATTATCTTCTCAGAACAGCAAAGTTTTTTACATTCTTTAACATGAAGCTGTGGCAGAAGGACAAGATTCAGTCTTTCTAGGTATTTAAAAAACATCTGCTTTTCTAGCTGTGGAATGAAAATGTGTAAGCTGCAGTGGTCCTCAGAACTATGCACATTAAACCTAAATAATTATGGACTTCTGATTTTATTAGTCTGTTTCCTACAATCAAGCAGTTAATCAGATGCTTGCAGCAGAGTTCAGAGATCACATTAGGAAATACCTACTGGTCATTTCCTATGTCTTGCTTTGAGCAAGTGCTGGAAGAGCAGCTTCCTGTTACTGGTCAGAACAAATACTCATTTCTCTCTTCCTTACACTCTGTCTCTGTTCATTAACCTCTTCTTCCACTTCAGAGAATTCACTGGAGGCATCATCTCTGATCATAACTGAACTCTGCTCAGCGGTTTGCACTATCCTGCTCACCAAGAGGTGCTATATCCCAGTCACCTGCAGGCTTTGCTGCTTGGGCACAAGAGTCTCCTCAGCTGCATCAATCAGAGCCCACGGAGCACTTTTGACCTGCTGCTGGTCCTTTCCTGCTCTAATCATCCAGTGGGAGAGATCAGACATGGTTTGTGTTGAGGTGTTGGAGTTCTCTATCAATAGGACTTGTTTTTTCCCTCATCAGTGATTTTAATTCAGATGGTATAAGCCAGAAATATAATAAAATTTTAATGTTCACAGCAGGAAACAATGTAAGGAATATATATTGTAAATATCTCAAGCTGTTTGGTTTTGTTGGGATGAAGTATAATGTGCTTCTTCCATGGAGTAGTAATGCTAAAACACAGCAAAAAACCTCCATTCCTTTGGAAAAAATATATGCATCAAGGCAAATAATTTGAGCCAAGAGGAAGTTGTATAACTCAAGTGAGGAAAAATCAGTATTAGATGCCTCCAATGTAGAAAAGTACTAATGAAATGAAACCAAATTTACAATTTATAAAAATGGTCAGTAAGGGAGAGTACAGAATTCATAGCATTTTTTTCCATTGGTTTGGTTCTGTGAGATCAAAGCTAATATGTCATTGTTTTATTGTATTTTCTGTGAAATAGAAAATAAATTAAATTGCAAGATATTAGGGTTTTTCAGATAATAACTATAACATTTTTTATTGAAGACAGATTTTACAGGTAGCTCATTACTGTCATGATTAATTACTGTTGTCTTGTGTAAATCAAGACTTAAATCCAATGTGAATTAATGTAATTTATGTGAATTGTGTATATTTGTCAATTTGCAGGCTATTATAAAAAAATGTCCAGAATATGAAAAGACATGTCACATTGTAACAGAGTCACTAAAGGTGTAGTTCCATGATAAACCTGTCTCAGGCAAGGTTCCCACTTTCACGCTTTGCTCTGCCTTCATGATGAGCCAGCTGTGCTCCAGAAGATACATTATAGACAGTGCCATGCCAAATACAAATCCCAAGCTAATATATTTACTCTTGGGGAAGGCTTAGCCTACCCTCAGAGCAGGCAAAGCTAACTCTCTTACCAGCTGTCAGACAAGTTTGCTTATAGCTGGGCAGCTTGGGTGTGGGTGGAGGGAAAAACTACCCATACCCATAATTGTCTATGAACTCCATGTTAAAAAACATTTTGCCATTTTCCGTAAGTGGCTAAAATTTTCTGGCAGATTTTTGTCTTAATTTTAAATAAATCTTGTATGTACTTAAATTAGAAACTGTATAATTGATTTTTAACAAATTAATTTAAAATTTCAATGTCAGGAATAAAATATGTATTTTTCAAGACACAAGGGATTCATTTTGTTATCCTGTTCATCAGCTTTCTGTTGTCTAAAAGATCCTGCAGTTCCATGCCAAAGATTTTCAGACAGTTTGTAATTTCCAGAAGACCTAGATCAAAGAAAGTTCTCTAGTGTTTCTAAGTAAGAAACTGAGAGCACTGAGATGTGTGAAATCCCACTCCTCTCCTGTAGTAAAGTCCAGAAATTTCACAGGTCCATCTGGAAAATTTCATAGTTTTCATTCCTTATATTCCATTCTTAAACAAAAGGAATCACTATTTTGACTCCTAGTTTTCAAGTCGCAAAAAAATCTGCTGCTTATTTTGATCAGCAATCATGGAAAACAGTTACTTTTATTTAGTGTGTTCTTTAACTTAAATATACCTTATCCTAAAACTAAATGGGAAACTTCTCTGACCTGCAAAGCAGTGTAGTTGCTAGGGTCTAGAGCAAGTTGAAAGGATGATCTTGAAACTTTATGGCTGTAAAAGATTAATACAGAGACTGTGAGATAGAAAAATCTGGAATAAATGAAAGAATGATGGTCACATTTCAGGCAGAGGAAGAAGCTTTCCGTTTTTGCTCCTAGTTCCAGGATTATACATTAAGTTCTTATTTATTTGGTATTAGTAGGGGGAGAAAAAGGTAGGAAATAGGACACTCCCCGTTCTCTAGACCTTACTCTGCTGCCTAACCTGTCCTCATGCCATCAGGAAGCTCTTGGGAGAAATATGCTTTAATCCTTCAAGCTTCCAGCTGAAACTTCCAGCTTCTTGGACATGTGCTCCAGTCACTGGGATATTTTTCTGGCAGATCTGTATCAAAAAGAAAAATCAAAAGGAAACATGCCTGCTTTAAGTGGTTCCTGTTATTTGCTAATTCTGCCCCAAGTGTATGCATCTTGGGATTTTTGTGGAATCAAGGCAGAACTTGGAATAAAGTAACCTTATCTTTTTCTAACTTTGCTTTACTTTTCTCTTTCTTTCTCTTTATCTATTTTACTATTAAAAATTATCAATTTTTTTGGTATCAATATTTAATCTCACTTGGTTTTTATCTTTTTTGTGAGGGGGAATATTTCAAACCTTCAAAGTTCTTTAAAGAGAGTTAGTTTTCTTTAGTCCTCTGTGATTCAGGATCATAACAAAAGCAGAGCTAGAATGGATCTGAAATGGAACCTCAGTGCTTCAGCTGAGACAAATCTTGGACTGCAATGGAAAAGTGTTGCCTGCAAAACCTGCGGGCCTGCATGGGTCTGAAAGGTTGTGCCAAGGGAGATTTAGGTAGGAGACTAGGAAGAATTTCTTCACAAAATAAATGTTTGGACATTGGAATAGGCCACCCAGAGAAGTTGTTGAGTTGGGGTCACCGTCCGTAAAGGTGTTTAAGGAAAGACTGGACACAGCACTCAGTGCCACTGCCTGGCTGACAAGGAAGTGCCAGGTCATAGGCTGGACTCAATAATCTCTTTCTAGGCTAGTTGATTCTGTGATTTTGTTTTTCTATGCTTAGGAATTTAACCCTTCTCTGTTGACCTATGGCTAAATCTAGCTTTGGTCTATGTGCCGGAATTAGATTCTACTTCCTTTTCACACTTTTGCAGTTGAATATTATATATAGAAGAGATAAATCCTGCTCTAATGAGCACTCTAACTTTAAAACATAAAGTATTTGCTATGAAACAAGTTGCTTTCCATTTTGTCAAACTAAGCTTAGGTGGTTGGCCTGTAGAAAGTTTACCATGAAATAATTTACATAACAATACTTTTTGGCTTTCTACACTCAACTATGGTAACTTTACAAAAGTGTGTCATTGTTTGACACTGGCCAAATGCCAGGCACCCATGAAAGCTGCTCACTCACTCTCCCCTGACACAGCTGGGCAGAGGAGAGCAAAATTTAATGAAGGATTCATAAGTTGATATAAGGACTGGGAGAAAACACTCCAAGGGCAAAACAGGCTCTGCTTAGAGGTACAAAGTGAATTTATTACTAACAGAATCAGAGGAGGATAATGAGAAATAAAATAAGCCCTTAAAAATACCTTTTCTTTCCCCCAACACCTCCCTCCTTCCCACAGTGCAGAGAGAAAGGGTACGGGGGTTAGGTCAGTTCATCACTGGGATTTTCTTCTGCAGCTCTGGGAGAGGAGTGCTTCCCCTGCTGCACTGTGCAGTCCCTCCCACGGGAGACAGTTCTCCCTGAACCTCTCTGGCATGGGTCCACTCTCACGAGCAGCAGTCCTCCCAAAACTGCTGCAACGTGAGTCCCTCCCATGGGCACACAGCCCTCCCAAAACTGCTGTGACATGGCCACCCTTCCACGGGGTACTGTCCTCCAAGGACAGGCTGCTCCACCCTGGAAGGATAGACCCCTCTCTCCATGGGTCTACCACAGGATCACAGCCTTCCCCAGGCATCCACTCCCTCTGGCAGGGGCATCTCACCAGGTGTGGGTGGATCTCTGCAGCCCCCATGGATCCCCAGGGGCTGTGGGTGATCTCTGCATCCCCTGTGAATCCCTATGGGCTGTGGGTGGATCTCTGCATCCCCCACAGATCCCAGGGGCTGTGGGTGGATCTCTGCATCCCCCATGGATCCCCATGGGCTGTGGGTGATCTCTGCATCCCCCATGGATCCCCATGGCTGCAGGGGCACAGCTGCTTCACCATGGTCTCCCCACGGCCTGCAGAGGAATCTCAGCTCCAGTGCCTGGAGCCCCTCCTGCCCCCCCTCCTCCACTGACCTTGGTGTCTCCATGTTGTTTCCCTCACATGCTCCCACCTCCTCCTCTTCTCTGGCTAGAAAAATCTGTGCCCTACATTGTTTCAGTTTTCTTCTTAAATATCTTTTCCCAGAGGCGTTACCAGCCTCTCTCACTGGCCCAGTTTTGGCCAGCAGCCTGTCCATCCTCAGAGCCATCTGGGCTTGGCTCTGCTGCACATGGTGGAAGCTTCCAGAAGCTTCTCTCAGGAGCCACCTCAGTGGACCCCCTCACCAAAAACAGTCTGTGCAAAACCAACACACCCCTGTTAGGAATGCTAGAAGTAAACCAGTATGCCCCTGTGCAAAGCACAGTAGAAATCCAGAGAAAAAAATATGTTCTCTGTCCCAGAGAGTTTGTAATCCAAGCATACGGGAAGAGAGGATGTGCTCTGACAGGTGGAATTGACAAAATACAAACATCTTCTTACATCATCAGTTAAACCAGTGAGTGTTATAGCTTGGGAAATAGTTCTGCTATTGAACTGGATTAGAAATATGGACATATTTACATGAAATCTTTGCTAACAGATTCTATTATTCAATTAAATTCTGAGCAAATACTCATCTGGACTGGTTTCAACAGAGCTGGAAGGCTGAGCAGACAATCATAAGAGCTTTATAAACTTTACATTGTCACATGAAACTGAGGAATTAACGGGAGAAATAAATAGAAAATACTCTAAAATCTCTGGAGTTTTCAGCAAATCTGATTCTCAATCAATTAAGTATTTCCATTTTTGTCATGATCAATTAGCATACAACAAATCTGAGAGAGGACAGAATCAATAAGTAATTGGTAAAGTAATAATTAAAAGCAAAGCTTTACAACCTTCTTGACTTTAAATATTTCACTCTTGTCAGTTGCTGAATCCAGTGGGTTTAAAACAGATGTGCCTCTCACACTCCACATACTTTAGTGTTTGACTCAGATGGACTGAGGCAATGAACATTTTGTTCCATAATACTATAGTGCAGAGAGTAAAAATTACAAGATCTCTTAATGTCGGCTGTTAAAAAATCTGGTTTAATTTATCATTAAGTAAACAGTCAACAAAAATCAGGAATTAGCACACCTTCCAACCCTACACCTCTCCCTCTTCCAAATCTGAAAAGACTTGCAGGAGCAGGATTTATTAGGAGATAAGACAAAGAAGAATGTCTCTCTTCAAAGGTGAAGGAAGAGAAAGTTACAAAGATTGCGTTGAAGAAAACAAGTGAGAACAAATCATCTGTTTATGTCTAAGACTTTATAAGCAATCATTAAAGCTTTTAAGTATACACAAACTTATGCAGAATACCATCCATTTATGTATAAAACATAAAAAGGTGCTATTTCAAATTTTGACATGTATTCAGTTATTATATATCAAAAATGTTGAATAAGAATGACAGTTCCCAGGAAATGTTCTTTCTTTTGCTTCTAAAACACTGTATGAACTCAGGCAAGTCCTTCACCTTAAATGATACTATTTTCCTATTTCTAACATGGCATTATTTACAGATTTTTCTGTATGAGAATGAAGTTCATGCTTGTAAAGATTTCTAGTATCTAATGAAAAATGAGATACTGAACAGCCAGATATCAAAAAAATCCCAGTAAAAGGAATTAACTCTGGCATGAAAAAAAATACTAGATGTGCATTTTATTTTCAACATTCATTCAAGTGTTTTTCTGAGTAGATACTGCTGTAGTGCATTTATTTTATTTTTGTGGATTTTAAAATGCAGTTATTTGAAAATTGTGGAAAATATGAAATATATAGGCAAACACATTAACATATTTGCTCAATTTCTTTTCTAGGAGACCACTGAAAAGGCCTTTTGGCAAGTAGATAGTCTATAATTTACTGTACATAGAAGAAATAAATTTAACAAATATGTTTTCTGGTTAAAGTTTTCCTTTTTTATTTATTATTCATAAAAATAATATATTACTTTATTGTGATGACTTAAAAAACCTGAATAATACAAATCACCCCATAGTCTTCCTTTGCAAAATATCAGACACATTTCTATGCATTTCATGATCACTGTACTAGAGTATCACAACCCGTCTGGATAAATACATGGTATACACAGAATAAAAAGTAAATAAGAAGAGAAGAATTGCTTTTTTTGTTGTTTTATGAAAGTTCTGCCATCTGCTGCACAGAGACATGGATTCAATTTTGTTATATCAAAAGCTGTACAGTTCTTTGAAAAATCACACATTTGAGACTAAGAAAAATGAGCTCTTTAAAAGTAGTAAAAATAACAGAAAAATGATACATCACATAGTACATAAACTCTGCTTGTCACCAAGATCCTAAAGGTCAACTAACTCCTTGCATGTTAGCATGAAATATGATTTCTAGTAATTGGTCAGAAGCAAAGGGAATATAAAATAAAAAATTGTAGTGATTCCTTGGAATGTAATTGCTCACAATATAACAAAACAACTCAGATCTTCTTAGAGCTAGGTAAAGTAGTAAAATTGTTATAATCCCCACTCATCTGAAACAGCTTACTTTTTTGCAGAATATGTTGAAATCTATTTTATAGGGGTTTTTTCCATGAACATCTAACCTTGTTTGGTTTTAATCAAGTTTTGGGTATATTTCAAACCTTTCTGGGTTTGATCCATTTTATTCACAAGGACTTAATTTTCTTTGACCTTCTGTTTTTAAATCAGATCGTAACAAGGTCTTAGCTTAGAAGGTTTACTCTTCCAAATTGAACTGTCAAGCCCAACAAAGCAAAAACTCTCTACTCCAGATCTGTCTGTCCAAGATCTCATCTTTCCTGATCTGTTCTGTCCAAAATCTGCCTTCAGTTCAACATTACTTCAAGATGGAAAGCAGTAACCCCTGATCATTGTATAGACTGATCTTGACATGTACTCAACCTACCAGAATAACAGAGAAAAGAATAAGCCAGGTTAGTTCTCTGAAACCTATGGAAAACCACAAGATCATATCCCTAATTTCTAAGCAGTCATTGATGCTTCTCAGCACTGCAACAAGGAACTCACGAGCCTGGCCATTTTTTCCAGAACCAGAATTTTCATATCTATTTGAACCATCTGCTTACAAGTTCAGTCAAGGGCAAGAAGTTAGACATCTGAGACATCTGACTCATCAATAATGAACTGATATTTAAGGGGAAAATATTGTATGGAGCAGAGACAATCCACGCAACATAAGAAATTTAATACAGCCATTCCTATTCACAGACCTGCAGCATTCAGTTTGTCTCCCAAATCCCTGCCAGGACATTTCCAAATGAGTTGATACATCAGAAAAACACTGAAAAGTTTTCAAAGTAAACACAAAATCTTTAGAGTTTTAAAAGAAAGTAAATGAGTTACTGATAAAATACACAGATATTTCTATCCAAAATATATATTTATATTTTGGATAGAAATATCTATCTATCTATCTATCATCTATCTATCTATCTATCTATCTATCTATCTATCTATCTATCTATCTATCTATCTATCTATCTATCTATCTATCTATCCATCTACCTACCTATCTATATTTCTATCCAAAATATGTATATTAAGACTATATATATGGTTTTTTTAGTCACAAGTTTGTATGTGTACAGTAGTGCCTCTATGCTGAAACATGTAACAACATATGAATATTTATTCAGTAGTAATAAATGTGAGATGAATTTTGAATTTAGCAAGATTTCAAAAAGAGTAAAAATAAATATATATACCAATGTACAGAATAGAATATTTTATTAAAATAAATAATGTTTATAATATTTGTCTGAAGAAAACTTTATTTGACTTTTCATTGTAGTACATTACATTAAACTTAATCTGGTTAGAAGTCTGAGAGAGCATAATAATGCTATTTAAATTATTTACCTTGGTATTCACATCAAGTTGAGTAAACTATCACATGTAATATACAAAGATTATTTCCACAATTATTCTGCAAGTGTCATAACTTTTTTTTATCTTTAATGTCTTTTGAACACATATTTTAATCAACTTAGCTCCTGTGTCTGACTGTTCTTTATAAAGGGTTTGAAACACCAGAGAAAGAGAATATGACAGAAGTTGTGAAGTTAATACCCAAAGTTCTCATGCTATTATCTGGGACATCCATTTATTTCAGATATATCTGATTTTTGAAACAATAGCTTATGACAGTGTCATTTTCCATTTTATAACCAGCTTCTGTTGCTGGTAACTGAAATAGATATTATTTTTTCCTTACTTCCTGATAAATTCAGTTAGCTTACAAGCTTGAAGTGCCTTAAAGTTTTTCTTCTCTGCTTCTTGTACTCATATTAAAATGTTCCTTTTTCCCCTGGAGTATTTCCTCTGCCTCCTATAAGACAATGTTTCTGCTCTGTAAAACCTAACACTAATATTATTGTGTACCTGTTCATTTTCTTTACCATAAACCTTTTCCCAGCTTTTCAATATATTTTTATGCATTAGACTTCATATACTTTTAAGAATTAATATTTTATTTCTATGATACTCCTGATAATCAAATGTTAAATTAAATTTTGGGCTATCATTAAGGTAGCAGAAACACAGTACTGTGCACTGCATTTAACAATAACATCTGCAATTTTACTGTGCTTTTGTCTATATACCAAAATATGCATTCTGCAATGTGTAACATATGAAAAACCATAAGATAAATTTAGTAGAGAAAAGTAATGCAGTATATTGTGGTTTCCCACTGAAAAATTGTTGTTGACCTTTTTTTGCATCTGGCAAGTTAGCCAGATTCAGGTTTCCCATGAAGGCAAGGAACAAGTGATGGAAGTATGTGTTTGTTCCTTTGTGCTTATCTCCTACAATAGTACAAGCCCACTTTCCTGGAACACTGCAGAGGTTGAATGAAGAGGCTCTGCCTTTGCATCGTGCCTCTCCTGCAGTTTCAACACTCCTTCTCTCAGCAACAATTAGTTTGAAGGAATATCTCTTCCTTAAGAGTCCCTTACTCCCTCTACCCTGATTGTACCGACAGAGAGAACACATTTAAACTCAAAATTCAATTTTCACAACCAGAAGAAAGATGCCTATGTCTGGAGAGTCAGAGTTCTGATATGAGCCAGTTGCCCATCACAAAAAACCCCTCTGTGCACTCTGTGACAGCAGAGACAGCAGGCCAAGAGGGTCTGAACTCTGCTAGTGACCTGTGCTGTGAGATAACACAATAGTATGCACAAAACCTTGTCTCTGGCCCATTGTCTTGGAAGCCACTGATAAGATACTATATACCTTGGTAAAAGACCCTCTCAGTTCTCTCTTCTCCAGGCTAAACAAGCTCAGCTCCCCCAGCTTTTCCTCAAAAAAGAGGAGGTCCAGCCCCTTAATCATCCTCCCCTGGATCCTCTCCAGTAGTTCCTTTTCTGTCTTGAACCAGATTTATCTCTGTGTAAAAAAGCGTTGATCCCATTTCCTCTATAATATTTGTTGCTAATTCTTTATAGACTTGCAATCATTAATCGACTTTTTAAATGTATCTGTGCTTCAACAAGAACTAATCTTTTTTCTTTTTTTTTTTAATGATCATACAAAAATAGCTCACTCAAGTAATAAAGACTCACATAATATTTCTCATTCTAGGAAGGTCTCTACTTGTAGAGTCAGTAGAAAACTAGAGCAGATATTTGGACAACATCAATAGAGATGCATTGTGTCATTAATTAGATTAACTTACTAAAGGAGCTTTTTCTAATTCCTAGATTTATAGCAAAAGGCTTAATAACCCTCTGACTTTAGGTCCTTTCAATTTTCATCAGTAATGTAAAATAAATTGTTGGTGAAGTGTTCACTGTAGAACTTATGATAAGGTATTAATCTTGGATATAAAGGACAAGCTGTGTCATTTTTGGTCACGTGGTTTATGTCTAACTAAAAATATAGTTTGTGTCATGGATCAGAAGGATACCTGCACTAAGGATATCTGTGTGGCATGTAACTGATTTCTGTTTTAGCCTGTCTTCCTTTATAAAGATCATTAACATAAGAAAGAAACCTTTTAAGGCTGCATAGCTTCAGAACTCCTCTGTGCTCCTCTAAACTTCATGATTTAATGTCTTTATTAGGAACAAATTTTCCCCTGTTGGTTAAGGTTTGAGGAAACACATTTTATGAAAGAAATGTCCTTTCAGAAGTGAGAATGTATCAGCAATGTGAAAACTAAATAAAAGTACAGGGATGGTATGGTAGGAAGCATCACTGATCTTACCCGGCTCTTCTCAAATATGTACCACTTGTCATTGTCAGACAGAGAAAAACATAAATACTTAATCTGTTTATACTGTCATTCCTGTTCTTGTCTTAGCTAATGGTAATTAATAACTTTTCACTGATTTTTACTTAGAGCTATTAAGATAGTAGTGATTTAGAGATGAAGCAAAATATTTTACCGAACGACCAGTATGAATAATTACAGTTACAAGCACAATATTTTTTAATATTTATTTAAAAAATAAATTATCACTTGTGATAGATATCACTCATTAATCAATATTGATTAACAACTGGACAGCTAGTGACATGTAGTTGAATTTTCTTTTTTGGTTAACTTTTTTTTTAACTTACATGGATACCCAGTCCATTCCACTGCTTCTGTGTGATGCAAAGTTTTAATATGAAGGAAATGTAAATTAAAAAAATTAACACAGCATTAGTTTTTGCAAAACTTTCCTCACAGGATGACAATGGTGATGTGTTATTAATATGTTCTTCTCAATAAATCAGGGGCTGAGAACTTGAATGATGTATCTTGAATATAGCTCAGTACACACTGGAAATATGTGAAAGAATCTCTGTTTCTTGGGATTACCAAAGGCCATTTTCATCTAATTGTTGGTTCGTGATGTAATTTCATTTTACTTTAATAAAAAATCGTTTTTTCTCTGACAAAGGGCATTATCTTCATCATGCACCTAACTCCCTTTACCTGGGATTTCTGCACCTGGATTCACCTTTTATCTTCTTATCCCAGTGATGTGTACAAATGTAGGGGGGGCTGTCAAGAGGATGAGCCAGACTCTCTTCAGCAGTGCCCAGCAACTGCTCAAAGGGCAATGATAACTGGAATACAGGAAATTCCATCTGAATATGAGGAAATATTTGTTTACTTTGAGAGTGCCAGAGTGCTGAAAGTCTGCCCAGAGAGGCTGGGTAGTCTCCTTCTCTGCAGATACTTAAAACCTGCCTAGATATAACCTGTGCATTTTGCCTAAGGCAAACCTTCTTGAGCAGGGGAGTTGGACTAGAGAATGTCTAGAGGTCCCTTCCAACCCAAACCATTCACTAATTCTGTGAATCCATAACTCTGTACTCTGGTTCTGTTATATGTACCAAAGGGATGGTTAGGCTTTTTCTATAGAGTTTCAACGTATTTGTACAGCTTTCATAGTGAACATTGAGGCCCTATAATATATTAAATGTTTTCAGCAAACCTGAATCTACAGCAAGACCAAATTCTCTTTTTCACAATTTTTTGTCTACAGACTATACGAAAACCATAAAGTTATTTTTGTTTTTCAGAAATTCCCCTAGTCTAATATGTGAAATTTGTGGGGCAGAAAGACACAACCTAGATGACAATTAATATTTTAGTTTCAGTCTTCCTACCTTAACAGAACAGAAAGTAAATTTGTATGTGCTTTAGGGTAGTGGAGCATGAATTGCACAATAGCAAAAATTTTCAGTATGATTGCTTATGACTGGAATGTAATACAGGAAATGAATCTTTGCATAAATAATCATGTTCTATAATTGCAAGTTTGATGACACCCCAGAAAGATTTATGGAATAGGCAAGGCATTAGGTGCATCCTAATCCTCTAGGCCCAATGGTATTATCTTCTCTATTCTAGTTCCTTCTAAGAGTGTTAATTGCTTCCCAATGCCTCATGGACTTAATGTTTATATTCTACTGAAGAGTGGTCTGTGAAAGATCATTGAAGTGCAAAACATAACAAAACATAATGAAATTGAGTTAAACCCACATCCACTATTTCATTTTAATTTTAAACCTGATTTCAGTCTCCAGCAAGATACCTACAGTATTCAGTTTCTGTTACTAGAAGTCTTTGAGCCTCACTATCAGCACCTGGCAGACAGCTAGAAATATGTAAAGGCAGAGATTTCAAAGTGTACAGTAATTTCTCTTGGAAGAGTTAAAATTACATATAGTGCAAGGTGGAGTCTTTATCCTGTACTTTTTTTCTATACAATAATTCCAAGATGTTAGCTCCAGCCCTCTGTTTCTTCTAAGACAACAGCTTTAACAGAGAACAGAATATTGTTCCCTCTCTGGATATCTCTGTGTTATTGAGAAATTAAGAAGCACATTTTTGATATGAAAGAATTAAATTCCAGGCTAATGTCTGAATTAGCATAACGTTCCTCCCAAAGCTGTAACTTCTAACCTCTTTTTGACCTGCTTTCACTGAAGACATATCTTTTTCTCTTAAAGAATAAAGGTAGCTAAATATATTCTGCTCTTTACAGCAGCACACAGATTGCAGGAAGATAATTCCCAGTATATGGAAGAGCATGATTTTTCAAAGCACAGAGCAGAATCAGACTTACTAGATACTTTCTTACAACCAATTTCTGCAGTTGCACAAAGTTTTGTAAGTTCTCATCCCAATTATGTAGACCTTTAAATAAATCATTATTTTAAAGGCATAAAATTCAGTTGTTATGAGACTACTTGCCCAGAAAAAACCTAAAGGTTTTTCAGTAAACCAGGACTAAAAAGGCCTCTTTTAAACCCCCTTCAGAGCATGGAGCCTAATGAAAAGACAGCCCTCATGACCATTTCTGAGGCACTGTGCAAAGTGGAAGAAAATATCAGTTCAAATAGAGTCAATAAATCGGTACTTTGATGGAGAAGTACTTTGAAGACAATATGTCATAGTAAATGGGATTTAGTTTTCAGACAGCTGTTTGTAAAAAGACATTACAATTGGAAAGCACATTTTAGAAAATATTAAGGAAAAAGAACTGAGTTCAACACAGTATATTCTCATTACAGTTTTTACTGTCCTTGGAAAGGACTTATATCAAGGTAATTAGGCTCTTTACTGGCTCACACTAGCACAAGTTAGTCAGCAAATAGCCCAGTACGGTCATACTCTCTTTTTTTATCTCTTCTGCAGTTGGTGTCTTTTTGCAACATAAATTCCAGCTTCCCTGTAGACACCAGTTAAATCTTGGGCATTTGTCTCATTTCTGAAAATGAAGAGTAGTTCTTTTACGAGTGTTGTGGTGAAAATCAAATTAATTGAATGTATACTTCACTTTTTTTTTTAGTACTGATTTAGCTATGCCAATGTGGACTTATATTAATGTAGCAGTGAGATCTGAACTTTGAGTTTAAACTTGAGGTTAAGTTTCTTGGTCTAGTCCACTAAAAAGGAAAAATAGTACAAATTTAACTCAGGAAGTCTCTTGGGGACAGTAAGTGGAATTTTAAATACATATTCTCATGTGAAATCAATCCTATTGCTGAGGGGAAAATTAGAAATTATTTTTCAACTACTTTCTTTTTCTTCCTATTCTTCAGAATTCCTTTTGCCCATTTACTCTCATCTTATCATCCCCAAGCTTTAGGCACCAATACACATCCCAATATGTTCTTAGATTCATGGCTCTTTGTTATAATTAATCTCACAGAGTTAATCCCCTAATCAGTTCACTATATGGTTCTCTCCACACAAGAATTAGCCCAAAACATTTCCTCAAATCATCAGCTAATTTCTCACTCCAGTACAGCTAAGTGTCACCAGCTGCACTTGCGTGGACTGTTGGACAATTAAAACTTAAGTCAGAAAAATGAGACTCTGTGAAACTACGATCAGGAAAACATGACTTGAGAAATGAGGAAAAGTCTGCTTCTGGTCTTTCTGTCCTTCCCTGTCATCTGACTACTGGGTTTCTATGTTTTGGAGAAGATGAACCTCTCTACATGGAAATATTTCCCAAATAAAACTTTCTAGCTCTGTCAAGAAGTTGAGGAAGGATTTAAGGAACATTCATTGTCTCCTATGGAAATATCTCTTTCCTGCGGTATACTGAACCTGTTCTTCCCTCAGACAAACCATTTCCAATGAGTTTGCTCCTCAGAACAATTAACTTTCCTACTGAATCAGGAAAAATTCCTTAAGAATTTGAAAATGCAAATACACTCATGCATGAAGGTACATTAAAGCCTCACAACAACATGGGATTGGAAAACTGGTGCAAAGAGAGTGAGGAGTAGAAGAGAAGAGCGAGGGATCTTTGCATCTGGGCCTCCAAGGTGTGAAAAGAGGTTTCAGTTCATTCTGGGAGTGCTCGTGCTGTGAGAGAGCATTTGCACAATGCCCTTCAGCACACGGTGTGATCTCAGGGCTGTCCTGTGCATGGCCAGGACTTGCACTCAATGGTCCTTGTGGATCCCTTCCAGCTCAGAATACTCTGTGATTCCAAGCGTTGAAGGGCAGAGAGCAGGACTGGCTGTGCTGGAGGATGCTACTTAATGCAATACAGTGGTCTAGGAAATATCATTCAGTGACAAATAAACTATCTGACCTTGCAGTAGTACAAAAGCTTTGATATTTAAGACCTTACAAACAAAATTTTCAGAAAGATTTCACAGATACTCATGCCTTTTATTGCAATGGTGTTATAGTCTTGTTCTGTTTAATTATCAAATGTCACTCTAGCAGTTAAATATTTCCTTAATTGCATAATTATTTAATAAGAAAATAAATTTTATTTAAGATTTCAAGGGAAAAAAGTCAATTATTCTTCTTCATTCCATCGTTATTTACTTTGCAATCATTTATCAGTTTTGGAAATGTTAGGCTTCAGAGTCAGCTTTGTCTGGGTTAATTGAATGCTTTTAATTAAGATAGCCAAACACAATCCTTACAACTTTAAACACAGCCCCAAAGGCAACACTTGGTTAAAAAAAGTTCAAAGAAAATTAATATTTGAAGTACAGTACATACTCTATTGGTTTGCCAGATGAATTAATACAGAGGTTAATAATCATACTTTGGAAAACATTGACATAAGTTTAATTCCCTTTTTTGGATGAGGTTACTAGTCAAATTAATTGGTGCCAGTCCCTAAGAAGAGCAAAAAATAGTAACTTAATTATTTATAATAGCATTTCACAGAGATAACTCTAAATACATGCAAAGACTATACCCTCAGAAAGTGTATGTTTTGCTACTGCAGCATGACAAAATTATGTTACACTTCTTCAGAAGTCATGTCAGTATTATCTGTTTACAAACAAAAATGCTGTTTCCTACAGAAAAAATTCAAGATGTGCCAAATGAGTAAAACTTCAAACATCCCCTAAAGACATTGAATCACATCATCTTTTCCCTCTTACTTGTTATCCACAAATACAAGTGAAAAATGAAATTTTGTTTGCAAAACTGTTCAGGGAAACAAAATTCCTGTTGATTCATGAGAAAAGTTCTCAGAAGCCATATGAAAACATAGTGGGATTTTGAGTCTGCAAAGAAAAAAGACAATATTTGGAAGTCTAGCACTATGGAGGGGATAAAGGATGAGGCTTTGAAAATGCTGCTGTTTGGTAATGTTTATTCTTTATGAAAATCCCTTATATGCTTATATTTGGCTCATTGTTAGGATCCCACTTCTGACAACAAAATAATGCTATGATACACTGAAATAGTGCTAGAGTCTGGTTCTTATGAGATGCCTCTGCCTGAATAAAGTTGCAGACAAGACCATATGCCAAAGTCAACACTACAGATTCTATTTAGCAGTAAATGAGGGAGATAGAGAGAGAAAAATAAGGGGAGTTGGGGGGAGGGGAAGAGGAAAAAGAGAGAGAGATTAAGCAAAAGTTATCACTACCACATGGGTTCCTGCTTCTGGTCCCCCACATATCCTTCTGGAGGTACCCCTTTTATCCTGTCCAAGTCCTGAGTATCCCCAAGGCACACATGCTGTTCCTCCAACTTGGGATAGCATGTGTGTAAGCAGCTGCTTCCTTTTCTCACAGTTTGTTATGGAGGAAATTTTATGTCTGGATAAGCTACCTAGATCCGCCTTACCAGGCCTCCTCACCTCTTCTCTCATTGTGTCTGTCCTTCTCCCACAGCCTGCACTGTGGAATCTTGTCTGGTGTGCTAATTCTAAACTTCTCATCTCCACTTAGGTCTGAAATTATGCCCTCCTATTTGCCATCTCTGCCTCTTGTGATACCTTATCTTATGGGAACGTCCCTCTTTGAAAGTGTTTTGAGACAATTTAACTGTGTTCTTGGAGTCCTCACACCCATCAGTACAGAATTTTATAGCATGGTTCAAACACATAGGTTTTCACTGAGGGACAATGAAACAGGCCCTACCCATAAAACACTTCTGGTTTATAAGTAAAGTTTTTGTTTCTTTTGTACAGAGAAAGACTTCTGATTTTCTTCTCTGGTGTTGCGGTATGAGTGTATACCCCTTGAAATTCTGAGGATTTCTATACTTTAATAGACTTCTGAACATTGATTATTGGGTTCCAGACTATTCTAGTCCTTAGATTCTGCTTCACACTCTGTTTAATAAAAATTGTTTAGTCTGTGAACTCTGAGGATAGAAAAGACCCTAATGTCATCCAATATATCTTGCAGATTGAGGATAGAATTTGATGAATTGCATCCAGTTATCTCCCTTTGAAACCTAATAACTGATGTTTGATTGAGGCACAGGTACACTGTGAATCAAAGATAATCCATTCCTTCTGTGAAAATATGAAGACACTTAGGATCCAATATTTTCTACTATGTTTTTTGTAACTACTGATCATCCTTAAAATTTAAAAAGTCTAGCATTTTTCCTTTTAATTCTCCACCCTAAAGACTCTAAAAGAGTCTCTCTTTTATCTTTGTATGTTAAATTAATTTAGTACACAGGATTTTCTGCATATGAAGATATTTAAAGAATAACCAGATGACCTCTCAATTTTTTAGCCACAACAAATAATGAATCTATATAATATCTGAATTAAATAAGAATTTAGTTTGAAAGGAAACACTGCAGCTCATTTAGTCCAAGCACCTGGTCTGTGAAGGGGTATCTTCATGAATGCTGGTCCAACCATGAAGGACAGAGATTTCACAATCTCTGCTGGCAGCCTATTTCAATGGTTGCTCACACTTTGCAGTGAAAATATTTTGTCATAACTATTGTGGAATTTCTTCTGCTGCAAGCGTGAAAGATCTTTCCCGTCCTCCTCTTAAGACATTGACTCTGAAGTAATGTTTCAGATTACTTTTTACACTTTTTCTGATTTCTCAAGAGCTTGTTAAAAAAATTCTAACCACTAAACACTATCACTTGCATCACCAGTGCAGTAAATTTTGCTAAATCACTGAACTGCCTGCATCCTTCCTGTCTGCATCCTTCTTTTTGTCTTTATGTCCCCTTAGCTGTATTTGTTCTGTTTTGTGGCCATTATGATTGCCATATAATAATAATTGAGTCGTTGTCCAAAGTACATAACCCATAACCCACAGCAGTCTGCAGTCTTAGATAAATGATTTGACTCTTTAAAATATATTTAGTTTGAAGACACCCAGGAATTAAAAAAATCTAGCATGATTCAGTATGGTCACATAGATTCATCCTTAATTGTCACTTTATTAAGTTTTATTCCATCAACACTATTTTAAAATACATTTCATTTTCAACAATAAAATAGATAATTTTTATCTAT
This sequence comes from Thryothorus ludovicianus, assembly GCA_013397245.1. Classification (NCBI taxonomy): domain Eukaryota; kingdom Metazoa; phylum Chordata; class Aves; order Passeriformes; family Certhiidae; genus Thryothorus; species Thryothorus ludovicianus. The sequence goes on from VZTB01015934.1 coordinate 844,300, forward strand.
TTCATACTTACTTCCAGCTTATTTACTAAGCATTCAATAGTATTTTTCTGTACCACTCCTGAGAAACCTCAAGTACACGTGGTTGGGAATTGTCAGAGAATCAGCTTTAATCCATTTTAATGTGTGTTCTGTTATAATTGTCAAGTATTCATTTAGTGCTGTAATGTCATCAGATATCAAGTCAAACACCTTCCAAAAGCACTTTACATCTCTGTAACTGAAATTATAATCATTACTATGACTGGAAAATACAGTATTTTCTGTCTTCTAAGATCTGTTTTCAGTAAAAACATTAATTGATGTTAATTNGATCCGCCTTACCAGGCCTCCTCACCTCTTCTCTCATTGTGTCTGTCCTTCTCCCACAGCCTGCACTGTGGAATCTTGTCTGGTGTGCTAATTCTAAACTTCTCATCTCCACTTAGGTCTGAAATTATGCCCTCCTATTTGCCATCTCTGCCTCTTGTGATACCTTATCTTATGGGAACGTCCCTCTTTGAAAGTGTTTTGAGACAATTTAACTGTGTTCTTGGAGTCCTCACACCCATCAGTACAGAATTTTATAGCATGGTTCAAACACATAGGTTTTCACTGAGGGACAATGAAACAGGCCCTACCCATAAAACACTTCTGGTTTATAAGTAAAGTTTTTGTTTCTTTTGTACAGAGAAAGACTTCTGATTTTCTTCTCTGGTGTTGCGGTATGAGTGTATACCCCTTGAAATTCTGAGGATTTCTATACTTTAATAGACTTCTGAACATTGATTATTGGGTTCCAGACTATTCTAGTCCTTAGATTCTGCTTCACACTCTGTTTAATAAAAATTGTTTAGTCTGTGAACTCTGAGGATAGAAAAGACCCTAATGTCATCCAATATATCTTGCAGATTGAGGATAGAATTTGATGAATTGCATCCAGTTATCTCCCTTTGAAACCTAATAACTGATGTTTGATTGAGGCACAGGTACACTGTGAATCAAAGATAATCCATTCCTTCTGTGAAAATATGAAGACACTTAGGATCCAATATTTTCTACTATGTTTTTTGTAACTACTGATCATCCTTAAAATTTAAAAAGTCTAGCATTTTTCCTTTTAATTCTCCACCCTAAAGACTCTAAAAGAGTCTCTCTTTTATCTTTGTATGTTAAATTAATTTAGTACACAGGATTTTCTGCATATGAAGATATTTAAAGAATAACCAGATGACCTCTCAATTTTTTAGCCACAACAAATAATGAATCTATATAATATCTGAATTAAATAAGAATTTAGTTTGAAAGGAAACACTGCAGCTCATTTAGTCCAAGCACCTGGTCTGTGAAGGGGTATCTTCATGAATGCTGGTCCAACCATGAAGGACAGAGATTTCACAATCTCTGCTGGCAGCCTATTTCAATGGTTGCTCACACTTTGCAGTGAAAATATTTTGTCATAACTATTGTGGAATTTCTTCTGCTGCAAGCGTGAAAGATCTTTCCCGTCCTCCTCTTAAGACATTGACTCTGAAGTAATGTTTCAGATTACTTTTTACACTTTTTCTGATTTCTCAAGAGCTTGTTAAAAAAATTCTAACCACTAAACACTATCACTTGCATCACCAGTGCAGTAAATTTTGCTAAATCACTGAACTGCCTGCATCCTTCCTGTCTGCATCCTTCTTTTTGTCTTTATGTCCCCTTAGCTGTATTTGTTCTGTTTTGTGGCCATTATGATTGCCATATAATAATAATTGAGTCGTTGTCCAAAGTACATAACCCATAACCCACAGCAGTCTGCAGTCTTAGATAAATGATTTGACTCTTTAAAATATATTTAGTTTGAAGACACCCAGGAATTAAAAAAATCTAGCATGATTCAGTATGGTCACATAGATTCATCCTTAATTGTCACTTTATTAAGTTTTATTCCATCAACACTATTTTAAAATACATTTCATTTTCAACAATAAAATAGATAATTTTTATCTATTTCATACTTACTTCCAGCTTATTTACTAAGCATTCAATAGTATTTTTCTGTACCACTCCTGAGAAACCTCAAGTACACGTGGTTGGGAATTGTCAGAGAATCAGCTTTAATCCATTTTAATGTGTGTTCTGTTATAATTGTCAAGTATTCATTTAGTGCTGTAATGTCATCAGATATCAAGTCAAACACCTTCCAAAAGCACTTTACATCTCTGTAACTGAAATTATAATCATTACTATGACTGGAAAATACAGTATTTTCTGTCTTCTAAGATCTGTTTTCAGTAAAAACATTAATTGATGTTAATTCTATTCTTATAAATTAATTATTTCTTAATTATAATAACTATATTTTCACAGAATCGTAGTATTTTAAGGGATTGAAATGTACTTTAAAGATGATCTGGTCCCAAACCCTCCTGCCATGTGCAGGGACACATCCCAGTAGGCCAGGCTGCTAGAGGCTTTATTCAACCTGGCTTTGAGCACTGGCATGTTTGGCATCCCTGGACAACTTGCTTTGCTATCTCATAACCCTCAAAGTAAAGAATTTCTTCTAATTTAAATTAACAATTTAATTTAAATTGTCAATTTACATTCATAATTTTTACCATCAGACTATTTTTCAAGAAAAAAAGATGCTGAAGCAAAACTCAACATTATTATCAAAGTGTTGTCAAGAGTTGGTGCAGTCAGTGAGTTTGGAAGGTAGCTCCCTGGAATATTGAGTACGTACAGTATTGTTGTTGACCAACTGAGGTCTCTCCCAACAACTCCTTTAATTGGCAAATATATAATTAACAGAAATTAATTATCCAAGGTAAGTTTTCACTACTTGGAAACAATGATGTTTACTTAAAAATGGAATTGTCTTCTTGTGGTACACAAAAACAGTAGTTTATTATTTATGACAGAATATAGAATAGTATTGTGTGGTAGCATAGTAGAAAATGGATATTTCAGTATAAATTGGATGTCTTTTACTCAAAATACATTCATAAGAAAATGATTTATAATAAAGAATACAACTAACTGATAGAATAGAATGGTAAATATATATCTATTTCCAATTTAATTGAGAGCAAATTCAGAATACTGATTGCAGTGTTGGTTTCTTTGTGGTTTTGTACATATATATATCTGAGTAATATCTGGATTTTGATGTTGATATACAGACATTCATGGGTTTACATATTCTGATGGGTACAAACCATCAGGACGTGATCTTGCATCTGAAGGCAGAAAAAAATCAGTATTTAGTCAACCAATAATGAAGGAGTATTTCCAGATGAATCCTGCCAGGTGTTAGCAATTAATTATTAATATATTTGGGAAAATATTTAAAGGTACATTCAAATATAGTCTTCCTGCATGAAACTGCTACATTATATTGATGGCTGATGATTGTATGCATTTTCCCTATCTTACACAAAATGCTAAAAACAGACTCTTATGAAGATATCAAAGATACCACTCTGGCAGGTTATTTTGTGGCCTTTTGTAATAAGGGTTTGGAAGAGACTGTTTTAGAATGTATCTTGAAATGGAATAATGATCACACAAAATGTGTTTAAAATTTTTTCCTCTGCTTTCTTATTTAAACACATAGTTAAATACTAGCCGTAAGGCACTAATAAAAAATAAAAATAAAATAAAGGACGATCTCTTGTTAATGGTATGATTATGTTTTGAAGTGCTGAAGGACAAGAAGAAATGCAATTTACCCAGTCTGTGATTTACACAGTATGATGCAATAGCTCAGCTGACAACACAAGAGATTGATGCCCTTTGTGTCACAGAGTAGGGAGAGCAGTAGAAAAGTCACCATAGAGGCATGGTAATGCAATGTCTATCAAGCCTCTCCTTGGTATCATAGCTCATTCTTTCCCAGCTCAATTTCACTGTCTCAGCTGGGTGGTGAACAGTAGTGACAGTGGTTTCTGTGATATCAGTATTTGTCTATAAAATCTACCCTATGGAAGCTGGGGAGAGACCACCTCAGGGTTCCAATCCAATTTAAAACTGATACAGTGATGTGATCAATGAACTTTAACACAGCATTTTATTTCTCTTTCGGCTAAAAACAATTCATTTTATTTTTACATGACTGAAAATGGTCTTTTAGCTTATTTTGTCTTGAATATATCTCTGAAATAATGTTAAAATAGAGCTAGGTACAGAGTTCCTCATCTATATAAAGCCATCTTCACATATTTCCCTCTCATTGTGTCTTACTTTTAATGAAGAAAAAGCTAAGTTGGGATTTACTTTACCTACCCTTGACATGTAGAATTTTAGAAGGTTAACTGTAAACTAGTGAAGTTTCTGTCCTTTTTTAACCAACAGAGAAATATCGGTGTCTCTAGAAAGTAATTCATTTTGCCTATCTCATAAGCTTCTTTTACAGTTAAATGATTCTCCTGCATTTATTTCTTTACATTGACTCTGGAAGGAGGCCAGGATAGATTACTTAGTCTTAGAAATCTAAATATATTCTGTGTATATAATTATCCCCAAATATCTTGATAATATTGCTTCAAAAAGAGCTCACAAAGTCTTGAGACAAATTCTACTGATGAAACTTTTCAATAGTCTTTCTAAATTCCAGACTTCAGACCTGGTGTTCCTCACTTCTGAAGTTGCATCAAAATTCAGAACAACATGAACCAGAATTTTTGTTCTTTTCTATCTGCTTGCTCCAGCTGAGAAAAATGTTGACAGGGTTTCATGTTGGCATATCAGAGCAAAGGGCCTGCAAAGCCACTGGGCCTATGGGAATGCTTCAGGCAAGAATTCCAGGGACAAATACAGAGTCAACACAAGTGGTTTCTCCATTTTTAGAATAGAAATTTTGGCTGTGATGGAGGGGGCATGGGCAGCATATTGCTCTGTTTCAAATGTGATTTTAGCCATCTGACCTAGCTGAAGAAGCTTGACCAACCCTTTTGTAATTCTGAATTTATTTTTTTTATATATATTAAATTTTACATGGCTTTTTCTAAAGCTGACGGAACATTTGCATCCTAGAGGACCATTTGAGTATCTTTAAAATCTCAGTGAATGTATTTAGACAGAAGAAAATTATCTCTTCCTTCCCAAACCAATCACAGTGTTCTCTCTTGGATAATTTAAAGCCTAAAGACTTAGAGGGAAAAGGTGTTAGATCTGAAAGCCATTCAGAGTCACCTACTTTCCATATGATAACAACTTGAAAATTAAGGACCTGGCATAAATAGGGTGGTTCAGATAGAAAAAAGAGGAAATTTAAACTGGTTATGTTGTCAGTGCAGATATTGAGGAACCTATGAAAGATAAAAATGTCACAAACATACATCAAGAAAGATCTGAGCTTAATTGCTGAGCTTGAGATGCATCTTTCCCTGCAACTTAGGTGACTTAAGTTGGAAATACCCACTAGGCACCTGTGTCCATTCAAGCTTTTATGGATGAAGTTAATTGGATAGAATTCCCTTTTTGTAGGAGGAGAGAAAAACAAGCTTCTGAACCACTGCTTGACAGCTAGTGTGTGTCACTGGCACCTCTCACTGACTTATGGAAATTCAGTCTGCATTTCAGTCTGCATTGTAAAATATGAATAAAATATGAATAAAAATATGTAAAAAAAGTCATTTACTAGGACTTTTTACATTCAATTGCCATAATTGCTTTGATTTCTGAATGTTCATGGTCTATGTTCTTGTCCAATTCAATTGGTTTATGTACAAAGAATGATCATCTATAAGAATGCATGACATGACAACTCACACTCTACTGGCAACTGATCCTGAGAGCAGGGCCATGGCCATGCCATCACATATTCAAGGTCATTAGCATTGATCACACAGCTGACATCTTTTCATCTCTATGCATACATGCTTTGATTCAAAACATTGTCTTTACACCTTTTATGTTCCAGAGATCAATAAATGCAGTTTTTACTATCCTATTGGACTGCGCCGGAATGGGAACCTATTTGCTGCTGTGCAGGGTTGTATAGAGGCTAACAGCATTTTATAATTAGGTATGTCTATTCTCTACAATATTAAGAGTTAATGAAACAGACTTCAAAACAACAAAGAATGTGCACATAAATTAATTCTTATCTGACAATATAATTGGCTACAACCCAAGTGAAATTTTGCAAGTTATAACAAAATACTAATACAAATAACATGATTATATGCAGCCACAGATCCCAATTTTGTCTTGCACCTTTTTTCCCACGTGAAAATAAAGTTTTGGTTGTTTTGTCTTCTTGCAGAAAAGAAAAGGCTCTTCTCTTGTTTTCCCTTCCTACCCATCAAAGAGAAAAATATACACCTTTCTCCTCTCTAACTTCCACTGGATCCTGTCCTTTCCTCAGATTTCATGGCTGGCCAAGGATAGAGACATTTTTCTCATGAGGCTGCCTGACACCAATAGTTATGCCAAAGCAGCTGTTCAAACAGCTATTTTTTTGAAGAGAGGGTTTTAAGTGATTCTAACGTCTAAGGTTATGTCCTCTTCCATCATACGAGGAACAGACTATTAGAGGCCTCTCTACACAGACAAAGCTTGTTTCTGATATGACTGACAGGCTAAATAGTAGGCTTGAAAACATGTCTTACTTCTGCCCACTGTCCTTAGCAGGTTGTCCCTTCCCAGCAGCACTCTTTTCTAGTGAAGCAGCTCTTGCAGCCCCCTGAACAGCACAGACATCAATCCAACTCCTCACAGATATGGATTATCCTTTTCTTTCCTTTTTCTCTGAGCATCAGCTTTGACTTTGCTCCCCTTAGCCCTTACATCTCTGCTTCCTTCCAGATTCATCCTGTTGAGTTGCTGCCTCTCCTCCTGGTACTCCTCTGTAGCTCCTCTTCTGCTGTATAAGCTGAGCTATCCCTGGGATGAGACCATCCATGTAATCTCTTCCTCTAAGGTTTTCCATAAAACTAGGTGTGCATCTGTTACACCAAGGTAAACACACACTCCCCTCCTACCTAACTTCACAGTTTATTTTTTTTTTCCCAGAGAATCCATTCAGCATTTTTATTGTGGGATTTTTTTATGTTTTGGTTTCAGTTTTTTGTTTTGTTGTTTTTTGAGGGGGAGAACTTGGCTCAGGTAAGTTGTCCTACTGTATATTACACTGCTGACAAAACCTAAATATGCCTACAAATCATGTCCCACCAACCACCTCTTTTCTGTAGTTGTCTTACTCAGAGTGCATCTCCAGGAGACCTGTTGGACTGGAACATTCTACACAATACAATGTCTTCTGATGTTTTTCTTGTAAATTTCCCACAAATTCTGAAAGCTTTCAAGCTTGTTCTTAAGGTATTCTAAAGATAAGGGTCTTTTTCAAAACAAAACTTCCTCACTGAACCAGTGCACTGGGGAAGAAGATTATTGCAGTATCATAGTAAGACTTATTTCCTACTCTGGCTGAATACCATTTCATTTAACAAATAGAAGACAAAACATATCTGAAGGAGCAAATTACAAATTGGACCATGTGAGATGAGTTTCTATCACATTTCTAATTGTTCAGTGTTTATACATATTGAGGATAAGGCCAGTGACGTGTAAATGCAACAAAGATTTTCTTAATGAGGGATGAGTAAAAAATTCATCATTGCCCCTTTCACTGCTTGCACCAAGGTCCAGTGAAAAGGTACCACAGATAGAAATACAGATATAGAGAAAACAGAGGAAATGCTAAGTCAATATGAACAAGACTGAAAAGATAATTTTAACATAGGCATTCATTTATTTCTGAGCATTTTTCTCTGGAGTCATTAAGGTTGGTTGATACTGATTTTCATATAAAATCCACAAGAAACATTTTCCTGCCTCTTTTAATTCATGAACATACAGTGAAATATTTTGTACGCATTTTGTTGTTGGATTAAGGGATATTTTTAAAATTGTAAAATCCTCCTTAAATTATCCATGTTGTCATAGTAAAAAAAAAATATACTTAGAAAGTCATGTTGAAAGTATATTTGTTGTGTGGTACTAATATTTTGGTATTTGTTCATCCAAAATAGCTTTAAGATTTAGAAAGTGAACAATTTTTAAAATTTAATGTAAAATAAAAATAGTTTTATCTATCTCAGATGTGTACGCATAGATCACTTTCCTCTATGTTTTACCTTATAAGTTTTTGCTCAGAATGTAAAGCTCCAACTATAAGCAGATCTGGATATAACGTCTACATTTTGATATAATGCATATGTAGCTTTATTATTTTAAATCAACTTCATTCCCTCTTACCTGACAAAAATAAAAGCTACTTAATGTCATTTTTTGGAAATGACATATGTAGAATTTTTAGAAATCAATAATATATGTTTATATTTTGTCCTGAATTGAAGTCTTGAACAGAATGGAAAAAATTATCTGATTTTTGCCTTCAATCATAGGACAAATTAATATACACTTTCAAAGCAATACTAACAAAATTACTAGATAAAAAGAAAAGTTAAACTCTCAGACAGAATTGAAAATATGACTGTAAAACAAGTGTGACATTAAAAGAGTTTGATTTGGACAGACAAAGGCTTTCCAGACAAAAGGCACATGAATCTACTGCCACATTTCTTGGGAACCCTTTTGTCATCTAGTGATTGAAATTAATGGAGACATTAATCTCATAGATAAAGGTAATTAACTAATATGAGAAGCTTATGGAGTTATATTTGTAGATGAGGTTTGCCAAAAAATCATAAACCAAATTATTTCATAAAAAGCCTGATCAAATGCCCACTAAGCCCATAGGAATCTTTCCTATGATTCAGTGAGCTTTCTTCCAGTAACAAAACATCAAAGCATTCATAGAGAATAAATGCTGTTACCAGAATATTTTTAATTCGTATTTTTATTAGGCAGAAGTTTTGCACGGTGGGCTGAGTCTGACAATAACTGCTCTGTTGACTGGCCCAGCTGTTTTTTTCGAAAAGGTTCTAATTGCCAGGGCAGTCATTTTCACTGTTACCTCTGACTCACCCACAAGTGTGACACTACTGTCCTTGGCTGAGGAAGGTGAGGTAACGACTTCAATTACTGCCTGCTTAATTTTCTATATTAAATGCATTGTTTACCCAAACTTCTGTTTGGAGATTCAACTTTTACCACAAGCAATCCATACTTAAGGAACCACCCAGTAAATGTAAATGAGCAGTCATCACTGAAAACCCTTCTCTCCCTGTGTTGAATGCTCGTGGATGTATTTGCACTGTACTGTAGCTCAAGTATCACCGTTTTGCCTGTGCTGTCAGGCATTTGAAAACAGTGCAGATCTGTACAGTGTTTCCCTCAGTTTTGCCGTTTTCATGTTTGTTTTTCTGATTTTCTCATCACAGGCCAATCTCTATTAGTCTGCACCAATGAAATTTCTATTGTTTACTCTTCACAGTCTTTTCTCTCTGCTTATCTAAAACTTATTCATACAAACAGAGAGGTGTCAAAACAAGACTTTTTGCCTTCAATAAATTTCTGGCACTTCCACAAAAGCTAGGCTGTTTTCCTAAACAATTTTCCAGGGCAAAAGAGGCCTATCTTAATTCCAGGGTTATTTCAGTTATTCTAAATATCCAAGCAGACACAGTAGAAATCAAATAGGAATAGGAAACTTTAGTTTTACAATGACTTCAAACATCATCAATATAATTATGAGAACCAACATTAGCTGGCAAGAATAAGAACTTGCTTTTATGTTCAAAATCAGCTAAAATCTTCCCTTCCTGGATTCAACGTTTCCTGTGGAATTTGCTGTTTTGTACATTATACTCCCTCTATTAGGAGGGAAGAAAAAAACTAGCATCATAAGCTACAGAATTAGACTAAGTGTGGTGCAAACCTCAAGTAGCAACATCTCAAAAGTAGTCTCTACAGAAATATAATATTCATACGAAAAATTCATTGGTTTGAGGAAAAGGTTAAATGATCCCTATACATGTCTCTCTCATTCTCTCTCTCCTTATTCTTGTCATTAAGAGACAATAGTGAGATGCTGAAAACATTTCCAGCAATGGAAATTACAGTTTATAAATATTTCACACAACCAGATAATTATACTTGATTAATTAGTTTTCAAGGAGCGAGTTAAAAACCATGAAAACATCAACAAACCTCTCTGAATAATTCTCAAAGCAAGCAGAAATCAGTAAGTAGAAATCTCTTTTATAGCAACAGCAGTACAAATTGCCAAGGCCATCTACCTCTAATACGTGGGCTGAAATACCAGGGAAAAATTTTAATGCTTATTTTACATAATAAAAGATCTGCATCTACTCCAAGAGAAAAAACAAGATACCTATACAAATATGGAATATAAAAATATGAAAAATCAACATGTTTGGTGTTGAATCTTAATTTTAATTCTGATTTATTTTTTTTTAATATCATCTGCTACATAATGAGACACATCTCCTGACTTAAACTGATATCTGAAATCTCTTAAGACCACTCAATATGGATGAAAACCACTGGTTAGAAATTAGTGTTTTCCCACATCTGTCAGGATCATTCAATATACAACGAAAAATTAATGTAAAAGTCCAGAAATGAATGAAGGTGATGTTAGACTCCAAGACAAAGGTGTAAGTGATCATTTTTTTCCTGCTTAAAAGAGAAATTTAAAATTATCCAGAGAAGTTGTGGGTGCCCCATCACTGGGAATGTTTAAGGTCAGATTGGATGGAGCTCTCCCAGCAACCCAGCCTAGTGAACGTCATCCCTGCCCATGACAGAGGGGCTGGAACCAGACAGTCATTAAAGTTCCTTCCAACACAAACTGTTCTATGAATCCTTGGAAATAAAAACAACATTGAGTTTAAAATATTGGTTCTGCTGTTAAGATGTTCATTTAAATTAGGTTTAATCAATATGCAAATGTTTAATACATTTCAGTCGCTAATTTTTGATCCTTTATAGGAATGGTTAAGAAGTTCAAAAATAAAATACAAGATAATATTTTTGCATTGCCATCAATCCAGGAGGAGCAACATAAGAGGCAGGATCTTCAACTGCACTAGATAAAAGATTCAGCTTCCTACTTGAAAGAAAATAGTAAAAGAGGGCAAACCCCATTCTATCCTAATGCAGAGTAAGAACTACACCCTTTCTTAATTAATGCATGAAATAAGTTTTAAATTTGCTAACACTGGAGTTAATTTAGTTGATAGGAAGAGAAAGGAAAATGTAACATTTTGCAGTACGTGCATACATGTACAATCCTTATTTTATTTTTAAGAAGAAAAATTTTGCTTTGGGAGCAAAATACTTGCAAGCTTACATAAGTGCTCAAACATGGGGACAAAATTTTTAAGAGATAGTGGTCTGCATCTCTGATGAACTTGAGTACTTGGGAAATACAGTTACTTCTCTTTCAACAGAATTTTATTCTCCCCTAGCTAATTCATGGAAATAAGTTGATAGCTGTATTTAAAACTGGAGGAAATTATTTTAACAGAAAGAATGCAAAAAATTACCAAAGCACATGGGTAGTTTCTGTCCTATTTCTTTGCCAAAACAAGCAACATTCAATATTAATAAGCTAGATTTCACTAAATGTAATTACTTTTTTGTGTTTGAGTATATCCTCTCAGATAACAATACCACTGTGTCTACCAATAAAAATAATCATTGCTCAAGTTGCAATGCATTCATCTGAAATGTTTCAGCAAGTCACAACATGATCTTCTACTCTCTGAGGCCGTAATCTGTAGTTATCCCTGCACAACTACTGCCTGCTGCACATCCTGTGTAAATTATGTATTTTGATTTTCTATCACTATCAGAATTCTGCTTCCTTACTTGAGGCCTGGTTTTCATCCTTTGTTATCTAAAGGCTTCTGTCTCAGCATGGGTACACTGCCATGGGAATATGTCAAGAATAAGAGCAAAAAACAGAAGGAAAGGGTACCTAAGCAGCAGCAAAAAAGGAGCTGGAGTGCCAGAACTGATAAAATGCAATCAGGGAAAGCAAGAAAGAGCTGATGGGAAAGATGTTCCAAGTAGCAAAATTTCTAGTCACATTTCTGGTTCATTATTCTTTCATTACTAAAAGCTTTATTATTCTCTGGGATCATAGTGTAGGCAGGAGGAAAAGACATCAAACAAAGCCTGAAACATAAGCTGAAGAGTCAGCAGTGTAGAGGTTGAAAATAACTTTATATCTCTTCTCATCAGCCACCAATGCAAAACCTTTCCAGTGGACATAAAAAATTTGTAAGAGATTCACCAAATCCCATACTTTCTCTCAATTCATGTAAAAAAAGAAAAACCCACCAAGGTTTCAAAGGCAGATGCATGGTATTTTTCAAATTTATTTATGAAGGGGTTTATTTTTTAGAATTCTGCTGTGAAGTATCAAAGTATATCTCTATTATAATGTATTTTATATACTGTGTAGATATACTCAGAAATATTAAAAACTAGATTTACTTTTACCAAATTGAATAAAATCACTTCTGTCAATTAATGTCATATTAAAAGCAAGAAGAATATTTCTTTGTACTGAACTTGCTTCTGCTGCCTTTTTCTCATGCTAAAATCTTTTCTTGTATTATGAGAATGTAAACTGGGACATCCTATAACCCCAGTCTTCTTGGTCTCTCCTTGGTCTCTCCTTGGAAGCCTTTCCATGTGTCTATCTTAGTTCATGCTTGAACTCTTCACATGATAATTTGATGTAAACTAGATTACCATGCCAACCTTCTTAATACTAACGTCTTCAAGAAAGCACAGAAAAAATGTTAAATAATACAGGGCAGCAGTTTTAAATAGGAGCAACGTTTTAAAATGCTACCACCTGGTGGTAACAGAGTAGCAAAACCTTGACAAATACTAAAAAAAGATGACCACATACTGTCACACTAAAAACAAACTCAAACCCTATAGGGATTGCAAACTGATGGGTGGGAGTGAATGGGATTTCACTATGTTACACCTACAATGCCTCGTCATTACAGTGAAGAGAGGAAACAGATTCCCAGTCGTGTGATCCAGTGGTAAATGTTTCGCAGTCTTGGGCTCTCCAGCTCACATTCACATCTCTGGGGAGAAAATCAAAGTTGAAGTCTCCTAAAAAAAAAAAAAGACTACAAAAGGTTTGGTGCTTGATATTAAATAAGTAGGGTATTTATACCAATACAGAAAAAAAAAAATTAAAAAAGGCTGCATTTTCTGCAAATGTAATCATAATCATGACTTCAGCAGAGGTGCTGGCACAGGAAAACTCCACTCACAGTTTCCTTTGCTGACTGCATTATATAACATGATACGTGTTTATCAGTAGCTAAGATAATGTAAAGGAGAAAAATGTGTGCTTCTACAAATATCCAGTGATAGCTTTTAAAATCTTTACAGTTGCCACTTTAAAGTAATGAAATCCCTATTCTCTGGGCAAGGAAACCAAGCACATTGAGTGCTTCCATAAACTCAACTAGAAAAAAATTAGAACTTTTATTGCAGACACCATTGACCTGGGTCTGATCTCACACTGAGTCAGTATAAGGCTGACTCTGCTGGCTTCAGCTGAATTTTTTCTGATTTGTATTGGACTGAGATCAAAACAAAGTCTTCTTCCAAGTCTAATTAATTGTATTTTAATTTTGACTTGCACCTGAATTAGCAGTGAACACTTGATGCATATGCATTAATATTTCCCTGCTAGCTCAGATAAAAGAAGCATATGTGCACTTCACACGGGGCTGTGTGTCAGGGTACCTGGAGAATATGGTTTTAGTTGGTACAGACAGATCATAAGGGAGGATACCCACAGGTATGAGAAAAATGCCTGATAATTTGCATAAGCAGCTGGCAGTATGCTCAGAGGGCCAAAAGCTCTCACCACAACTGCAGATCACCATCACATTGCTCTGCCCGTGCTCCTCAATGGCTGCTGTAAATACATCCCTTCCGCTACAGAAATTACAGGGGTTTTTTTCTGCCTTTCAATTTATTGCTAAGCTTAAAGATGAACATGCCAGCTCTTCACCTGCTCTCAGAAATAGGAAGCTCTTCCCTATATGCAAAAAGCTTCTTTCTCTTCAAGGACATAGGGTTTTGTTTTATATAGCCTAGTACATTCAGTTTCCTAATCCAGAATTGCTGTGTTATTTGACAGATGCATAATAGCCAAAAATGAACGGTAAAGTTGAAAACGAGAATAACATTTGCTGCAGTATAATATTTCATGTAAAAAGCTATACAATTGCAAATTTTCTGTATTATTTCCTATACTTATGATACCATATAACTGTGATATCTGTTTGTACTTACATTTTATGATGATCATTGCAGAAATTGACTACTGTGAAGTAGAATAGCTTGTTCAAATAAATAAGGAAATCCTTATTTAAAAATAAAAAGACTCTTGCCTTTTTTGCCAGAATAAGGACAGGTTTTTAGACACTTTTTTATGTCTGTCTAATTTGTTCTGGTACACGTCACTTCAAATGACACTAGAATGGTAGTATCATACACAAAAGCAATAAATCCCTTCAATTATTTAAGCCATGGTCAAGCTGCATATTTGGTTTGGGCTGAAATGGAAGGTGATCTGTACATCATTACAAGTAGATGCTACTAAAATCATGTTAGCAACCAAAAATATTTTTCAGATTTTTTGGGATGGGGAGCTTTGCTCATATTTCTGAAGCATGATCAAGAAATGAGAATTGGATTTTTGGCAATGTCCGTTCTGTCTGGACCCCTAGTTGTTGCTGGTATTTATTTATAAGAGCAACACAATAGGGCATTTCTTTTGAACACTCATTTTTCTGCAGAAAATCACACAATACTAAATATACTTAATATTGTCAGCTTGCACCTTTTGTAAACCTGAGTATTGACCCAACTTTCTCTCAGGTTACAGTCTGGTAGTGCCTTAAGAGTCTTGCTGAGTAACTAAGATAGTGATGGATTGGAAAAACAAAACCATTTCAGTCACCCCCTACACACACACGCGCTTCAACCATTAAAGTCAGATTAGGTATTTTCAGTTTGAGGTCTGGCTGGTAAAAGGTCTGATTTCCCAGCATTTTGTCAATGCCCATAAAGCAGAAGGAAGTGTGCATCAGGGGAGAGGAATGAAATTACTGATGGGAACTGCTGGTTCAGTCAGAAATCAGGAACTACTAGATAAGTGTAGTGTGATTAAAATCAAGACAACATGGCTGGCTCTAATAAACAAGATCCTCAAGAGGGACAATCTAAAGCAGTGTAAAGAGCAAGGGAGACAAAAAAAGATGAAGGAGAAAAGAATGCCACAACTTCAGAAAAAAAAAAAAAGGCAAGATGTTACATTTATATTAGAATTCCATGGACAAGTGAAATTACTTCACAAGAAGTGATATACACATAGTTCTATATAAATCTGTGACAGCCATGTGATGTGAAGAGAAAACATAATTTGCAAACAGCACAATTTTCTCAAAGAGAGAAGGGTTTAAGCAGAAATTAGGTCAGAGCACCAAACAAGAGTGGTTTGGAAAATCAAGGGCATGTTAAAGCAGATGAAAACCAGAAAGAATATTTGGGCTGAAAAGTCAAAATCCGGAACTAAAAAAGGCAGACACCAAATGCAACTTCAATCCTTAATAAAAGCAGAGCCAGAAATCAGTCAAGGGTACATTAAGACCACTATAAAAATAGAATATAATATGAAATGTAGTAGAAAGCTCTTTAGAAGGGTTCTTCTAGAGGATGAAGGAGGCTATTCCAATAACAGAGCTGTCTGTGTGTAATATTTTCAGATGTTTCAGAGGCAGCAGGTTATTTGCACCTTTACTGCATACATAATGAGATATTAGAACGCAGAAAAGGTATATAGGAAATTTTATTTAAAAAATGGAAAAGAGGGACTAAAGTGTTACCTGCATAGCTAGAACAGAATGGAACTTGGCCTCACAAGCAAGCTGAAAAAAATTATTAAAAAAAATAGTAAATAAAGCTACTTATTGAGGATTCAGACTTAAGTACCAGATAACATTTTTCATACCTAATGTTTCAAGGAACTGAACTTCAAATACTGTATGTAAACCAGTCATTAGCCTCCAACACATATTGCTTTATAAAATGATCATGTAATGATCTTTTTAAACAGTGTTATTCAGCCAAGAATATATTTATCTTGATTTGTCAGCCTATTGCTCTGAACCTGATCTAGTGAAAGTAAGCAGGTCATAATTGAGACAGTGATTTAGAATGCTGGCCAATTCTTCAAAGAAATTAACCCCAGGGATTTCTATAAAAGAAAACAAAGAAAGTCCTGGAGCTGAAAATTTTGTGGCCAGACCCACAAAGAAAGAGGTCCTATTATATTGCAGTATATGACCCTCAGCAGTTGTGACAAACAATCAGGCAAGTAGCCTGAAATTCTAAGCAACATGACCAGACTGATCCTCAGTATAACTCTATTTATTGGGAGGAATTTGAATCCCAACAGACAACTGTTGTGTTCATGTAAGCAGCTTCAACTCCCTCTGACCAGCTTGGCATGGGAGGCCTGGATTTGCCATGCGTCCCTTGTATTGAATTGATCTTGCAAAATTCCAGTTTGTCAGCCCTTTTGGTACCTCCAGTCTCAAGAGAACTGCCCCCTTCTAGTACTGCATTGATTCATTGCTTAGCTGACCTTTACAAATGGACCAGAATAGAATGGAATTTAGTTATATAATGTCTTTCATTCAGGAGATGTCTCCAGTCACTGATAAACCATTAATATATGGAGATAATTTGAAGGCAAACATAAAAACATTTGTAAATTAAGCAGCAGTACCTATAGTAACTTCAATACAAGACTATTACAAATAAAAAAAGAAACATTGTTTGGTTGTATCTGATGTTTTTCTCCTTCCAATTTAAATAAATTTGGGAGTTAAGAATACACTAAACTGTAGCATAAACATACATGTAAGTAATTTCACTAGTTCTTTTGATTTTAAATTATTGTTTCTTACAAATTAAAAGCATATATTTTAATTGCTTTTGAGAATCAGTTTAAGTTGAACCTGTTCAGTTATTTTTGAGATGTGTGAGGCTGTGCCTTACAGGTTTTGAATATTTGTCTCCACAAACCTATCCATTGACCATAATAAAGCATTTTTTTTGGGTACATTAATTCCTTTCTATTTCCTGATATTTCTTTATTATCAGGGAGTTAAAGACTCATCATCATGCACTTCATCTGAAAGACTGAAAATGCTTTAAGCAATACAGAAGCAATAGAGCAGTACGCCAAAACATTAAAAATGTTTGCAAGTGTCTAAAGCCATTATGACCCTTACATGCCTTATATCCACCCTGAATCATGTGATGCTTAATAGGACTGCAAGAAGATGAATTGCCTGGTCTGCTTGTGAGTCCAGGGAGCTTTAGCATAAAGCAGTACATGAAGCACTTGTTTTGCTAGAAATGTAGAGAACAAACAGGACAAACATAAGAAATGACAGTCACTAAGCCCAAAAATCTATGAAGTCGTAGAATAAGGAAATACAAAGAATTTGGGGAGGTTTCTGACCTTCCAATGCAGACAAACTCCTCCTTTTCCTTGGACCAGCTGTGGTTGCCTGATGTCAGATGTTACATTTCTGATGCATGTTTTCCATTTGCAGGCTACCAGTATAATATAACCACAAATGAATAATTCATCATCTAAGACACCTTTGTGAAAAAACATCGTAAGTCCTCAGAGATCCCTGTCTTGTTCCTAAACACAGTTTTGTAAATCCATTCCATCAGGCTGTGGATTTCCCACTGCTCTGTGCCAGCTAATGGGTGGTTATGAAATGCCAAGATCTGGTACATACAGACCTCTTTGAGTGTAGGGAACTTTTCAAATATAGACCTTTTTTTTTTTCAGTGGATACAGTACATTGTAGCAGATGGCTTCCTCTGTCTGGTGAATCCTTCTTCATTTGTGGCTCATTGAACTAGTAGTGTCATTACTGTCTAGCACATTAATTTGGAACCCATGTGCTAAACTTCACTGCAAAATTTTAGGATGAAGAGATTTGATTTGTGTGCACAATACCTACTATTTCTTATTCAATATGGCAAAACAGTTACAGTTCTTCCTAGATATTTTTCAATCTGTATTTTCAGCTCTCATCTACTATTTAATTGGAAAAGCAGATTTCATTAATCTGTTTTTAGTTGTTGGAAAGTTAATACAGGAACATATTTTTTTCCTAGTGACTTCAAAACAAGCTTAAAAATAAAATCTCCTTATTAATTAATCTAACATTAAATATATTTCACAGTTACAGCTGCACTCCACTTTTTTTCAACCTTTTTCTCAGCACAGGATGTATTGAAGAATTTCACATTTCACATACTGCACTGTTCATCTCCATAACATAAGGCAATTTGCACTGGAAGCATATGTTTAAAAAAAAACTTAGAAATTGATCTTCAGCATTATGTAGTGGATTTCCTGAGGCCTTTTAGTGATTAAAATTTTAATCACCTGATGATTAAAGGTTTCATTACTAGGCAATTAGCACTTTAAGCGTAAGGCATTTAATTCTGTTTTGGAAGTGGAACCATCAGTAGCTGAGGATTGCAAAGTTGGATGGAACACAAGGCAGCACTGAAGTGCAAACTGATCAGACAAGGTCAGAGGGAAGGGAGAGGAGCTTCAGGAGCAAGTGCATGAGCAGCATAAGGATCCTTTTCAGCAGGAGAATGAGATTTAGGTCTTACAAAGGAGATACCAGGGTGCAGCAGGAACCAGCAGTCGCCTGGGTGGCAGGAGCAGGGCAGCTGCAGGGGCAGCAGGGCATCAGGCACCTCCCTGGGGATGGGAAAGCCGCTCCTGCATGATAACGTGGATCTTGAGGCAGAAAAAATATGGCCCAAAAATTGGGCAAAAATATTTGCTTGAACTTCTGTATGTTTTGAGATAGAAACTATTGGTAAAAATCTGAATTGTTTATTGTCGTACATTTTAACACATGAGTCATAATTGATGTTGTTTTCCATAAAAATATATGTTTAGCTGGAAAACATCACTCTATTACCCCATGCAAACTGAATTGCAAGATTAATTTTTTTTGCTAGATTTTTTCAGAATACTAGATTTTGCATATTGGCATTGAGATTTGAGATGCCAAGCTGGAGGCTGATTAGTTCTTTTCTTAGCTCTTGCTAGTTTTAGCTGCCTCTAAATCCTTTTTTTTCCCATTTTTATTCTTTTTTTTTAAATTCACTAACAGGAACAGTTTAGTCACAGAAGGGACCTAATATTCATTTTCCTGTGAATAAATGGAATTTATTATTTAATTATAAAATATGTACAGTAGATACTATAGCTGGAGGATGTTAGGATTCTGTGTTCTATTATAATAATCATGGTAATAATAATAATAACATTTTTTTTTTACAAAAAAACCCTTTTCCTGACTCAGTTCCATAGCTCACTTTGGTATTAGAAGAAAATGCATTCATATAACAGAATCTAAACTATGGAGCTTAATATATTCCTTCAGAGATGTCATGCTGTTTCAAGGTAGTATAGGGATATGAAACTATAACCATCAATTTAGAAGGATAGGAAGTTCATTCTTTTTTTTTTTTCTCTTTCTCTCATTCTTTGTCTTCACTAGTCAAGTACCATTCTAGTGATCAATTATCGGCATAAAAGTCACAACATTTGTAGCAGATTCAGTAAATACATGAAGGAAAAAATAATCCAAATGCTTCCCCATGTAGTACCTAATAATTTTAATTTCATACAAGAGAGATTTAACATCGAATTAAGCACTGGACTAAGTCCTGTCCATAATTCTGTTGCCACACAGGAAAAAAGGAAGTATCAGAATGAACCAGGCACTCACTACCAGAGATATGTAGGAATTAGACAGTGAGTGTGAGATATAGCAGTTTTTCTGCAAATGTGAAGTTCAAAAAAGTACAATACACTATTACAATATTTAATATTTATCACCTGAAGAAAATATCAAGTAACAAGTAAAATCTTCCTTGCAAAGCAGATATTGAAGAGATATTGTAACTTGGATAATTTTTATTTATTTATTTATTCATTTATTGTGAATAATGTAAATCATGAAGACTGCACACATCCCTATATAATTTCTATTTAGATGTGGCAATTACAATGGCCTCTACTATCTTGAATAATTGCCTTAAGACAGGCTGAATTGCAGCATGGAACAGAGGTCTGAATGCTGTTTTTTTCTATTTTTCATAATGATGAAACACTATAAATTTATGTCAGAATATTCCACAGATGTCATAAACACAGCTGCAGCTTTTCAAAGATAGGTCTATGTGACCTATAGAACAAATGGGGTATGATTTATCTCATATTTATTTCAGCCATCTGCAGGAATTCACCTGACTAGTTTTACCTTCTTACTTACCTCCCTACCTCAGAAGAAAAGGGCTTATGTCCTTGAGGTGCTTGTTTTTGTCTGCAAACTGCAAAGTGAACTCAAACAGGCAGGTGCATTGTGGATATTTATGTCTGATGACAGGAATTTTATCCTCAGGAATATTAAGGTTTTCTCAGGTGTTCATGGTCAGCTTTCATTTTTAAAACCCTGAATCTGGATCATCAGCAGCTTGTCACATTACTGCTAGGATAAAGTGAATCATGCCCTGGTAAGATTCTGGGTCATTTTGTTTGTTTGGGTTTTTTTGGAGGGAGTTTGACCCAAGCACATGATTATGCAGATTAAAAATCCTTAGACAAATATTACTGCAAACAAATTAGGTCGAATGAATAGAGCCCCTACTATTTTCTCTAAACAGTCAACCATTATGCTTCTGAGCTGCTAAAAACACATCTCAGAACGAAATGAATTCTACAACACGAGCCACAGCTACCAATGAGCCATTAGGCAGCAACTTTAGTGAGAATTAACACAGCAATTGCTGTACTAGCAAAACTGACCTCTGTACCTTGCAGGTTTATCTTTTCCCCCTTTTTGATTTATGTATAAGCCTATCATGCAGTAGGAAGCAGATAACTTTTTTTTTTATTACCACTCTTGTTTTTGTACTGTAAATTCTGATGGATTTTGTGTAATGATAATTATAGAAAACCCAGATCACAAGTTATTGAAGTTGAATGGTGAGAGAAAATCTTGAGATACTTAGCAAGAGTGATCAAGGTAATCTTTTTCTGACTTTTTGAGAAAAATCTTTTTGAGGAAGCTATTTGGAGACAGGAAAATATTTCTGAAGGGAAAATACAAAGGCTCAGACATAGAAAAAGGCCTAAATGGTTAATTAGCTTTACAGAGAGAGTACCTGGCCAACAGGGTATTACCCTATGATAAACTAAATTAACAGGGGATGAGACTTTTATAAGGCTGTCTTTGTTAAAAAACTTGGTTCAAAACTGTAAAAATGAAATTGTCAAAAGTACTTTGAAAACAGAATTATTACATTAATTAAAGTGTACTTAATCCACCTTCCCCTTTATTATTAAATTAATAAGCATATAACATGGAAAAGAAATGAGATTTAGAGTCTATAGATACATTTACAAACCTGTGAAAGTGTAGTAAAGAGACCAAAACAGAAATGTCAAATTATCTAAATACATTTCATATTTACCATGAGAGGCAAAAGAATTCTGCTCTGCTCGATGCATTTTCCAATGAGATCATCTGTATACAGAAAATTTTGTTTAGATTTGATTTCTAGTAGCAATCAGTCTCAGCTCAGGAGATTACCGGATCACACCAGAGTTGCAAGGAACGTTCTATAAACCTGAGCATGATCTCCCAATTAATTAGGAACAAGTCAGTGATCTCAGTTACAACAATATGAAGACACCTGCTTTAAAACTTAAAATTTGAGAAAAATATTTAGAGTTGATCTGCAAGAACCAGTAAGAGCCAGGATTCAACATTAGAGCCTCATTTGAAACTTCTTTATCTTCTAATACTCCGTGCTTGATTCTGAGCTGCCAGAAGATGAGAAGACAGACAGAACAATGCAGAGAAGTTTAGATTGTGAAAGTACTACAAAACAGCAATTTCACAAGCTACTCTTCTCAGTCTTACTGGTGGATTAAGGGATTGATACATAATATGAAACAAGTCACACTATCTTACTGCATCTCATTTTTATTTCTTGTACCCCACAAAGTTTTTAAAGCTTTGAGAAATCTTTAAATATGTAGATACTGGCTGAACAAATTTGTTCCAATATCAGTCTCCCAGTTAACGTAGCATCTACCTGGTTATTTGTGCTGCTCACTGTCCCCCTTTTAATGCATCTGAAGGCTTTGCTGCTCTTCCAGTCAGCAAGTTTTCCACTGTGTAGCTCACCACTATATTTTCATTTGATAGTATTAAAATTAACTTCTGAATGGATCTCTCCACCCTGCAATCTAGAGCTCATTCTGTAACTGGTTTTGCTTAATCATCATCCTTCGTACTTTTGATCTCTCAATCCCTCACATATTTTGATTTTTTCATATCTAACTCTAATAATTCATTCAGATGAATATTGATTGATGTTAGCATTACTTCTGGTCAACCCAGAACCCAACTAGAAACCCACTTATTCAGTAAACATTCCACTTTCCTTGTTATCTCTTGAGATCTGCTAGTCAGCTCCAATCCAAATGACCTGAGAGCTTTTGATATCACATTATGCTACCCTTTTAGCCATCACATGAAGGGATAATAAACTTAAAATGTTGATACAAAAAAAAAAGGTGCATTGCATATACATTATTACCTTTTTCTTGTTCAAACTACTGATAAGAAGACTATAAATCGTACTTTCTCCAGAATATTTGACCTATATATTTGATCAAGTTATTCTTGATGCTTGATTAAAAATGTGCATAATATATAAATTAGAAAGACTAAGGCTTTCCCAAACATAGTTTTTAATGAAAATTCATCAGTTTGTGGGCACTTATCTCAAGGTACAGGTGCTTTGCCAAGTGCTATTCAATAATTTCATCAAGAATGCAGACAATATAAACCCTTGTCTGTATGAACTTATAACTAGCATGAAGATGGTCAGGACAGTAAATAATAGGAGCGCTTACTATTACAGAGTGATCAGTGTTGTTCAGTTAAATTGCTACTCTCCAACCGAGCATGTTTTCAAACAGCTGAAGGTAAGTTAATTGATCGGCAGATGAGGAATGAATATTCTAGGTAAGTAATGAAAACACTATTTTGGAAAACAGTCATTCAGAAGGTACACTGGAGATATATGAATATCTTGACATGCTAGTGCAGCTTCTGGATAAACAAAAAGGGGACTGTAGAGAAAGAGTACTCCATTGAAGACTGCTACCGAGACTATTGCTATGCATCACAAGAAGCCAGACTAGG
Source organism: Thryothorus ludovicianus (assembly GCA_013397245.1). Taxonomy (NCBI): domain Eukaryota; kingdom Metazoa; phylum Chordata; class Aves; order Passeriformes; family Certhiidae; genus Thryothorus; species Thryothorus ludovicianus. The sequence continues at coordinate 867,588 of VZTB01015934.1, forward strand.
GATGTTTGTTATTATCTCCCTCTACCTCACTCTTGTGAGACTCCATCTGGATTGCTGTCCCCAACATAAGAAGGACAGGAGGAGGTTGGAGTTAGTCCAGAGGGGGTCAGGAAGATAATCAGAGACATGCAACACCTCTTCTCTGAAAACAGGCTGAAAGCATTGGGAGAGGGGGACTGTGTGTTGATTTAGACTACATATTAGGAATAAATTATTTGCTGTAAGGGTGGTGAGGCTTGGGAACAGATTGCCCAGAGAAGTTATGGATGTGCCTTCACTGGAAGTGTTTGAAGCCAGGTTAGATGAGCCTTTGAACAACCTGGTCTAGTATCAGGTGTCCCTGCCCATGACAGGAGGGATGGGAACAGATGATCTAAAAAGTCCTTTCCAATCAAATATAATTTTTTTATTCTACTGGAACAGTGTCTGTTGACCACATTCAAAGAGTAATTTAGAAAATGAAACATGTGGTAGGGACTCAGTTTGTTCAACTAATCAAAGTGGAGGTTAAAAGGTGATTTGATTGCCATATTGAGATACTTATTTCTACTTTAAAATGAAATCTGATCATGAGAAATAAAGGTAAGCTTTCAGTCTTACAGACAAAAGTATAACAAGATATGCACATTCAACCTTGAAACAGAGAGAGTAAATGTAATTAACAATTTATCAGGAAAGGCAATAGATGCACTCTGGCTCTGAGTCTGTAAAATGAGATTAGATATCCTTCTGGAAAACATGCTTTGACTCAGCATCTGAGAAAATCATATCCATTGTAGACCAAGTGATCACAGTGGTCTGCACATCAAGTCTGTAAATCTATTTGTCAAATGAGAAGCACTGGCAAAAGAAGTCAAGGGGTAACCTGCCAGAATTGAATCCTGTCGTGGCATTTTGAAATAGCAATATTTTGCTCCCTTGTACTATGTAAGTGTGTCTGAAGCAATCTGGCAGATCTCCTCCTGTTGGCTGAATGGTACCTGGGTTTGCTATGACAAGGAAAATAACCAGCTCCCTGCACTGGAAAATGTAGGAATTTTATCAGTACAGACATCCTAGACCAGAGGACATGTTGAAAAAAAATGGGGTTTGAGTTGCTGAAGATTTTGGTAGAAGGATGACTTCACAGGTGGGTAATTCTGTCTGAAAATGACCCAGAAACTCCCTGAAGAAGAGTCCTGTAATTGATGTGATCTTATCTGAGCAGCTCATTGAGCTCTTTCTGGGTATTATTTGGCTGGCAATGTCAGTACCATTTCAATGTAAATCAGCATAGAAAGCCTTCAAAATTAATACATATACATATACTAGCCATTCCCATAGATAAATACATGGAAACAGGTTGAAAACAATTGTAGTAAAACAATTTCAAAGAGATAAAATCAATTTGATTCAAAATGAAATTAAACTGTTAAGTAAAATTGAATTAAATACTGTGTGATATAATATGAAGGCTATTTTATAAACTATTTGAAAAATGAAGGTAAAAATGTCCATTAAACTAAATTACAGCTGAGAAGAAGTTAAAGCATATTACTTTGACATGCTTGGGCTTCTTTCTCCCATCACATGGTCATTTTAATCAGCATCAATCTTTTAAGAAATAAACATATTTACCAAAGGTAGCTCACAAGTGTGTTTAGTGGATTTTACTAGTCATTTGGTAAAAGGCTGAACAACACTGTGAGAACTTCAGCAGCAGAACAGCTTGTCAAAATAAAACCTTAAGCAGATGGTTCTAAATCACTGGAACTCTACGGCATATGCTGAATGCTTGAGCAGTTCTATGAATAACAGAAAGCTGTCCACAAATGCAGAGGAAAATAGCAGGTGTGAGGCTGATGTTACCTGATCTCTATCACACGGAATCCTATCACTGTCAAAAGTGCTGCCTCTTGACTGCTTGAGAAAGTGACTACGAAAGTCTCTGTTGATGCTGTTATTCATAAGAAACCTGTCATTTTTTTAAATACTCTACCTCAGTCTGTTGCTGAGAAAAAAGGATATTTATACTGGCCCAGAGAGAAGGCAGCTATGGCAACAGTTCTGAGGACGTTTCAAAGTCCCTTAATTTCTAATTTACATGTCAATGTGAAATTCATATCTACTTTCTGTTATTCTACCACATGCATGTCACTTTCCCTAAAAAAAAGGCAATTCTTAGTCACAATGATTCTTGTTGATGAATCTCTGCATTCCATGTACCTGTAAAGTCTTAAATCCAGTGCAATGTTCTAAGATAGAAATTGCCTTCTGGTTCAACTTTTATTTAGCCTCTCTTGATCACCTCAGAGAAAGTGAACTGAATTTTGTTCCTATTGCTAGTACTGATTGTTTGCCAGCAAACTACTTAGCATAAAAATTACAGTAGAACTCCTTCTTTCTGGGCTTCCAGATCTCTGTTTTCTGTGGGAGTCAGTTTCTCTAACAAATAAGGCCCAGACAGGAATAACAAGATTTGTTTCTGTAAGTCCAGTGATATGGTAAACAGAAGCAGAAAATACAGCCTTTGGATGCTGATCTTGCAATCTCCACGTAAATAGGGATCGGTCATACTTGAAGACCTTCAAGTATGATTTTTTTTTCCAAAATGTGAATTCATTGTATCTGCAACCTCCAGTATTTGGTATCAGTAGAAAAGGCAAGCATCCTTTCACTGCTTTATTAATTCTGTGTAGGGTAGTTGTAATAGTGGTGTTCCCAGAAGCTGTTTTAGTTTTATAACCTTAAAAATGGTTACACTGATATTAAAAAAAATATAGCAGAGTGCAGAATTTCATCTGCATAAGAATGTACAATATGATATGTATTATCTGCCATGATACTATATAATTTTATAATACTATAATGATGGTATAAGATCCAGTAATGATACTATGTATGTGTTATCTATAAAGTGCAAAAATAAGACAACAACTACTTTTTCTATATATTCAAGTAATAAATACAAAATGAAATATTATTTGTTATTTTTAGCATATATAATCTTACTTCTGTTTATAACATGAGCCAATGAAAATTGGGAAAAAATAAAATCTATTCTTATCTGAAGGTTTTGCTGTAATACCCTTCCAAATAATTCTGGTATCTGTCTCTGATCCTAGAAATTGGCAGATTGACTAATGCCTTTGGACTCCAGAGTCTGAAGGTGTCTTTTATTTGAATTTCAGAAGTTCAAGCCAAACATTAAGAACAAAGTGAATTTGTACCATACCAGGTGATTTAGCATCATCAACTTGGATGTCATCACAGAGCTGCAAATTAGATCCTTCTGAGAAGTAGTGTTTGGGTCTCAGTTATTTTTGTGATTTAATAAACTATGTTGAGATGCTAAAAGATCCTTTATTTGTATCATCAGGTTCTTTCAAAGATTTTGTGTCTTCAAATAAAATATGAAGATCGTATTTTTTCCGTGAGAATTTTAATATAATCTGGCAAAAGTCTACTGAAATTAGCAGAGTTCTCATTTCAGTGATAATATCTTTCTGACTTTATCAATAGAAAATTCTTCTTTCATGTGGCTTTTGTGGTTTTGTCTGGGTATATTTCATAAAGGGGTGCTACTATATTTCATGGTGCTTGAGAATTTAGAAAAAGTGTTCTGAACATAACTGAAATGTTATTATTTTGAGTGCAATAGCCTTGGAGCACATGGATAGATATAGCTTAAGCTTCTGTTGGAAACTAAAAGTCTCAAACAGTATCATTAGCTTTCCAGAAGCTTTAGTCCATGATTTGCATAATTCTGTGGTACCAAGAATGAGGCACAGGGAAGAAGATTGTCAGATATTTGGATACTGGTATGCTAGTATGTGCCATCTTTCCTCTCTCATTTTGTAGAAGAAAATCCAAGGAAAGGGACAATTACATTTTCCTCTTGAGATTAAGGCAACTAAATATTAGTGCTTTTGTATAGTTATTGAATATGTGGCTAAATCCACATCATAATCAATGGATATTTGATCTTTTATTCATTGACCAGCAAGATTGGCTTCAGCTTATAGCCTAGGGCATCCAAAAATGTTCATGACACCCATATTGTGGGCAGTGGAATTGAGCTACTAGTGACTGTCTATCTGGGTCATTCTCCAGGCTGCACAACATTTAATTGATCTACAATACCCAACTCTTCCCTTGTGGGCCAGTTTAACTCCCTCCTCAGTGAAGTTCTGATCCTCCCCTTCAATGGCTTATCTCATATTCATACAGAGTAATTTCTCTTCTTCTTTAAATGACCACAGGTTCATCAGCATTGTCCAGATAGTTTATAGAATCTTGGTTGTGTAATCCATGTACCTCCTTGAGTTCATTAAAGGAAATTTCATTGATCCTTTTAAATACAACAAGCTGTGATCTTATTTTACATTGTATATACATATTCTTATGCTGATTTCCTTCCCAGACTCTCTTAATATCTTTGTTAAGATCACCGGAATAATGTTACGATCCCACTCCTGAAATAATATTTGAGTCCAGTTATTAAAATGTACCTCTGCACAAACTAAGGTGCAAATTAGACCTAATAACAAAGTCAAAAGTACAGATTTTATTTAACAGTAAAGAGAGGGGGTTGGAGAAAGAAGTGGGAGAAGCAATATGAAGGGGGGCAAGGGGGGAGAAAGAGAGAGAGAGAGAGAGAGAGAGAGAGAGAGAGTGAGAGAGACTTGGACAGATGATAGTCAGCATCATGTGAATTCCTTCAATATCTCACTAGCCCTTTTTCTTATGGTCCTCTCAGTGATGGGAGTCTTCTTCTGGAGGTACCACTTCTATGCAGTCCTAGTCCCAGGTGTGCAGAGGTGTATGTGCCATTCTTACAACTTGGGATGGCATGTATGTAAGCAGTAGTTTCCTTTCCCCCAGTTTGCCATGATGGGAACTTTTGTTTGAATAGATTACTCAGATCTGCCTCACCAGATCTTGTATCTTTCTGTTGTTGCATCCATGCTTTTCCCACAGTCCGCACAGTGGAATGTCGTCAGGTGCGCTAATTCCAAACATTTCACCTTCTTGTAGGCCTGAATTTAAGGCCTTCTGTTTGTCATCTGGGCCTGTTGTGGTGGCTTATCTTGTTGAGAACTTCCTCCTTTGGTAGTGCTTTGAAACAAATAGACTGCACTCTTTTAGTCCTGACAGACTTCCAACATAAGCAAAGGGACTAACACCACAGTTTGTGCCTTTCTCTTCATCTTCCGCTCCCTATATGCAGTGTGCAGCTTTTGTTTCAATGAATACTGTTTACTTGTTATTTTTATCAGGTTTTGGATTTTGTTTTGTTTTGATTTTTTTTGTGGGGTAGGTTTTTTTGTTTGATTGGTTGGTTTTTTAAATTAAAATACTATTAGGAATTTATATTGAAAATTACTGTCAAAGGAACATAGCTGGTGATTGCAACAGCAGATAATGAGGTGTGATACTGTTATTAATCTCTGGAAAATATTCATTCTGTAATCCCACAGAAAGCATCTCCTTAGCAGACATGAGCTTTTTCTAACAGCAGATAATTCACTGTGGAATGAAACTCTTGGCCGCATTTCCCAGCCCATGGTTTAATTATTGTTTTAGATCTTTTGAGCTCAGAAAAAAAAGAAAATAGACAGGACTTTGAACTTGACTCATACTTCTAGAAAACAGGAAGGGCAGAGAGGACAAGTGAGGGCGCAGGAACTGAGTCTCAAGAGAATTGATTTATGACTCCACAGTCAAAAATTTTAAGGCTAGATGTGACTGCAGTGTTGTAGTGTAACTTCTCTCATAATAGAGGCCACATATTGTTCTTGTTGATCTCTGGGGAGTTCAGAAAATGTTGCTTAACTAAAACATATTTCTGAAGCCTCTTGCAAGGAGGTTGAGAAACTACCCTGTTTTTCAGTGAATTGTATTCTATTTGTTTCACTAAGATCCTTTTTTTTGGGGTGTTTCTACATTTCCTCTTATAACTGGCTGCTGTTGAATTAACTGGCTGCTGGAAGCTGAAGTTAACTGGAATGGGAAACTCTCAAAGATATTAACATTAAAATTTGCCTCTGGGTAGAACAGATGTTATTGCCTCTGCTGAAGGAAAGGATGCAATATAAACTCATCTTTTTAGCTGGCCAAGATGTGGCCTCACCAGGGCTGAGTAGAGAGGCAGGATCACTTCTCTTGATGGGCTTTCCTAATACTCTCCAGGATACCACTGGCCTTCTTGACTACAAGGGCACACTCCTGGCTCGTGGATCTCACTGTTTTCTCCTGTGCAAGCCCTGACTGTTAAAGGAAGACAGACACATGAGTTAGGTGAACTGAGCGTCCCTTTGAAGTGTTACTTCCTTCTGTTACCAGTATAAGGAACACAGGGGATTACAGCATCTGAATTTCCCTCCCTTTCTGCTTCACAGTCTTATCTTTTCAATGAAGTAAGGTCTAAACTGGGCACATAAATTAGATGTATTAAACTTCATACTGAGAAATCCACTCAGAAGAGTTTCAATAAGACCTGCATCTTTTTTAGATGTCAAATGTATCAGCAATAAGAGAACAGGAAATATGTTTTCTTTCCTAGCAAATTTAATTTAGGCGTTCCTAATTATTTTCTTTTTAAATCAGGATAACGGGGGACTTTTGTGTTGATGTTTGAGAAGTGCTACACAAAAGCATTTATTTTGTTTCTGTACCTTTCCTGACTTAATTATGATACTAGTTAATTATTCAATATCTGTTCAGTGTTCTGAAAGATGTGGCTGAATATACTGGGAAAAACATTCATCCATGAATGTTATGTGAATAAAGATTACAGTAGTGGAAATTTATGGTAAATTTTCCACTTACTGATAAATTTTATTAAAATTCTAGTGCTACAAAATAACTTTTCCAGGATATCATGAGGGCTATTCCAGATATTCAGAAAAGACTGAAATAACATATGCTGAGCAGAAATTTCCATTTATTTTTTGGAGTTGCATATTCAGATCTTGATAGAACCAGCTATTTCCATGGCAGCAGAGTTGTGCCTTGGGGTTAAATCTGGTCTTCTCTACTTAAGTTTCAGCCAATGCCACCTGGTGAAGCCTTGGAGCTGTAAGGCTCAGTTCTGTCAGTCAGATATATATTTGATTTGCCTATTAAGGAATAAGAAGTAGACACCACTACTTGAAAAGTCAACCTTTGTTAAAGAAACGCCTTAAATTTGTCTTTCAGACTGGATTTTCAACACATAACAACATCTTCCTTTTGGGGGAAGAGGAAATTAATATGGTAAACTGATTCCAGTACTGTTTGAAGCTTCCTAGGTTGTTTGATTGAAAATGGCTTGGCAGTGTGTCTGGTAACTGAACCTGATAATGGACAAAGATAAGATGTGTGACATTTCATAAAACACTGAAAAACTCCATAGGAAGCAACACTCAAATTATACAGTTCCTGTTTCTGAAAACCTGATGGAGGTCCTTAGCACTGGCCAACCAGTCCTCTGTAAGTACAGCTTTGCCAAATAGATCTAGAGGTACACGTGTCACCAGCAGCAAAGGTCATGAGTGAGCAAAGGCCACTGTGACATCCATATGGCAGTGACATTCAGACCTGTGCCATCATTCATTCTTCCCTGGGCCTTTGAGAAGCTAAGTTGGTGTCTAGCAGAAACAAGACTATCAGCAATAGTTAGCTTTGTTAGGCACTGCCTGAAGGACTAAAAAGCAGCTTCTATATCTGAAAAATTTGCAACACCTAGCAAAGAAGCAATTGCTTCCAGTTGCCATTGCAAGGAAATATCTAGAGTATCATTACTTCTGTGGCAGTGGATAACATTCAGCTTTAGCTCACTATTCAGCAATAATGACTAGTACCAGGTAAGGGAAGGAGAATTAAGTGTGACAAATATACAGAAGTAGTTATCCAATACATAAGTTTTACTATCTATGGGTAGCATGAAGTTTTTATTTTTTAATGTTATTCCATTCCAATAAATAAATTTATGCATTATCCAGAGGCCTGTTTATTCCTTTTAGAAGTTAGAAATTATGATTCCACATTAATCACATTAAAAAGCAATAAATCTATAAAACTGGCAATTAATCTATAAAACTACAGAAGTGGAACTAAACTGAGGCACTCAAGCTAAAAGAGGAAAGTCTTATTCTTTCATTTCAAGAGTCGTGTTTCTGATGAGAAATCATCAGCTTTTTAATACATGCTTTTTAGTTGGTTCTCTGGAGTCCACATTCGCGAATTCTTACTTTCTATTAATCTTGCCTGGTTTGGAACACTGAGCTTATGGAAAACCATGGTGGAAAGAAACCTGTGACCTCAGGAAGGGAATTTCCTAGTTTGACAGGAAAAGCAGTAAATTAAGCAAATGCAACCCTTCTTATGCAGTATTTTTTTTCATCCATTTCTCTTACTCCCTAGAGTTTCAGCACATACTATAATGTGGATATATGGACCTATATCCATGAAAGAATAAACAGATTTTTCTAGGTTCAGGAGAAAAGCAAATAATGCTTGCAGACAATTACACAAAGAAACTGAAGACATTACTAGGGTGCAATGCAGCATCTGCTCTCAATTTGTTCACCCTGTCACCCCCTTTCTTCTCTAAACAAAAATGGACTCTTCTACCAGCTTACAGAGCCATGTTTGCCTTAGATTTTTGGCTTGGTAACTCTTATACCATCCAATGCTTGAACTAGAGTAAACAGGTGGGGTTGTGAGGGCATCTGCACTGGGAGAGGTATGCTCTAGAGAGCAGAGGAAGTGAAACTTGATTCCTTTCAAGAAAGAAAACTATAGTCACTCATACTTTGGATGAGATTCTTTGTCATTAAAACACTGAAATGGTAGAGTCCTGATCTGTCATCCTCTGACAAAAGTGGCAGGAACTGTTTGAAATGTTTGTTCAACAGGCACTTGTTTGGACCCACTCATAGACTTTAAATCCTTAAGAATACGGAGGGAAAGATGAGATAGCTAGAGTTTCTGACAGCCCTTACACATGAGGATCTAAGTGCTTCAAAAGAGAATTTTCTGGCCTTTCCCAGAACAGAACTGAAAACATTCAATTAAAATGAGCCCTGGAGCAAGTTGCCCAGGGAAATGGTTGCATCACCACCCCAGAGATATTTAAAAGATGTGTAGATGTAGCACTTACAGGCTGAGTTTAGTGCTGGCCTTCGAACTGCTGGGTTAAGAGTTCGACTCAATGATCTAAGAGGTCTTTTCCAACTCAAATGGTTCTATAAGTATTTTGTTTGGTTGGGTTTTTTTGCAGGGTTTTTGTCAGGTTTGTTGGTTGGTTGGGTTTTTCGTGGATCTAGAGGTTCTTGCTAGGACATTGGGTTGATATCACCATATCATATCCAAAATTAAATGGGTAGTATTGTCTTTCAGATGTTAATGAACTGTGAAGGATGAAAGGATGTTTGATGTTTCCTGTTATTTATCTTTGTCTTTCTCCAAAGATCTATCCTAAGTTTACCAATGTGGGACCTGAACATCAAGTATTCTGAACCACACTCTCACTTCTGATATTTATGTTTTGAAGTTGTTCTGCACATTGGTTTGCATGCTGTTCATGGACAAAATCATGGCTGTTCAAGATGACAAATGGACACACTGATTTCTTATGATCCAAAATGGATTGAAGCTCACAGCCCTCTAAGCTTAATTTTGCCAGTTAGACCATTCCATGACACAGTGCTGAAAATGGTTTCTTGACTTAGACAGCTGCAAAAGAAACACTCCAGAGCTGGGCAAATTATTTCTTTATGTAATGCTTTTCTTTAAAGAATGTCAGTTCTGAGTAGTAGATCTCTGTTCCAGGATCAAGTTGTATCTTTGAAATGAGTATTTGGATAGATTAGGCAAGTGAGTATTTGGCAGGATAATTAAGGTCCTTATTTTTACTTCTGGTGTAAGATAGGTAAAACATTTACCAAATTTAGCACTCAACAGAATGCTGACTTTGAATACTAGAATTGCACACTGCCCCCCGAGAATGCTATAGCCTTTGCTGAAATTGGGTGGAAGAGCTGACAGGCACCTTTGTGGGCATTCAGTTATCATTTCCTGTAGAGCACAAATGAAGCAATAACAGCAGAAGTGAATCACTACTTGCAAAGAGATACTCACTTTTGTGGATTGCTCAGTCAGCGTGGGTGTTTAGATCAGATGAAGAAGTCAAGAAAACAAGAATACAGGAGCCACAGGAACAGTTGGGAGCGGATCTAAACATGTATTTTAAAAAGCTGCAGGTGGGCTTTGTAAGCAGGTATAAAAATTATTACTGTGAAGCCAAAATGTCTGCTATGAGTAAACAGTGAAGATTTTGATCTTATTCTCCATGTATGAAAGGGAAATAACCATTCATAGGTAACAGAGTATATTTAACCAGATGGAAAATCTATTACAAAAATTTAAAAAAGGAGAGAGATCCAAATATACAATACAGATCATGGGTCTGTAACTTAACCAAGGCTTAGGATACAAAATTATTTAGAGAAACATAGCCACCAAGCCTCCAAATAATAAAGAGGCAGACTTAGTTTGATCTGTTAAAAGTTCTCTATATAAAAGGTTTTGCTATGTCTTATTCATCTGACCTATCCTACTTTTGAGTTTCTGATAATTTTCCTTTTTAGGTTTTTTGGGGTTTTTTGTCGGGATTTTTATCTGTTTATTTGTTCATTTGAGGGGTTTTGTGTTGATTTTCTTTTGTTTGTTTGTTTATGCTAATCTTTTTTTTAGTAAAAAGTGTCAGTTATATATAATTAACAGTTGAAATAATCAAGACCTCTGCAGCAAATGTTGTGACTAATCCCAGGTGCTCTTTTCCCCTTTTCCTTGAGAGATATGATATGTAATATGTGCACAAATATGAAGTTTCTGGAACTAATAAAAGGAAAACTATCCCAGGTCAGTCACTTAAGAAAAATATTTCTCTAATTTCATTCTGCATGTGTAATGCACTTCCAGGTAATTTAAGTTTCTCTATCGAAAATGAAATTATGCTGGAATGACTCCTAATTGGAGCTCACTGGCCTATGAAGACAATTTGGTGGTCTCAGGTGACGTGTGCCGACACCATGCACAAACAAAAACCACTGCACAGCTGGCACTGGAGTCCTGCTTTGGCCACGCTCCTAAAGCTGCAGCAAAGCCCTGAATCAGATGTGGGCAGTGCACTCTCCCAAAGGCTTATGCAGGTCAGGTTTCAGGCTTATTACCAGGCCAAGTTTTACCGTCATTTGTAACCTTTTCTTCAACAGAAGCCCACTCTAGAAAACAAAACTTATTTTTAGAGACCATGTAGCACAATTACCAAGAGGCAGCTGCTTTAGAAAATGGAAATCTCTTTAGATGAGTTTCAGTAGCTAAATGTTTCCTTAAAGAAAAGGAGGGATCTGAAGGAAGAACAACCTAAGAAGACTGGACTTTGTTTGTGTACAATGCAGGATTTATATTGAACTGTGAAATAAACACTATTCTTCTGGAAAACAAAAAAACCAAAAACCTGTCATTTAGAAAGATTGTTTTTCTGCACTAAGAGGATACATATTCTGAGACCCCAAGCTATTTTTTCTCTGTGTGAAATTCAAACAATTTTGAGCCTCACCAACAAATATTAAAATATCAAGCTCTCATATGCCTAGAATTTTTTAAATTTCTTCTTTGGTCTCTATTCTGGAATAAATGTACTTTAAAAAATTGACATTTCCTTTAGATGTAAAATATCTTGCAATTTTTTTTCTGCACCCCAGAACTCCACACATCCCAGTGTCTTTATTTCCATGACCCACTACATCAGAAGGCTTAGTATTAGGCAGTGCAAATTTTATCTACTCTCTCGAGTATTAAAAAAAGGGAATGATTATAATTGTAATATTAAACAATGGGCAAGTCACCAATAGCAGAACTTGTCAGAAGAGGAGTAAACAGCGAAAATCCCAGATTCATGCTTTTTAAAATTCCCAAGACTAAGGAATGCAAATACAACTACTTAGAGATAGAACACCCTAACACCATCCCAATGTGCAAACAAAATTAATCATTAAAAGGAGGCACTAAATACAGTACAATTACAGGACCCCAGACACTGATATGTGTGCACTGATATGCCTTTACTAGACATCCCCAATGGATGAGTAAGACAAATTATTCACTGGAACAGTAGCCTTTGATGAAAGTATTTTGTGTTTCTCTAATGACTGCACTTGCCTTACCATCTGAAAGAACTCTTTTTTCCTCAGCGCCACTTCTTCCCGTTCCATATTCTTGTGATTTTGGAAAATGTGCAACACCTTGTCTTTTAAAAGTAAATAAAACTCCCACAGAAACAACAACAGCAAAACATCAAACAACAAAAAACATTCAGAAACTGTCAATCAGCAGATTATTCACCTTGGTTCTGTAAATATAAGCCTCAAATCCTTTTCTGACTACTGTCAGACAAAGATTGCAATCTCATAGAGCAGAAGAATGACTGAGCTATCAGTCTGTTATGTATTCCATGTAGGATACAAAATCAAATATTAATTTGACCACAACATTAGATTCACATTTTCTCTGCACATTTTCAGAATCCATGTCTATCTAAGCAACTTAAACTGAAGGCAACTGAGTTTTGGCATTGTCTACCCAATATAAGTTGTTTTCTATTCTCAAATTAAATACTGTTAGATAACAATGACTGTAATAACACTATATCTGTCCCTGGAAAGTATATGACTCAATAGTGTAGATGCTCTCTCCATTCCTTGGTGTTTTTGCACCAAGCTTGACTGGTTTTCTAATAGATCTGTAATTCTTGAGACCGAAATGCTCAAGACATTATTATATACTTTATGTATTATGACATTATTACATATTATTATATACATTATCACATATTTATTACAGAAATTGAAAATCAGCTATGGATGTTGTCTGCCTAGACTTCAGTAAAGCCTTTAACACCATTTCCTAGAGCACTCCCGGGGGGAAACTGTCTGCTCATGGCTTGGACAGGTGCATTGTTCACTGGGTAAAAGCTGGCTGGTTGGTTGGACACAGAGAGTGGTGGTGAATGGAGCTACATCCAGCTGACAAGTGTGTTCCCCAGGGCTCAGTATTTGGGCCAATCATGTTTAATATCTATCAATATATAGACAGATAGTAACTAAAAGTCAGACTACATTAGACAACATTTAATGTTAAGTACAACAGATGCTCCTAATAAAACCATGTGAGGCTTGAATCATGTACTGACTAATTAAATATGTTGTTTTCCACTTTAACTTTAAAAATAATTGTTTCATTTTTATGAACAATTTATTAAAAGTTGTTTCTAGACATTGTCTAATCTACATAGCTTTGGTTGATAAGGCTATGATGACATTAAACTTGACAAAGTTGTAGAAAAGGTATGGCTGCACTATGTTAGGATTGTCCTGCAGTCAAAACCCATACTATGGAAAAGGTAGACAGTAGTTTAAACATTTATTAATGAAACTTTCTTCTCTTGCACCTCTTCTGCCACGTATCTCTTTCCCCTACCCTTTGAAGAGCACTCGGCCTGATAATCCTGCACCAGCTGCCATTTTCCTGGGTTGTCCTTCTGCCAGCCTGGCAGCAGGTTGGTGACAGAGCAATACACAGGTCACACAGACCCAGTGTTCCTGTGGAAGGGTTCCATGTGCTGTGCATGCACATAGGGATTGATCTTCTGTGAAGGGACAGGTTTCCTGCACCTGTGCAATTGATCCAGTCATACCATCAGCCTAGGAATATGCTAAGCCCTTCTTTCACTAAAACAAGCTCTGTTTTTGCAAAAACTGCCTGTCCTATAAATTGCTTCCCCCAAGACTCTTGCTGCTAGACAAATGCTGACTTTTTTTTTTTTTAATTAGTAGGAATCTGCTTGTCACTCTCTGCATGTTCTGGATTTAGTGGAGACAATCTGTAAAGACATCTAACATTTTCCATTTTATTTCATCCCCTTCCAAAAATCTTAGCTCAGGAGTCAAAATTTTGCTTTGAACTATGACATGCAGGCCCATTAGTTACATTCAGATCTTGATTTCTCTGGCATTGTTATGAAGTCCTGACAAAAAAGAATATGTTCAGGTATATTAAATTAACAATGATGTGTCACATTTTTTTCTCTGGAGATAATCAGGAACATTCAGAAATATTTGAAGGTCATCTTCAGTAAAAATGGATTTGGTAGTGGAAAGGTATTTTGTTTTATTTTGTTTGTCTCTGCTGCTTGAAAGATCAAAAAAGAAAACTATTTGGAAGTCTCCAGGATTCTTTGTTAATGGGTTCAAAATTTGCATAACTGATATTTTTACTTTTTCTTCTTATTAAAAATCTCACCAAATTTTAGTTATTTTAAATTCTTTTTCCCCTTTTTTCCAAATTTCATATTTTACTTGTGCATTTTCTAGGTAGCCCTGCAGTTGAAGAAAATAGTAATTTCTCTCAGAGATTTATGCATGTAGCCTAAGATAAGATACAGTGAAATGGTAATGCCAGAAACTGGAGGAGGCAAAGTAGAGATATTAATATACACACCTTATTAGCATCTCATTTAGATCAATTATAGACCTGAACTATGGCCTTAAGTTAATCCAATTTTTCCATTAACTTCAAGGAGCACCAAATGAAGCCCTATGTGACAGGTTCAAGTAGCTCTTAAAAATGTATCAATAAAAAGAAACATGAATGGTATTATATACTTTTTTCCAACCTCCTGCCTAGATGTGGCTACAGAAAAGAATGATAACATTTAGTGATATCATCTCTGTACCTGACATACATAACTGTTAAATTGCTGCATTTTCTTCCCTCATATAGCAGTTCATGCAACAAATGTTATTTTTAGCCAAGTTTAAGATAAGTTTTTACTGGAAAGTCCAAAGAGCATGACATAAAATGTCTGGCAAAATCTCCTGAAAACCAGTTTTCTTGGCCATTTTCTAAAAGTGATGTAGAGTTCTTCATGTCATAAAAATGGACATTTAAGAATGTACAAAAAATACCTGATATATTAAAATTAACTAAAATAGAAACCGGTGAGTACCTGTGTCTGGTGCAAAATTTCAGATACAGCTCCGGAGAAGACTGGGCTGGATGCAATCTCTGGGGGAGATGCAGCATAATAAAAACAATGATAAACTGAAGCAGACCAAGGCATGACCTTTCTCTGTTATCTCTCTGTTCCTCTACTGGAGGAAATAGCCCTCATAGCTGGTGCAGCTGGGACAGCCAAAGTAATGTGCAGCATCCTGGTGCAATGCCTGGGATGCGAGTGCCAGGATCTGGTCTATCAACTCGGGAAGTGCATGCATGTCTTGATAAACCTTCTGGGGAATGAAAACTGCTGATATTCTTGTTGAAAATTAAAAACAATACCTTCTCCTGGCCTCTGAAGTTCCTATTTTCTGGCAGACCTGTGCATGATGTGCTGCTGCCTATCTATTTCTGTGTTGGAAGATGTCAGAGAGGCTCCAGTGTTACAGTGAGAGGAGGGGAACTGCTGCTGCTGCTGCTGAACAGCCTCTAATGCTGCTCTGTGTCAAAGCAACACATCTGAGCCCTCTGAAATTAGTTTCAGTTGTTGGATGTGACCATGCTATAGGGATTTTAATGACAAAAGGAATCATGCAATAAACAAATTATCTGTGATTTTTAATGTCATTACAGACATAAATACAGACATTTTCTAGACAATATAAACACATGCATACTTCTAAACATGTGTGCCTGTACTCATGTCCATGTACATCATGCACATAGAAGACAAAAATATTCCATATAGTTTTTAGACATGGAGTCACTCTGTCAGGATATCCACTCACCAAATAGAGTTGTTTCAGTGGGAGCTTCCATTTTAATGAAGTTCTGAAACAGAAGTCTGCTTTGATAATTAAAAGAGGAGCAAAAGGAATAACTTCACCACCAGGAAAGAGAAAGAAACATAAAATCTAAACATTTTCATATGATAGAATCTGTAATTTTAAAATGTTTTTTATTAATTGAATGACTTATTTTTAGTTAAGGAATTTACCTTCTACCAATGAGCTTTCTGACTGATAATGTTTTGCTTCTTAAAGACAGTCTTTTTCAGCTTACTTTAATTAGCTCTTGCTGTCTCTATTTTTAAAATAATATTATCCTTTTCTGGATTAATCTCTTACCTATAATATTGCCTTAGCATAGTGGGATTGGACATTATCCCTGCTAGTGCTGTAGATATTTTTCTTTCTTTGCTGGTCCTTGCAAAGGGCAGCTCTTCATAACTGTCTCATTTTCTGGGTTATACATTGATCATGTACATATATATNAAAAAGGACCTCCCTGAAGGCCAACAGAAAACATCACAGAGCCATCATCCCTCTGTTAAAACCACAAAGGCAGAGGCAGGACACCCTGCTGGGGAATTCCTGGGCTCAGTGGTAAACATTTGGACACAAAATGAGGTCACTGAGGAGATGCAGTGCAGGTTCCCTTTCCCAGTGCACAGTGGTGCCTCTGAGTGGGATGGAAATGTACTCCACCTTTCTGCTATCTTTAAGGCCACATTGTCTCTGGGTCTTCAGCTACTCTGAAATGATTTTAAAATAGCAAATGTCAGCTGCTTTGGAAATCTCTGTAAGCATTAGGTGTGACACTGTTTGACACTTGAATCCATTGGATATGCCCAGTCATGAGCACCAGTCAGCTGGAGTAATGAATTCATGCATAACAAACTGCCTAACTGAGCTTATGAAGAACAATCTTTTCCCTAAGACTGTCTGAAAAACCATATTCAATCTTTGTTTTATGCTACCATAGAGTAAGATTACATGTATGATTTATATTGTTAGATATCTAGCTAGTTAGAAATTTATTAGCACTGAGGAATATATTTCAACATCTACCTAGAGTTTCACTTAATTTTGAGACTGATCAAAGGCTATAGACTAGAACTCTTCATCCTTTGAACATTATTACCCAGCAAAAAGCTCTGAAAGATTCAACATGTCGACCTTCCTGCATATTCTTCTGGACTTTGTTTTTCTCTCCCACTCTTTTCCCCACCAGCTCCACTGAAGACCCCAGCGGATTGGTACTTTAGTTTCTGGTCACAAAGGGCTACCTGAGGCACACCATAAACTATAGGATGAGCTGAGCCTGATCCCTCTGTGATTCTTCTGCTGTAGGGGCTGCTCTCTGGCACTGTTTCACAGTATACATAGCTACCACATTGGTGCCACAACTTGTGCTGCTTGGCAAGAGCATATTCTTGAACAGTGTGCTCTTGGATTAACATAAGCAAGTTTCATTAAATGCTCTTTTCCTTGGTGGAATTTTAAAAAAGGGTTACTTGGTAGTCATAGACATTTTTGGTGACGTTACGAAATTGTTACAAAATTCTGAACCCGGTCCCAGTAGCTCAGGAGCATCAGGACACGTTCTCTGCCTGAAAGGATGAGTTAGGTATCTTCTGTTTCTACTGAAGACCAAAAACAGGTAGTCCTTGAATTTCTTATTTTCTTATGAATTTGAATACTGTGTGAATAAGAATAACTGAACAATAAAAACAGTCATAGTCTTGGCAATAGTTAACTAGCAGGCCCTTGTTGTAATACACATCACATACATCCAATGTCATACGGAATAATGAAAGCCTCCCAGTGTGAACAATAGAAGCACATTTGGTTTGAATTATTTAAATGGAGTTTGGTCAAAGCAATTGGAAATGCAGTGGGGAAATGATTCCTCATTAACCATGTGTTGTGGTTTCAACCCCAGCTGGCAACTCAGTCCCACACAGCAGCTCACCCAGTCCCTCCCCAGTGGGATGGGGCAGAGAAACAGAAGAGTAAAACTGACAAAACTCGTGGGTTGAGATAAAGACAGTTTAGCAAGTAATGTAAAATCTGTGCATGCAAGTGAAGGAAAACAAGGAATTCATTCATCACTTCCCATGGGTGGGCAGGTGCTCAGCCACCTCCAGGAAAGCATCACACATAATGTTACTTGGAAAGACAGACATCATCACTCTGAATGTTGTCCCCATTCCTCCTTCCCCCAGCTCTGTACACTGAGCATGAGGCCATATGGTGAGGTCATTTGTCCTGTCCCCTCCCAACAACCTGTACCCCCTCACTGTCTTCACTGGTGGGGTGGTGTGAGAAGCAAACAGGACCTCAGTGATGTGCAAGCCCTTCTCAGCAACAACTAAAACATTAGTGTGCTGTCAATATTATTATAATTTGAAATGAAAAATACAGCACTGTACTAGCTACTGGCAACAATATTAAGTCTATCCCAGACAAAACCAGCACATTATGAGGTAGACAAAATGACCTAATAAAATTCAAATATATGATAAGAAATTTGTTATTTAAATAGTAATAAGATTTTTACATTGCATATAGTGTCTTTGTGATATAACAATGGCAAAAGCTATGCACACATAAAATAAAAAGTGGTATCCACGCACACAAAACATGAGAAGAGTTACAGAAGAATGAGACTGTTCTTCACAGCACCTTGATTATCTAGCTCCATATTACCCAGCTTGAGGATTTGTCCTATCCTTTGTGATATAAGCAATTCCAAAAATTTCATTGAAATAGAAAAGGAAATTCTCCTTTCCTAATTTTTCCTATTTTTATCACAAAAGCAACACTTAGTTTTAGTTTTTAATTCATGTTGTTTTATTTTGGAAGTGTTACATGCCTTAGATGCACCAGCAATTTACTACACAAGACTTCAGACTATTCAGATTGTAATTCAGTCTGAATCATAATATATCTGTTCTAAGTGAAGTCAAATTAAAACTCTCTCAGCCTGAACAAAGATGCAATTAGCCTGCAATTCTCTTTGGTATGTTCTCACTCATATATCTCAAATCCAGCTCCATCTCATAGCAATCTGCCAAACATCAAACAAGTCTCTGCATATTTCAAATTTGGTCAACAAGAAAAGACTATCAGTGAGTATCAGTGAGTATCACTATTTTTGGTTCAGAATAAAAATTTTGCTTCAAAAAAAGAAGGGGATTCAATTTTCAAACACTAACAATTAGACATACTGCAGATACTTCACATTTTAACAGGAACTGCTAAGATTTTCTTTTATATTAGCCTTATGATTGGCATGACCTTCAATTAACCAGATCAGACATCACACATCCCTTACAAGCAATTTAAAAACGGAAATGACAGTTGATCCTCTCAAAGAAAGTCCATTCCTGATTATCAGAAATGAACTAAACCAAGGGTAGCTATGAAAAGATGCAGCTCACACTTGCCCTCTTTTGAAGAACTCTGTTATAATAGGCTGTCTTTATACTCTGTGAGGGTACTTGGTTCCTAACTGTGATAAATCTTCCTAAAATCACTCCTTTTAACAAGATCAAACGGCTTAGAACATCCAAAATGCTTAATTCTTTCACGTTGATTGCATTTATCATCAAAGAATACAACGTGTATTGCATGACATTTGGAAAATAGTTTTAATTGCCCTTTTATTCATTATCATAATCACAGGACATAGAGTGAACAGGAGTATCATAGATTCCACTGTTTTCAGTAAACAATAGGAGTGTTTAAATTTTGAACCAGATATCCTTCAGGTATCCCTTCAACCTTACTTTATTCTCTGATTCTATGGTTTTATGATTAGTAACTATATATACATGAATTGCATGCTAGAGAAGGTGTCAGACAATTCCTACTCTATGAAAAGTGGTGCGCTTGAGAATTCAGTCATCTTCCCTCAAGAAGAAGCAACATAGCTAGTCAAAAACAGAGTCAGAAATATTGTGGTTTAAGAAGGTATAATTGCACAGGAAAGAGAAGAGTCAGAGGAAAAGCACTTGCTGAAAGTCCTGTAGGAAGAATGCATTAAAAATCAGGAACAAAAGCCAGGATGACAGTGGAAATCCGAGGCTTGATGGGTTAGAAAATGAAAATGTTGCAGTAAAAATAAGGGCAGTATTTGGAGAATTATCAAAGATGCATTAAACAAATTGAAGAGCAGCACTAAGACTAGTAGTGATTGAGATAGAGACTGTAGCAATGCAGTTCATTTTAGAAAGAGTTTTCTGACAGGAAAAAGACAACTCAGGCCACCTGGTGTTAAGCTAACACCAAGGGGGAAGGTGCAGCAGTATGAAAAAAAGAAAGCAGTTGTTATTTTAGAAATTCGGTGCCTTGAGGTAAGTGGTGACAATATTTGTATTGTTGTGTGAAACTTCTTTGCATCAGAGAGCAAAATGCCAGTTATATCCTGCTAAGTAGTGGTGCCCTACTGGAGGTGAACACTAAACCATTTATTGCAAATATGTTTTGCAGCAGTCAAGGGGCCCATACATAATTCTGAAGAGCTGGAGGACAACAGAACTGTATATTTTTCTTATATCTTTTTTCAGTGAGACTTATTCTCCTCATTTTGAATGCAAGTGTCTAGAAGTGTCTTTTGAGGGGGGAGGGGAGTGGTATGCAGTAAGTAATTAATTATTCATTCATTTAAGTCAAATATGGCAAATAAGCTGAAGGAAAATGGAAAAGTTGGAAAAATCAATTTTTCTTTTTGACAAAACAATCAATTTTTTCTTGTCGCAAAAATTATTATAGACTATCACAATTAATTTAAAGAAAAACTTCAATTTAAAGTGAAGAAAATGTTCATCATATATTAAATATTTTTTAGTTTCTTTACTTGTTCTCCTTTGAAAAAAGCAATCATTTTACTGTTTTAGCTAAAACATAGCCATTACACAGCCTCTCCAGTCCAATAAAAAAATTAAATGGTGAGAAAAAACATTTCTTTCAGGGATTTCCTTCAGTCATTTGCAACCAGAGTTGCTGCTACATGGAGAGAACTGGTTTTCTGGGCCATTCTATGGGCCCACAATGGGGGCTGCAGGAGCAGAATAAGAGAGAGGCATCTCTCTGCTGCTGCTGCGCTCAGACCAACCTGCCAAACACTCGTCATATCACAGTGTCAGTCTGAACAATAGCTACGTGTGCCAGTGGACAATGTATGTGGCTGACTCTCTCCAGCTGTAAACATGTGCCAGTTTGCACTGACAGGGAATTTTTCAGGAATCTAATTTTGATTTGTCAAAACTGTCTAACATTGATTTGTCAAAACTAAGATACTGCACTGGCAATGCACATACCAATTTTAGCCTCCAGACACTCGTCTACTGCAGGATAATCAGCATCACTATGGTAGGCCTTGTCCTCTAAAAGACCAAGGTCCTGCTCTGAATTAAAACTATTATTTTCTTCATTCATTATATAGGGAGCCTAGGAAATCATTGTAAAGGAAGCCTAGGAAAACTGGTCAGCAAGGTTATATATCTAACCTTGGTGTATTCAAATACCTACCCACAGTTCAATCTTTTCAACCCAATATCTTGGCACTCAGTGGGAAAACTGTTCATAATCTCCTCAATATAAATGAAATATCTAATCTTATTCAATGATACAGCAGCACACCAGGTGTCTTACAAGGCTGACAGCAAACGTTTGAAGCACAAAACGCCTATGAAGAACTAAAGAGTGAGACTTTTATTTGTGGTTTATGATTCATCAGTTGGGCTTTTTATTGGAACTTCCATAGGAACTAGGAGAAAACACATTTTTCACTACCTACAGTTTTGAGAATCAAAATGGGGTTCTGTGCTCTTTGAGGATAATCCTGACACATTAAAAATGTAAAAAAATGTGAGAACAAGACTGCAAATAATGGATTTGGTCCACATTTGAGTTCAGGGAAATTTCAGTCCAAGCCTCTGCCTGTTTGGAAATTGCTTGCATAAATGACCAGGAAGATATGCAGAGGTCCATAATCTTACAAGGGTTGATATCCTGAAAACTCTTCAAAGCATCTGGAATGAGTCAAATAGACCAAGGAAATAAACAATTTAAATTGGACCCCAAGTAACGCAGTTATGACTCTACTTATTTTCCTCAATAAGAAAGATTTCATACCTTTCTTGCCCATTTGACATATTTCCCTACTGAGTTAAAAATGTCCAACTCCTATAAACAATTATTTGAATAAACAGCATCTTTCATCAGTAGAACGTATGCAATTGAAAAATTCCCTAGTAGTACTGATTTTTTTGACTACTACAGAATATTCCCGAATTCCTCCCTACTCTTACAGATAATCTGAGTCCCAAGAGAGCTCTATCCACAGAGCTTATATGCCATTTCTATTTCCAGATTGCCCAAGTTTGCTGTAAATATAATCTCACATCAAAAATATGCCTTTGCCCTCAACTCCAAGCAGAAAGAATGTCCTATACCTTTTCCTTCTTGCTTGTGCTTGTATGCTGTTGGAGCAGATGGCAGAAGTTTGCCTTAGCAGTTTGTCTCTACAGTTTGGGTCCCTGTGGGCAGACAATTCCCTTAATTTCACTTTGATCTATAGTGAAAAGCAAATTAAAAATATGAAAGTAACTCTCATCAAAATTCACAGATTTTGTGTGAAACTCCCTCTTATTCTTATTCTGATTCTCATTCTTCTTTTGGATTGTAAACTTTAATCTGAATATCTGGAATAAATTTAGATATCACCAGATAATACTTCATCCTCATAATATCCCTTTCTCTTTTGGCATTTGTTACACCACAGCCATCCCTGATCTGTTCATGAGAAAGAAGCAGACACTTTATTTTCCAGGGTAATTAAAGTAAGTTTTTCTTCCATCAGCCTGATTTCAGTATGGCTGTATAAATCCCACTTGAATCTATCTTTCTCAAACATGCGTTCAGATCTTTATATAGCACTACAAATTAATTCTCACCATGATCTTTTACCTTAACATTTATAATTACACTTTGTATGTTCCCTAGAAATATATTGATATCACTTATAAATTCCTTTGTCCTCTTAAATACATGTCATTGATTTTTAGTGGTCTTCCTGTATCCTTGTATTTTTTCATATCTTTCTCCCTTTCTGTCTGACAAGTAACCCAAAATTTTATCTTCTATTCCATATGTACATTATTTTCTACTTGTTCTAAAAGCTTAACACAATGCTACTAATCTATTCCTCAAAATATTCACTTTACAGTGTAGTATTGGCAAAATTTTTAGCTTTTAATATAATTTGGTTTTCTATAGCATGTCCATTTCTGTGCTCATAATGTTAATGAAAATATTAAGATAATTTCCAACATAAGCAGTTTAGAAATATTTAACCCTTGCCTGAAAAGTCCAATATTTACACCACACACTCTCTATCCTTTAGCCCAACTTCAGTTCTCTAGATCTCATCTTCCTCAACATCTTCAGTTTAGTAATTTCCCCTGTACCCATACAAAGTACTTTCTGAATTCCAGACAGGACAAGCTTATGACATTTCTTCACTTTTAAAACAAGTTGTCTTGAGAAAGAAAGATACAGTTCCATAAAGTCCATCATTGGTGAAATTTGTATGAACTGCTAATTATATATTGGTTTTCTCTTCTAATTCTTCTTCTACTTTTTTTTTAAATCTTACATTATATTTGTGTCTGAATAATGTTCCTGCACTTTTTCTTTCCTTTTCAACAGGCTTATTATTTTTGCATTCTATAGACTTAGTAGGTTTATTTAAAGTCATAAGACAGCCCCCATGATTTCATATGCAAGTTCTTTCTGCATTTGAATTCTGTGGAGTTTGGTCTTGATATTTGTACATCTTTTTTTATCTTGAACTGAGCTATTTTCATTAAACCACATGTCAGTCCCACTTATATTAATATCAACTATAAATTTTCTGAGGATATGTTCTGTCTCATTGTCCAAGTTATTAACAAAAATACTGAGTAATTCTGGCTTCAGTTTCAGCCACCAGGACACTCCATGTGTTACTGGCCATTCACTGAATTGCAAATCATAGGTTACAACCCTCTAAGCTGTTCAGTCTAGTCAATTTTTATTTCTTCTAACAGGATTAGCCTTTAGTTCCTCCAGTTTCAAATGAATCAGCTGTACAAGATGGTACTGAAATCCTTGCTAAAGACAAGTCAGATTAGATTCACCCATTTTCCTCACTCACACACCAGTCATTTCATCTCAAAAAGCAATCCAGTTGATCAAACCTGATATGGCCCTCATAAATCCATTTTTTCCTGTCTCTGCCTTCCTTGTTTGAAAATGCTTTCTAATAGGATATGTTATTCATTTAAAGACTAAGGTGAAGCTAACCTGCCTATTACTTCACAACTCTCTC
The DNA here is from genome assembly GCA_013397245.1 of Thryothorus ludovicianus. Classification (NCBI taxonomy): domain Eukaryota; kingdom Metazoa; phylum Chordata; class Aves; order Passeriformes; family Certhiidae; genus Thryothorus; species Thryothorus ludovicianus. The sequence goes on from VZTB01015934.1 coordinate 891,771, forward strand.
TTCCTACCTTTTTATAAAATGAGTAGAAGATTTCTTTTGCTGATCATGAGGAAACTCCCCTGATGGCCATGATTCTGCATGGAGAATGACAGTTTCCATTTTTGGGTAAAACCCACCTGGCCCCAGATATCTGCATAAATATCTGAATATTGTCTATAGTCCTGCTCTGCTGTCCATAACCTTGTGTGCACCAGGGTCTGGGAACAAACTTATCCATGAACAATGAGAGAAAACCTGTGATGAGTACTTCAGGCATTTCTATATCATATTTCCAAATTCATTTCTTCTTTTCTTTATCTCTCTGAAGAGTTCTTATAAACTGCTTTTTCTCTTTTAGGCTGAAAACAGGTTGATGACACAAAGAGATTCCACTTCAGTTGTTATTTTCCTTAGTATACAGAGATTATATACAGCATACCTAAAAATGTTTATGTTTTCCTTCACCTACAAAGATCTTCATCCTGACACTTGAGCATCCTAAACTAAAATTATTACTTTGTATTGCAATATTTTTTGTCTTGATTTATATTGTCTTACAACGAAAAGTGAATTAAAATTAAACTAATTTTCTAATGTAATAAAGTAATCTGGTTGCAAATTATACTTTCCAAGGTCAGGTTTCGTTAGTCCTTTTTCTTTGCCCTTCTGTTGCTTTTGAAGGACACAGTAGGAAGATATGTATGACTAGTGTGAAAAATTTCAAAATTTGGTCATTTTTTGGTGCATACTACTGGGTTTCTTATTATTCACAGTAGCATGTTAATTTAGTGCTGATTTAGAGAACTGTTGATGGGGAACACACACAATTTTTCTGGAAAGGGAGATCGGAAAAAATTCGTTGATTTACATTTAAAGATGTGAATATATTAGTTCATCCTGTTTACACTGAATCACATGTTTAAACAGGCATCCTTGAACATAATTTTTGTCTAAATATAGGAAGTATCTCATTACTCTTTTGGATTCTAAAATATTTGCAGCTTCTAATTATAAAACAGAATGAAAATGAAATTTATCTAATAATTAGATTAAATACAACACACCATAATAGCTGCTGAAGGCAAACTCATTCAATGTAGCTCTATATAGTACTACAGTAGTCTCTTAATCTATGCAGCTTTTAAAGAAAGTAAAACTCAGTGGCAGACATGAGTGATCCAGATGAATAAACTAAGTGCCCTGATGAGACCTGACAGAAGGAAATTTTTCAGTGATGCATATGGTATAAAATTGACTAGTACACAAATTCTGCGGGAGAGATTACATTTATTTGTATGTATTTAATAATAAGATATATTTCTTTTCAAAGTCTATGTCTTTCAGAAACTTCAGGGGATGAATAAAAAGAGATAAGGATGATTTGATTGACTGCACTACTGAGAATAATAAAACTTGACTGAAAGCCAAAACTTGACTGAAACCAAAGAAGGGCTACTTGGGACGCTAGATAAGAAGTTGGAAGTCTTGTCAGTGAAGGTGACAAAATGCCTTCAAATCCATACCAAATGTGCACCACCTTATGACAGACAAGCTCTCATTTTCAAAATTTGAAAGATTTGGTTGGTTTTCCTTTCTTTTAAGAAGCTAAACTAGTTCTTCCAATAAAGTTGAGCATTTGGATAGTAATGTTTCCATCACAGAGACAAGTACATCCATAGAAGACGGAATTTGGAAACTGAACCTCAGTCATGAATATGAAATAAAGATCAATTCACATTTTCAAGTGGCAGATAAAAACCAGTATCAGAATTGCAAAAGAGGCCTCCAGAGATAGATGAAATAGAAAATGAGAGAAACATAGCTCAGATTTGGTACAGGTAAGTGTTGCACTTAAGCTTCTGCTACACATTGCTATTACATGTAGTTTGAATTTAAGTTGACCCTTTTGGTACATTCTCTTTTTTCATGGCATTCTACCTTGATCTCTTTTGGTCCCAAAATGCTATCATGATCATTGGGATGTTGCACTGTTGGATAAATTATGTCTTTCAATTCTTCCTTTGGAAAAAGCTGTTCAACATAGCTTCTCCATTCATTTAAAAAGAAAATCAGAAATATAATACATATTTTCTGTCTCAAATTTATAATGTCACTTTCTGAATACATTCTTTGCCTTGATACTGGCAGGGGCAATGAAACTGCTTGAATGCTTTTGAACAGTCGAAATACACTTGTGGCAGAGCCCTTTCCCTTTCTTCCCTTCTCTTGGATCTTTCTAGTCATTTATTCTCTCCTGCTAAATCCTTTCTGCAGCTACATTTTGCTGGCAAGAGCAGTAGCCTGCAAGTGTCAGGCACATTTATCCTCCTTCTATATTTATCCACTGTCTTTGGTAGAGTCTGTGAAAAAGATACCTAAATCAGACCAAAAGAGGTAAGGAGGGAAGATAGCAATTCAGATGGAAAAATAAACCCTAAAGTAAGTGGATATATTGTCAGGATCAAAGAGAAAGCTGGTAAAATTTTATAGAGGGATAAGAACATATAATCTGTGAACACTTGGAACAAAGACAAGTTGAATCATCTCCAGGTTCCTAAGTCAAGCAGGATGTCCGAACAACAGATTGATTAGGACTTCTTATAGAAACTGTATATCTCAGCTTAATTTTACCTAGCTATGCAGGTACCCAATAAAAATAGTGTTAGAGGACAGACTGTCTTTATCTCAGCTGCTGACTGCCCAACAGTCCAAGCTATGCACTCTGACAATGGCCTTCCTCAGCAAGGATGAATTTGAAACTCAGAAAGGATAAGGTCACAATTTTCTAGGTTACTGCAATTCCCTTTGCCTTTCCTTCTGTAGTAGAAGGAGATGCAAAGATCATATTCTTGTTTCAGACAAATAGACATGGAAATATGTACCCAATAGCATGATGAAGAGTGTCAAGGTGATTTCTTACGGCTTCAAACAAATTTTATATCTCAACATTTTATCTTAAAAAAGTCTTTGTGATGAAAGAATGAAACATATTTTGGAGAGGCATAGTTATTCTGAAATAACTTCATCAAAGCAGGTGCTTCTCAATATATGCATTCTATTGCCTGTATCCACAAACAGTAATTGAGATCATATGAAGTGAGAGTAAGAATTCCATAAGAAGAACTAGAATATTTTTCTTATCATGTAGGGATCTAGATAAAACATGCAGTGAAATCTGTATATGTTTTAAGTTTAGAAGACATGAAAATAGCACAGGGGCTTTAGCTGAGGCACAGTTATTTCTGATTACTGGGTCAATTCTAGACATTTCAACCATAAAGAAAAAAAAAAGTCAATTGCAGGTTAATCCTATTTACATGAGTCATACAAACTTAAGACACACCTTTAAAGGAGGAGGCTTTTACCTGTAAATTAGAGTCAGTGAATAAACATGGGTCCTGAAGGTGAATTCATTTTGCCATTCAAATACTCACTGAGGTCTACAGAGCATGTGCCAGCTTGCACTCCTGCAGCAGCTTTTCCCAAGGAGCCAGTTGCATTACTACACTGGAGGATGGAAGAGTTTGAAAGCTGAGATGCAGATAAAGTTTTCCAGAGGATACACATTGATAATGTTCAGTCTACACATACAAATATACCCTCTAGTGTCCCCCATACATCTCAGGTGAGAGGCTCACCTTTCCCTGGTTTTTCTAAATGTGATCTGGGAGATGAGACAAGCAGAAAATGTGTAGAAATCCCACAGTGAATACTTTTCTTGTACTATTTTACATGGAAATTGAGTAAGAAAAATATTTATGATGCACTTAACTGCTTTCAGAAGCGAGAGAGGTGTGTGCTCTATCAAACACAGAGAAAAGGCACAGAAGTGCATATTTTCTCAAAAAATTCAAAGGCTCAGAGTGTTAAAGTAACATGTAATAACCACAGAGAAGAACATGGACACTGTACAAGGAACTAGAATGCATATTTTTTTCTGGGGCTGGAATTCAGGTGGAGAGTTGGTTTCATTCTTTAGTAACAAACCACTGTAAGTAGAAGTTGGGGAAACAACAGTTTTTAGTTTGGAGATCGTGTCATTTAGCCAGGATTATGTATTGCTCCAGTGATATAATGTCTAGACATCAATAACTAAATTTGGACCAGTAAGGGACAATAATAATGATTTATTTACTGAAGTCTTTATGAAAGCAGCTGAATTTTAAATGCACGGTAATTGCAGAGACCACACACACTCAATACTTCAAACTGCTCATTCTCTTTCTTAGAACATTCTCTTTCTTAGCCTTGTGAATTAAATTTTTACATTCTCTATTTACATTTTCTATTCTTTGAAAAATTAATATTTCTTCCTAAAAGACATAGCTGCTGTACTTTTTAACTCTTGTATGATTAGTTGACTCACCCTGGTGGAGGTGCTTTGCATATTTTGTTGCACAATAATACCACTTAATCAGGTGCTAGAGATTTCCATATGGCACCTGCTCTGTTTGTTTCCTTTGGGATCAAGGTGAGTATTTTTATTTTAGTCTTTCAAAATTATGATGTATGATTCCAAAGGAATCATTTTAATGTAACTGCAGCATTCTGTTCATAAGAGGAGTAGTAGGGAAAAGGAAGGAAGGAAGGAAGGAAGGAAGGAAGGAAGGAAGGAAGAAAAATGAGAAAGAAAAATGAGAAAGAAAAATGAGAAAGAAAAAGAAAAAGAAAATGAAAAAAAGAAAAAGAAAAAGAAAAAGAAAAAGAAAAAGAAAAAGAAAAAGAAAAAGAAAAAGAAAAACAAAAACAAAAACAAAAACAAAAACAAAAACAAAAACAAAAATAAAAAGAAAAAGAAAAAGAATAAATGAAAAGGAACATAGATAAAATGAAACAGAAAAGTAAAAGGAAAGAAATTACAAGAGGGAGGCAAAGAGATCCAAATTTGCTTTGACCAAGAAACCAGAATTTCACAGGATCGACTGCCTCTTGTGAATCTTTTGTCTATCCAGAAGGAAATTATAACTGGCAGATAGAACGAGCAACTGACAGATATGGTCTCATCTGTTAATCTATCCAAATATGTGTCATAACACAGTGGTACAAAATAGCAAGAGTATGAGGAATCTAAATTTAGACTTACTGTAATTTTAGACCAAAGATGACTACTGCCTGAAGCAAAGACCCAATTACTAAGTGCCAGATGTTGCAATTCAGAAACACATCTGTAGCATGGGGAAATAAGTAGGAAATCCTCTCAAAGATAAAAATGCCAGATGATAAGGCATTTTAAAATTTAATTAATTTTATAACATATGGCAGTGCTTTCAGAAATGTTGAGTGTGTTTTGAACAACTTAAGTAGAGGGTTTTGACCAAAAGTAAGTTTGTTTTCAGAAGGAACTGTTTACCACATGTATTTAAAGTAAACAGGATTTGTTTATTCAAAATAAAAATATGAGAGAGGTTTGCTTTTTAATTAAATAAAACATGAACATGATCCATCTGCTTACTTGCTGTGCATTGACAAAACCTAGGAGTGTTAAAAAGAGAGATCTAATATGTATCAGGCAGTCACTCAATGACATCACTGCTAGTAAAGAAGTAAACTCACATGCTTCAATTGCCCTCTGTTACACCTAGAATTCTCACTCGAATATTGTATACTTTGAAATATTTTCAAATATATTATGGAGGGAGGAATTATCCTGTCAGAGTTCATGTCTGAATAACTAAACCAAATGTACCACAAAGCATGGGATAGAGTTCACAGGCAATTTTTTCCTCACTATGCTTTGCTTTTTGCATTTTGTTGATGGGACTGAATGTCTTTATCATACTTGTAAAACATATAACTGTTTTATCTTAATATTTCTCTGTGCTGCATTGAATTACTTTTTATAAGCAAAATATAGTTTTAGACTAAGCTGCTGATCTTTTTTTAAAGGTTCTTTTCTTCTAGTGGTCTAAATTAATCAGTAGTCAGAGAATTTCATACATAGCAGTCATTTATATTATTTGTAAGCACCAGAAGTGGGATTTGTCTTAATCCATTATAATTAATTTTGAGAGATTCTGTATGTCACATTTACATTAATGAAGATATAGGGAGAAGAGGGTGAGAGAGATGATATGCAGAAATTGACTTAATATTTGAAACAGGTACACTGAATATAACTAATAAACATGAGCCCTAGCATTTTCAAGCCTGACTTCTCTCATTTTTCTGATTTCCTCACAACAGGTATATGTCAGGAATACACAGACACAAGTATTTCTGATCCTAGCTAAACTTTAAGTAACTAAATCGTTCAAAAACACTTAAACTGGGACAAGTGGTGCTGACTAATCTGGTGGCCTACTAGTTATCCTGGGCTGCAACAAGAGAAGCATGGCCAGTAGGTCAAGGAGAGTTATTCTCCCCCTCTATTCTGCTCACATGAGATCCATACTTGCAGTTCTGAATCCAGGTCTAGAGTCCACAGCACCTGAAAGGCATTGAGCTGTTGGAACAGGTCCGGAGAAGAGATGATCAGAGGACTCGAACTCATTTCTTATGGAGAAAATATGACTGGAGAAGAGAAAGTTCTAGGGAGACATTATTTCGGGCTCTTAGAACAAAAAAAGGGGCTTACAAGAAAGAGGAAGATATTTTACCAAGACCTGTGGTGACAGAACAAGGAAACATGTTTAAACTGAAAGTCAGTAGGTTTAGACAGGCATAAGGGGGAAATTTATCTTCAGTACTGTGAGGCAATAGAACAGCTTCCCCAGAGAAGCTGTGAATGCCTCATCCCTGAAGGCTGATTGTACGGGGCTATGAACATCCTGGTCTAATGGATGGTGTCCTTGCCCATGGGCGAGGCTAGCTGATCTCTAAAGATCCCTTTAAACCAAACCTTTCTTTGAGTCTATTAATATCTTCTAGATGTCTAGCAAACTAGAGTTGATACCACCAAAATAGTTCTTTCCTTCTAAAAGGTCTTGGTGTATTCTAGCTGGAAGCAGAGGGAGACTGAAGGATATATATGTGATCGCAGTGTTACAGCAAGAGGTGACAGGAGTACATAAAATACCTGCTCTTTTATGGGGTAGTGGTGTCTCTGGAAATGAGGGATAGCTTGGCAAAGCTCCACTATCGACATTGAAGACTGTAGTGAGGCCAGAGCCAGTATATTGTACTAGCTTCTGTGTAGATGTGGGAGTGGAGATTTGAGCAGTAGTCGATCTCAAAGAACTAGCATCTGAATGGGTAGGAAGGAAAATATTACATGGAGTTAAGATTACTTGTGTATAGAAATATAGAAAGAATGTGAAAGACCTCAAAGACAAAGCTGAAGGTCTTGGAAATATTTTGCCCATTGCACAAGACTGCGCTTCAAAGTTGCATATAATTCTGGGTAGTAATATGTCTTTTAATACTCCTAGATTCTTATTTTCAAATCTAGTTTTTTCAACTGATGCTGATTCCTCAGTATATATGTAATCACTATTAAATGGTGTTTCACAATGTCTAAAATTTGATATATCTGGTTAGAAAGCACCATAACACTTTCCCCTTCCCATGGTGAGCTCAAGTTTATGGTACAGTGCACTGGGTATTTGCTGGCTATTAAATTTTAGTACAGTAAAATCAATGTTGCATACTTTTATTGAACAGACAATAAAACTAATTCAGATCATGAGCCTTAAGAAAATTCCATCTTCTGGAAAATTAAGAATATTTCCCCTGTGGATTTAATAAAAAAAATCCCCAAACCCATAGTTCTGCTTTCACTTTCAGTTCATCCAATCTTCAAAGATTTTCTGGTTGAAAGAAAAATGAGCTCCCTCTGTTTCCAACGTGCACATTTTCTTTCAAGAAAGTCCATGTACTACTGCTTTAAAATGAAGTCTCACCTTGTGGCAAACAGAAACCAATGAGGCAATCAGATTCCAGTAATTGCAGTTGAATAGCTTTGAACAACTTTTTATTAGGAACAGGAAAACAGTAATTATAGAACTGAAAATGTGCTTATGGAAACCACAGAAAGCACAGGGGTCTTTGACATAAAAACTCAGAGTCCTTCTGTTTTTCCTTTGCCTAAAAGAAGTGGCTTACAGTATAAATAGAATTGATTGATTTGGGGTAGGATTTGGGAGCCTGAGTTCCACTGACAATCAGTGGGATTTATCCTAAGTCTCTTATTTATTTCTGGGAATCTCAGCTTTGAGAAAGATCTATTGTTAAACATACGGGGATTTTTAGTGGAGTTTTTTTCTCATTGTGTATAGCAGAGATGTGTTTTCATTATTAAGCAATGGTTTACTCCCTACATGCTATATTCACTTGGGTATTTTCATTGAATGTGAAATAAGTATCTTGAAGAACATATTCTGTGTACAGATCAAGAGCTACTGTAGAAACAACTTTTCAGATATAAACATACTACCTGTTACCAGCATGTGTTATGATTCTATAACAGGCAATAATGGAACAAAAATAAAAACTAATGTATTAACCTAAAAATGATAAAGAGAAACCAAGCCTGAGTGTATACTAACACTCATTGCTGAAGAAATACAGCTTGGTCATTTGGATTTTCTCAAAAATGTGAAAATTACCTATATCTGTTGCTTTTTATATGGGAATAATGCTCCCTAAGCCCTTTGGCAAGCCTTTAGATATTAAGGGTGCCTTTGGGAAGGAAATATCACGAAGTGCAAATTATTAGGCTGTCACAGGGTGTAGGGAAAAAATCTGGTCATTATGTCCTGGGACAAGAGGCATAACTATGGAAGCCAAATAGACGGTCTGAGGGAGAGAATAGCTGTCATGTTATGTACTGCTCTTTGAGTGATATGTTTTGAACAGATAATGGGTGACAGCCTTGAAATTTTTCTGACTTTAGCTGTCTGCCTTATCTAATTTATCATAATTGATTTTTATCCTTTCTTTTCTACCTTCCACTCTTTCTAATAATCTCTCCATTTCTTATTTATTTTCCCTTCCTTTCTTAATTTAAAAACTTTCCCTGAGTTGGCTTCCAGTACAAGACTTGTTCCAAGAAGAAGAATTTTTCAGGTAAAAGTACATTTGATATTCCTTCTAATAGAAACATGGCTATTACTAGTAAAAAAAAAAATTCTTTAGTTACTGGTAATAGTTTCAAACTATTCGAGAGTGTCCAAAGGAGGGCAAAAAAAATGGGGAAGGGCCTTGAGAGGAATCTTTATGAGGAGTGATTGAAGTCACTTGGTCTGTTCAGCCTGGAGGAGACTGAGGGGAGACCTCACTGCAGTCACAGCTTCCTGTGAGGGGAACAGGAGGGGCAGGCACTGAGCTCTGCTCTGTGGTGATCAGGGACAGAACCCAAGGGAATAGCCTGAAACTGTGTCAGGGGAGGTTAGGCTGGATATTAGAGAAAGGTTCTTCGTCCATATTTTGATTCTTGGAATTGTTTCAGGAAGCATAACTCAGATTTGCTTTAATTTGAAAATACCTTGAAATTCCACAAACATTAGAAGCAAGAAAGTTATATAGCCTAGTTTATAAAAAAACAGAAACATATTCCTTTGGCCAGGAATATCTTTAGACAGCTGATAACTAATGTTTTACTCTCTCTGTACTCAGGCTACAGAGAAAAAAAATCCTTTATCACAGTGTTAAGAAGAGTCCAGATGGGGAGCTGGTAGTTTTAATGGTAATTTTAAATTTGCTCTTCTGCCTTTTCTCTCAGCTCTTTCTCTCTGACTTTTTTCCAAAAGATTTAAGTTTAGATTTCAAATATAACAATGACAGAGTCTCCAGCCCATCTGAACCAACATGTCCTTGTTTCCTCAAAAAGGACAAGTGATGTATTCAGCTTTATTGAGACGGTGTTCTGTTGGAGTTTGTTTATTTATTTGTTTGGTTGGAGGGTTGGGGGTTTTGGGGCGGGGGTTGGTTTTTTTTTTTTAATTTAGTCAAATATTTCATTTGCAACAAATGTGCATCTAGTCCCATTCCTCCAAAAACAGCAAGAAGAAAAAGAGAGAAACTGTTGTGGCATTTTTTCAAGGCAACTATGCTTTCCATTTACCCTAAATAAAGTGCTTTTTCCAGTGTTACATCCTGTACTTCCCTCTTGGCACTCAGAGATCTGGTTCTTTACAGATGTTCTTAGTAACTTGTCCCCAAGTCAATGTCTCCAACTTCTGTGTTTTCAATCAGTGTGTCTATGTCTTCAACAAGCTTCTCTGTATTCTGGGTTTTGATCTCTGTCGTTACAAAAAAGAGATTTAGTAATTTGATTTCCCGTGAATGAAAGCTGTGACCAACGCATATGTTCTCAGCAGAATCAGATATTGCCACCAACAACCACCATTCCATTTAGTAATCACATTTACTAAAATTTTGTCCATAAAATTTTGCTAAACAGATGTCCCACTTACCTCTTATAGAAGTTAAGTGACTCCCTTCTATTGCCTTTAAGGGACATCTCTCCACAATACAGATTGTTTCATGGATCAGTGTGGTTTTAATCTCAAATAGTGTATTTATACCTTCATGCAAATAAATTACAATGCAAGAGAAAGATTTTAGTAAACAGAGAAGGAATCCCAGCTTCTTGTGTAAAGCCATGCAGAGATCTTCAAAGTTTACAAAGTAGGACCTTGAAGTATTTAAACCCTTTTTACAAATATGGTTATTTTCCTTCCAGTTTTAGTGTTTGATTTTTGTTTTGTTTTTCTCCTTAATCTTCTACATAAATTATATAGCTGTTCTATAAATATTTTTCAGCACCATCTTAAGTATCTGGTACCCAGAGTTTACATTAACCAGAATAAAATAATAATTTTGGGAAAAGGGAAAAGCAAAATAAACAATAACAACAAAATAGCCCAACAACAACCAACCAAACAAAAAGACACCTCATAAGAGGATAAAAAGAACAAGACTAAGCAACATAAGAGAAAAGAAAGACAAAAGTATATATGAGGCATGTAGGCTTAGGAATTTAAAGTTCCCTGCTTGCAGAATCACTAATTTTTTAAAGCACTAGGCTGATATATGAATTGCACCTTTTCAAGGTGAGAACACTTAAGGCAAAAAATACAAGTACAGGGAGAGTGAGCAGAATTCACACCAGACAGATGTGTGAACTCACAGGGAGAAGTAGAGACAAAGGCTCCTCTCAGAGGCATTACAGCTGAGGGATAATAAAGTTGTAAAGGACACAGAAAATGAGAGCATAGTTTAAATCCAGTGCACTTTAAGTATTGAGATCTCAGACAACAGCAACTTTGAAAGAGCCTTTCACCATTTCTGTGCAGTACCAGAAGCCCCACGTATTTTTGACTTTTTTTAATATGTTTGAGGTTGCAGCATATAAAGAAAATGGTGCAAATAATATTACAAACCATGAAATAGGGGGATCAATAAATTTTAACATAGGCTTTCTTATTTAACTTCTAGCAAATAGCTCTGTTCTCATTGCTGACAGCTTCATTAAGTCTGGCTTGACGGAAAGACGAGCACCCAAAATTGCCACAGTTCTGTTCTGTACCTTGCAGCACAGAATGTAAAACAGAAGTGGCAGTTTGAGCCAGGAGAAATCACAGGAATGGAGGCAGGGGACATTTCTTAGAAATGGTTATCTTTCACCAACGTATTTTAAGATAGATATTACATCTTGAATTATAAAAGCTTAACCTATAAGGGAAAGATAAGTGCATGAAAAATGCAGAGGATTGTCTGCCTCACACACCACTCTCAGCCACCCCAATCCTTTTGTTAGAGTCACCATTTTAATTTAGTATTTCCTCTGAGGCAAATGAAGCAATAACAAAACAACATTCACCCAGTAAAAGACACTGGAAATTAAATTCACATAAATGAAAATGGTGGTGCCTCCATTTGCTGAAATAAAGTGAATCCTAGTTTTTAGTCATGTACTAATTTCCGTAAGTAATCTGAATTATTTCTCATCCCTATGCACAGAAGAAGAGCTCCTAAAATTAAACTGCTGGTGACATTTGGAGTGCTTTATACTGGAAACCTGATAAAAAAGTCCAATCTAAAATGTTTCTATGGGTCCTACAATGCCAAGCTATTAATATTGTATAAAGCCGTGGAGCTATTGACTGTGGTCCAGCTTAGTTTCTGCTGCCACATTTTATTTTGTGCAATACAACTGTACACTGAAGGACATTGCTGGTAGCAAGCCAGGTTGCTCCCATAGCAGTGTTTATCAACACATCACTGATGAATTTGTCTTGAGGTTAATAGGTAAATAAAGACTTCATGCTTCACTGACAGCTCAGAGGCAACCAAGATCAAGCATAAAGGGTTTTCAAAGTCAGAAATTTTAAAACATGATATCATGAGTGGTAATGCCTACTCTGAGATGTGAAAGATGAAATCTAGGAGGGAAAAGGAAAAATAAGAGTAGCCTGCAGTGGTTTGGAGTTTCTTCTGTGGATAACAGTGGGGAAGAGTGAAGCTAAATGAGCTGCATATCTCTGTTCCCAGTTAACCAGACATGTTACTAAGGCTCCTCTGCCTGTGGAAACACTGCAAGGGTAGCAATTGCATCAATGTTATCTCCTCTGACCATGGGCTGGAAAGCAAACCTACTCATGCACATGCAGCAGTCAGCCTTTTGGATGCAGGCACATACAGCTCTTCAGCAGACACATCATGCTAAAAAGAATGACATATCTCCTAGAATATCCAAGGAGAAGATCTGGTCTGTTCCGTTTCGATGTGTAAAATTTGATGGTGAGGATCTCCTCCTTAAGATTATTAAACACACCTGCCTCACTGTGCTGAAGAGGGAACACGGGCACCCACCTCAGATCCCAAACACAGTTGAATCAGGAGCAATTGTCTTAGGAAGACACCACCACTCTTCCTGTGGCTGAGAAATTGTTTCATTTAAAATCCTGTCATAAAGTGCCTGACAGAATGTCTTGGAGGGTTTTTTTTATTCACAGACTGCAAAATTAAATGAGGTCTTTCCCTTTAAATTGTTGTCCTTCACCCCACTTCCCTGCAGGCAGACCTTTGCCCTCTGAAGAGCTCAACAGAAATCAGTACAGTTCAAAGAGAGCACAGGGCTTTACAATTTATATGAAATAGAGGATAATTATGGAATAGACAAAACAAGTGCATTACAGATACCGGGAGGCAATAAGAGGCAAGGGACAAGTTTACAAACAATTCTGCCCTTATGTAGGCCAGCAGCATGCACAGCTTGACAGTCCAATATATAGCTTGTAAATTGTATACAATTTTATAGTTCTAAAATATTATATTGAATCAGTACTTCAATAAATCCCACTAATCATTGCTCTGCATCAAACAGTACACTCATGAAAGCATCAAGCTGCCTTACCCCTTTTAAGGTCCCTGGCATTTTCTGAGTTCTAAGGCAGGCAAATTGTCTCATTGAAATAACTGTCAGGTCCCAATCCTTATTCTTGTTCCAGAAAAATAGATCCACTGAGTCCCACAGCATTCCACAGCATTACAGGGAAGACTCAGTAAGAGATTCAGAATCACATCTGCAAAGCCAGGTCCACACCCTGTTTTTCTTGGGTTCCATTTAAAAAAAATCAGAGTTGAATGTGTGTGTGGAAGAAGTGGGGGGTAAAGCCTTCCACTGGGAACAGCAACCACTGCTGTATATAAAAAGCTAACAAATTATACAAATAACTTAGAAAAGGCCTCACTTCAAGTTGTGTTGAAACTACCTATCACTGTCAAATACATAAACCAAAATTACTTAGCTTTCACATGTAGTGAAAAATATTACTTTAAAAGTTTGACATGTAGATTATCAGTTCTGTCTGGCTTGCTACAGAAAAGAAATAACTGAAGACTATGATGGACAAGAACGAGACCGGGAAGGAAACAAAAAGCTGAAGACAGTGAGTTACAAAAGCCATCAAACCACATGGTTTTTCATTTGGTGCCATGCTTTTGTGCCAGTCACTCCTTCCAGTACCAAACTTTCATGCTCATGTCTGGCAGCTGTCTGGAATAATCTCACTGTACTTCTATACTCTGACAATGACTTATGTAGCACTGAGTGGGGCAGACGCACTCCCTCAGACCAGGACTACAGAGTGATATCCTGTCTGGAAAGGAAAAAGCCTTGGTTTCCATGACACATGCCAGTTTGTAGTTGCACTCTATTTTGCCAGAGTATATAAGTAAAGAGAAAACAGAGATTTCTATATAGCCTAAAACTATACTTCTTACAGCTGATGGTTTCCTCTAATTTGTGGTCCATGAGAAGTGGAGGCCTAAAGAGAAATACATATATCATGGATTATGTATCAGCTGTTGCAGAAGTTACCCAACAGTATAAGGGTGAATGAATCATCAAGAAAAATGTTCCTGTTGCTGAGGACCTAATATTTGGATTGCATTGAAGGAAATTATCATGAAAGCTGCTGAAAAGCTTCAAATTATAAACTTTCTGATAACTGTAATTGTATTTCATTCAAGATTTGTATGGATCTCTTTATATTCCTTGGGTGTTTCAGCAAGCACAATTATCTCAAATATCTCAGTCACAATATAATTCAAAATGCAAATAAATTATCCTACAACTTCAAAGAAGAGACCTCATTATTCAAATAAAATCATTACTAGATAATCAGTGTAATTTTGTAGAGATGATGTGCAAAATCAAAGTGTGCATTTTAAAGACTGTCTCTAATAAATCAGTAGAAATTTGGCAGCTGATTTAAAGGGAAACAGGATTACACCAAGTATCATTATTCCAAAAAAATATGAGTTCAAGTCACGATGAAAAACATGCATTAACTTTAAATCTATCCAGGAGCTGATAATTCTCATTCTAGAAAAAAGGACTGCTAAATGCTCACATTTGGGTTGAAGGGCCATAAAGTTGATAAGAGGACTGGAACATCTTACCTATAAAGATGGGCTGAGGAAGCAGGGCCTGTTTAGCCTGGATAAGGGAAGGTTGCATGGAGACCTCACAACAACTTTCCAGTACTTGAAGGGGCCAGAGCAGGATTCTTTGTCAGGAGCTGTAGTGATAGAACAAGGAGTAATGGGTACAAATTGAAAGAGTGGAAATTTAGGCTCAATATTAGAAAGAAATTTTGTATTGTTCAATTGATGAGACACTGCAGCAGGTTGCCACAGGAGGCTGTGAATGTCCCAGCCCTGCCAGCGTTCAAATCCAGGTTGGATAAGACCTTGAGCATCCTGGTCTCGTGGGAGGTGTCCCTGCACAGGGCAGCAGGGCTTGGGACTAAATGATCTTTAAGGTCCTTTCCATCCCTTAACATTCTATGATTCTATGAATTAACAATAATAATTTTATTTTAATAATATAAAAAAGGATAAAGATCCAGAGGATTCTCTTCTTTCTGTAGCTCATTAAAATATAGGTCTCTACTTTAAGATGAAGCTGTAGTAACTCACAGTGCATTCTCTCTGCTCATGTAAAGCTATGTGTTGCACAACTTTTCATTTTCTCAATCTGAGATAATACCTTAGTGTTGTGTTATGTCAGTGCCCTTAGATGTAAACACTGGAAGAGAACAGATGGATTTTTCAAGATGTCCAAATCATGTATATTATTTTCCAGTTAGTAATCTCTTAATTCTCTGTAATATTTGTCACAATCATATGTACCCAGAGAGCAGTAGGTAAATGCAGTGTAAGTTTGTGTACAAATGCCCCCACCAAGGAGTGGACATTGAACTGTTCTGCCCTAAGCATACAAAGACAAATGCATTAATATATGTTCAGGAAGAGACATATGTTTTTATCAATCCACTTTTCTATTCTTCCCATGTGATTTATGGCATCATACAAAAATCATAATTCTAATCTGCAAATGCTCCTCCAGAATTTGCAATGTTGCTGAATTCAAAAGGGACAGTAAGTCAAACAGATCAAACTAGATTGTTCCATGATGCTAATTTTCAAATTTTTACTACTGCTGTATAGATTGGTTAGAGGACTGTGCATTGGTTACTATGTTACATGTTTCTAAATTCATCTTGTCACCTAAATGACTTTAGAGCTTTCTCAATGGAAGGTCTTTAGGGTTGTGGAACACTTCCAGTTTGCCAGAAGTAGATTTATAAAGGTTCAAAAAAGGAGCCATGTTTCCTTTCACTGAGCTTCTTACTGACTCACATACTAATTGCATATATTATTGTATTACTATATAATATATAGTAAAAATATGTACTCTTATTTTAACCTAAGGTATAGTGACAGAGAAATTCACCCCAACAACCTCTAAAGTTTATCTGGTACACAATGTCCACATTCTTTCACAATTGCCAGCAGGATGGCAAATATAAATGTCTCTTTGTATTCTGTCTCCCACAAAACAGTGTTCTGCACAGAGAAGTCACTCAAGTATAGTAGTACAGGCAGAGTGGCTGATTCCAAGAAAGGAGACCCCCCCCCATCTTTCTCTGAAGGGCTCCAGGTGGGATGGAGCCAAAAGGGAAAAATTGGTCTGTTGGCTTCTCATGGAGAGAAAAAAAGGAAAATGAGTTAACGAGCAGGCCACAGACATATTCAATTTATAAACATCCTTTTATGATGAATGGGTTGTTTCTGTTAAGAATAAGCAATCTTACAACGTCAAGGAAGATTTAACAATTTTACGGAGGTAAAAATTTTGGGCAGTCAACTATGTTTGCCTGTGTATTGACTCTGCCCTCTGTTAAATCAGTCACTTGCCACATTGGGCTCCAAATGTTAAGAAAAACAACTGAGAGAGACAGAGGTGAAAAACCCCGTGTAGTTGTTGCACTCCTGTTGACAGTACAGAAATCACTGTGGATCTACTTTTCAGCGAAGGTGTGGGATGGTGAGAGGGCCTGTGAGCACTGAGTGTGATGGGCCCCCAAGGCAGCTAAAGCTACAGAGTAGCTCTGCTCTTTTTGCCCCCAGGGTAAACACAAACCCCACGGACTTGACAGTCCTTAATTAGAAAGAAGGTGTTACTGGAGAAGATGGCAAACAACCAGGTGCCCTAACAGTTGTCATTCCAAGGAACTAGAGAGAACTGTGAATTGTTACCTAAACTAAAGAGAAGAATCTGTCATGCACTTAGCCTCTTTCCTCTTTTCAGTAAAGAATTTTTTTTTAAGACAAAGATAACTTTGTGATTAAAGGAAGAAAATTATTTCACTAAGCATCAAGCAGCTCAGTTTTATTCTTGCATACTTGCTGATGAGGCCTTGAGCTAGCTCTTCTTAGTGATCTCAAAGATTTAAACTCTGATTTACTTAGTGATGACCAGCACAGGCCTTTGACTACAATAGCTATGCAAAACTTTGGAGATGAGGATCAGGGTTTGCATTTTGCCTATGCAATTCAACTAAATTAACCAGTAAACCAAGAAAATAAACTCTCTACTCACAGTTTCCTTCAAGTCCAAGCACATCCACAGCAGCACTGTAAGAAATTTGCCTAAACTTGCCACCATGGCTGCTTAACACAGGAGGCTTTCAGAAAAATAAACACATCCATTTTCCAGCTGTTTTATGGTTCCTTAACAGGAAGACTTAGTAAATGACAAATAATTTTCATACAAATATAATCTGAAAAAATAGCACAATTGAAGAGAATTTTTTTGCCATTCCATTTCGTAAGGCTGAATATGTACTGCACAGGCACATCACAATTCAAAGAGTAATTCTGCTTTCAGGTGTTGTATCCTCTCATGAAGACTCACACACTTTAGAAAGTCGTCTCTCAAGAGACAAGGGTTCACAGTACAGCACTGTCATAAGGTTCTTCCAAAAATAAATAATCAATAGAGAGCTACCCTACTGAGTGAGAATATTGCAAGGAAACAGCATGTTATGGAAAACTACATCACAATTTTCATAACAAAGCAACAACAAAAAGAAAGGAAAGATTGTTAAAACTGCAAGATGTACAGCAAGACTGTCATCAGAGCAGGAACTGGTAAGTGAAACTGAAAATATTAAATTGCCTTTATTCAAATATGGAGTTACAGGGTCTGAACCGCTTCCTTTGCACACCCTCTGAAGGCATTAGGAGTGACACAAAGAATACAAGATCAGGAGCCTGCAGCAAAACCAGGGCTTAGCTCAGCCATTCAGGGAATTTATGTTCTCTCTGCTGAGATAAATTAGAATAACAAATATTGGGAGAGACTAGACAGGGAGTTCACCTTGCAAAGTGGTTACCATTTGTGCTCCAGGTAGAAACATAAAGTAACAAGATTATGTCTGATTTACAAACAGTCAATTCTCTACTCGGAAGAAATAAGGATTCATTCCTGCCTTCATGTGCACCTTTAAGTCTGTTCTCATGTAAGACTTAGACTTTTTAAGCCGAAGTTTTCATTGTTTAATTTATTATTTATATTAGTGTTAGCATTAATATTTCATAGCCATTGGCCATCTGTGAGATGAAAGGGAAGCCCAAGTTTCAAAGTAAGAGAATCAAATGTATAAAACTGTTTTTTCAAGTTAAGAAATTCTTACACTAAAAAAATAATACAGGAGAAGTTCTCTGCATATAAGCTTCATTTATAATTCAAGTTCCAAGATAATGAATCCCAAAGGTCAAGTCTTCCAAGTGATCTGGCTGACCTTGGAATCAGTCAGTGGGCCTCTCTCAGTGCTCTTAAGCAGTGTCCCCTGAGGCTTAGTGATATTAGATCTTTTAAGCCTGGCAGCTCTCATCCTTCTCATTTCTTTCATGAATCATAGAAAAACTCAAGATACCAAGTGTCAAGATATACTGGATATTTCCACAGCTTCCTTTGCCCATGATGTAAAACTATAAAATACCTCACAATGCAGGCGGCACTTATTCAAATTAATAATCTTTAATTTTTTCAGTCCCACCAAGAAGGAGACCACAGGAAATAGAACTGCTGTAATACCTCTTTGTGAGCATCACGACATTTTCACAATAAGCAAAGTAGCCACTGAGCCACAGCAGAGCACATCAGAGCAGCAAATGGCTGCTGTAGCTCCTCAGTCTGGAGTGAGCAGGTCCAGAGGAGACAACTGCAGCAGCTGGCAGGAGACAGAGGGCCAGCTGAGGCAGCATCCCAGATGACAAAATGTCTCATTATGTTTCTGTACAGACATGCTTAGTTTAGCCCGTAGCCTGTACCAAAACAGATAATTTTTTGTTTGCTTTAAATTTTATTATGGATCCAGGACTCCAGATTCCCCCTTACGGTTTTATTGAGACCATCTTTCAACTTTGTATCTTCCAAATCTAGCTACTAAATTAAGTGAGACAATAAAGCATAATTTTCAAACAGTAGAACAATGGATATGTATTATTTCCATACAAATCTCAGAAATTAATCCAGTTTTCAATTAAATCTCCACTAAAATTTTCTTAGAACACTACGTAATAGCAGCTAATGAGAAAAGCAGTGTTATCTGTAAATATGCATGTACCAGACAACTAAATATGACTTAATATTTACAGGTTTAGGCATTGTCTTGTAATTAAAAAATAACAACAAAATAAACCCTTCAAAAATGTGAGTATGAGAATGGATTTTTTCTTTCTCCTAATGCATGGCAGAGATTAGTCATGAACGTTGTGTGCTGTGTTTCCAAGACTTGAGTTCAACTTCTCAAGGCAATATCTTGTTTTATTATTAATTCTAAAATGTTCCATTTTCATTGGGCTTTCATTGGGCTCTATTTTTATTAAACAGAGGCTGTCCTGAAAGAATCTTACTTTGAATTAGGAGTAACAACCCATTTGCTTCACTGATCCAATTTATTCCCTGAGACTTTTCTAATTTTGCCTGCCATTCCCAATTAACCTATTTTTCTATGGAGATATTTAGCTCTAACTCAAAGAATTCTACAAAAATGTGTAGGATTCACCTGACCTTGTGCAGACATCTATGTCTTACTTAACCAGTCCCTAATTGTTTAGAAAAAATTAGCAATTATAGGAAATAATTCATTCTTTCTAATATAGATGCCCAAAATAATGGATCAAACTTCATTTTCCAAATTACGTTTTTCATTAACAACTGACAATAAAGGAAATAGAAGATGGCTGGTTCAGTGGACATACCTACAATCTAGATCACTTGCCCAGATGTGTAGATTTCTTACAAATACAAGTTCTTTAAAGTGAAGTATTTTAAGTTGCCTTTTGAGGCACGTTTTTGTTAATTGTCTCTGTATGATCACTTCTTCATGATGCACCAACAGCTGTTTTGTGGGATCACTGAATTAGGTGTTTGACCAGCTTTGCAGCATCACATTCCCTATGTGCTGGAAAGTTCCCAGTGGAAGCTGTGTCCCATTAACCTCACTTTGCAAACTCATGGGCTTACTGTGGGACAGATCTGTGGTTATTAGGCAGAAATGTACATTGGAAAAGATGCCTTTTAAGTTATGTAACACAGCATGCTGGAGGCTTAAATCTTTACCCATCCCCAGGGATAAATAATGAAGTATTTAATTGTATTAAATTACAGAGTATATGTAGAATTTTACAGCTTAAGTACTCAGGTGATCAATATAGTCTAAAGGCTCAAACACAGGAATTAATATCTACTAAATTTATCTTAGCAATAATGATTTAGAATCGCAGTAAGGCAATGATACCTCAGAATTTAGATTATTATTTCATCTTCAAAACAATGTTATTATTTATTTTATTTTTCACTTTTTCTAAACCAGTTTTGAAGCAAAAAAATAACCTGAAAAAAGAATATGAAATAAAATGAGAAGAAGAGATATTAGAAACTGCCTCTGTAAAGAAATATCTGATTGAGCACCCTACAAATAAACATGGGTAGATCTGGATGAAAACTGAGAGCATGAAAAATATATATTGTTCTAAAACTTTTCCTCTTGGCATATCTTTTAAAGGTTTTTGTATTAAAGATACATTTATTTGAGATACCTTAACTGTAAATAATTATTTTTCTATCCTCTTAATTCCCAATTTCACAAGCCTGATTTGCACCTAATTTTAAAGTTAACAAATTAATGAGTTGATATTAAAAGAAAAAAAATTGGTAGGCTAGAAACCGTTCTGAAGATTTTTTTGCATTTACTTTGTTTTGATTAGTTTCCAAATCTTTCAACATCTTCAGATATGTTTACTTAATACATTTCTGTGAGAGGAATAAATAGCAGCAGTAATATTTTTTTGACAGCATGTCAGCTGTCTTTTCCACTGAGCTGGTGAGACCTAATTTCTTTCTTTATAACACCTGATAATACTTGGAAAAGGAGTTATCCACAGTCTTTAGATAAGGATATAGTTCAGAAGTTTGGATTGATGATATACCTTGACAGTTAATTGACTAGCACCAAAGTAAATGAATGCATTTGTAAGATGAAATATACTTTAGGTAGAAGGTTCACCTAAGACCAACATTCACTATATATCACAGGTCCGCTTTACTTTTCAAGCTTATGTGAGATTTAATTATATATGGCAAAACTCTCAGATATGAAAAAGTCACTACATACTTCAAAAATAAAATCTGCAAAGTTTGAACTGTAAATATGAGTCTTAGAAATGAGAGTCATAAACCACTAAGATAGCTTATCAGTGAAAGTGAT
This sequence comes from Thryothorus ludovicianus, assembly GCA_013397245.1. Classification (NCBI taxonomy): domain Eukaryota; kingdom Metazoa; phylum Chordata; class Aves; order Passeriformes; family Certhiidae; genus Thryothorus; species Thryothorus ludovicianus. The sequence continues at coordinate 913,259 of VZTB01015934.1, forward strand.
AAATTTTCCATTACCTGGACTCCTTATGGCCTTGTTTTAGCAAAGCACTTAGACTTCCATATCCATAAATTCCACTGTACAGGCATAGTCACAAACATTTGTGTCCAGGAAAACAGGGTCTGTGAACTATCCAGACAGGAATGTAAGACTCTCTCTGTAACAAGCTTGAGGGAGAGCTGCAGAATGCAAGCGTGACATTAACCATGGCTCTTAATGGAGTTGGAGCCCTTTTCCTTTGAGCAGTGTCTTCTATAGAAAAAGTGCCAGTGTCTCCTGCAATGGACAGAACAGTGCCTGGGCATCCCATATTTTCAAACTGGACTGTGCACACAGCTGATGTAGGCAAGCAATCGGGTTACAAGGTGCAAGCAGGCACACAATCAAGGCAGGGTGCTATGGGGCTGAATCTCCTCGATGATTTAATTGAATGGATGGAAAGCAAAGCAGTTTTGTGCACAATTGCATGGTGCTTCACTTCTCCCTGTACCTCAACATAACCTTCGGTAAAGCAGAAGCTAGAAATTAATCTTTTTCTCAAACTTTATGAGCAGGACCATATTTTGTAGTGAAACTAATTCTACAGAAAAATAGCATTTTATCATTCTCCAGATAGCTCTGCCAGTGTGCAGTCATGGGGAGCCACAAATGGTCTAGCTTTTTTGTTAATAATTACTTGCTGAAACTAGAAACCCTCTGTCTAAAATTAGAGCGATTCAAGGATCGACATATAATGCAAATCTTTCCTGAATCTCTACAGAGATATAATTCTCTAGGTTCCAGTTAAATCAGTTAAGAAAATGTCAAATCAACATTCAACCCCTGTTCTCCTTTCAGAAATGTCAGAATTGTAACTTAAAGCAGAGAGAAATGCTATATGCAAGTACTACTGGTAGGTTGTTTCTGAAGATGACAATTTCTCCTTTCCTATTTATGCTACTGAATTCTGAATGCCTGTCTAAATCCTACCCTCTGGGTCTTTCAAAAGTGTCATTTTATAATAAACTGCTCTTTTGGATAAATAAGCATTGACAGCATAAAGGCTGATAAAGAGATTCATTTGCCTTTACCACCAAGAAGTCTCTGCATAAAATTTTCCTTTACATACAGTTTTACAGTTCCTGAAAGCAGGAAACTTGTGTTCATCTAACATTCAATTGTGTATCAGAAGTCATTATTCTCAAACTCTTAATTTCCCATCAACAGAAATGTCATGCAATGGAATGTAGGACCTTAGTTCTCAGTAGTAGATCCCAGACCAAAGCATCTACAACTTTGTTGTTCTACTGCTGCTCCACTCAGATGAAGAAAAGCCGTGAATATATTTGCATTCATAAACACATACACCTGACAGAAATGTACACCATACTGCATAGCTGAATTAAGAAGTTTGGTCACTGTTTAGGGAACCTATTAGTCTTTGAAATGCATTGTTGGTTTGCTGATGAGACTCAGATCTTCTGTCCTGCTTTAGAGAAATCTCCCAAGCTGTCATTCCAGATTACTAGTTCTGTCAGTAGCAGACCTAGTTTAAGCTCCTATGTCCAGATCCTATTCCATTCTGCCTCTTTTCTGTCAGAACTTACTTTCCTCTCAGTCATGCCAACCAACTATTTCTATAACTGTACTTCACAAAGATTTTGAAAATTTTGCTTTTCCCATGTTGGACTTTTCAGTTTTGAATTTCGGACAGTTGCATAAACCTGGTCACCTGAACAGTACAACTGATGCCAGTTTCTGGTGAAAGACTGCAACAACACTTAACACAAAGCAAGAGGAGGAAGGAGGAGCTGATCTGTTGCCCATATGCTGCAGAGGGAGTGTGTTGAATTATTTTCTATGGCTCAAAATCCCCATCTAAAAAGAGAGGTAGCTTTGGAACCTAATGCATTAAAGATTTAATAAAGTTAACATATTAGAAGAATTATTCACCTAGATTACATTCATGAATATACTGAGTCTTAGAATCCACTTTCAAGTCACCTCTGCACTGGTACTTGTTCAGAAGCTATCTTTTAGAAAACAGCACTAGAGTTGCTAGCACTGTTAATTACATAGATTAGAATGTACCAGGCATATCTCATGGGATTTCTAATGTGTTCCTGAGATCCTTTCTAGATGATGGTGAGAGAAATATTCTTCTGGAAGCTTCCAAAGGAAAAAAATTGTGTGCATCAGTTCAGGTATCTCTGATGATCTGCCTACTTGATGCCTTTAGAGGTATCTTTGTAAAAGCTGGATGCTTAATCTAGACAGATTGGAACCCATTTCAGGATATTTATACCAATTCTGACTATGCAACACTCCTTTTGTAATGAGAAGATCAAGTACTTTACATTTCTTGGTACTATTATGCACTTCACATCCTTGGTATTTATCACCATTTTTAGCATACTCTCAGGAGCATAGCAAGGCCTATTAGCCTCTAAGCCTTCCCAACAGGAATATTTTTCAATATTGATGGCTTCCTTTAAACCCTATTTAAACAGATTGACATGTCTGTACATTAGCAAGGCTGCTTGTTCAGAGGTTTCGGCTAGCATTTGGATTAATGTACATTATTTAACCTTAACAGGCTTTAGGATTCATGTAAGGGCTACAAACTCAGGCCTTAGCAGGGAGTTCAAAGACTGAAAGCTAGGTCTAGTGAGGTTATAAGTACTTCCTCTGATTTGATAAAATACGTCCTAATGGATGCAGCTGGTGGCAACAACAGGAGTCAAGACTATATGAGTTAGATCCCAACCTTATTGGCCCACATATGTCTTTTTATTCAAACCTTATGTTAGTATTATCAGTAAACAAGTTATTTTGATCTCAAGACTTCAAGATTTTTGAATATACAAATCAATACCTCCATTTTCTTCAGGACTACCAAGTACAATTATTAGTTTTAAAATCAAAAAATAAAGTTCTTTGGACTAGTATCTTACTTTGGATTAGTCTCACAGAGCACAGTTGGGGAACGTGCTGTAAGATACTTGTTTGCTTCCTTTATCCTGCGAATCCCTGTTAATGCATAAGGTTGTCTGGGCAGGGGGTGTGTAGAGGGTGTCCCAGGGACAAGTCTCATTGCAAACTGTTTTCATCATTTCTTTTTGCGAAACTGCCCTGTTGGTTAAAGGAGTCCACAATGGGAAGGCTTTACAGAGTATATTTAGCATAACTGCTATTACTACATTCACCATTAAATTATTTATTCTGAATTACAGTAATAAGACCATCAGAACTAGCTTCAAATCAGCTCTGTGAAATTCATATTTAATGCTCCATAGAATTCCATGCATTCAAAGTATAAGCTTACCTACTTAATATATTCCAAATGTTGTTTTAAGGAATATCTTCACAAAATGGCTGATTTTCCATTGAAAGCAAGTCAAAAAGCAAATATATCTGGCAAAGACATTTCATGCAAAACATTTCTATTAAAACAGGCCATATTTCCACTCAGTCATCCCTCTGCCTTGTGTTATGCTGTAGGCACCACCTTGGCAAAAAGTTCTCCCTTAGGTAACCGCATTGTCTCCAGCCAGGGAAGGGCATACTGAGAGACATCCTCAGTGAGAGGAGTCTCTTTGATGTCAGTCTCTCACTGAGGCCCTGCAACCAGAACAGCTTTTGGGTAGTGATTTCTGCTCCAGTCTCAGCCCCAGAGCAGAATTCAGATTACCAGCTCTGACACAAGAAGTTGAAATACTTTTGCCAAAGTTAATTTGGCAACTTTTAACAGCCCTTGCAGAAAAAAAAAAAAAAAAGAATAAAAGAAAGAAAAAAGAAAGCACTTTGAGAGAAAGTGTTTTGGGTCACTTACCTGGTCTTTCTTTCTGTGGTCATTAGTCTGTGTCATGGTCTGACAGTGAGGGGGTCTAAACTGTAGTGGCCACTGGTTTGTTAAAGTTTTCTTTTTAGGCCTTGCCTCTTCTTGCCAGCTGACGTCTAAAGTGAGAGCTCCTTAGTCTTTCTCTAAAACCCCAAAAGTAGGGGTTTAAGGATCCACTATACCTTTTGTTGACATCAATATAAAATTAATTCATATTATTCTGGCAGTGCATCTCATGGCATGTGCTTTGCACTGCCAGTCTGATCTGATGCAATACCCTCGATTCCTGAAAAATAGAAATCCTCTACCTGAAATACCACAGTAGTGTTAAGCAACAGCTTAGCAGCCAGGTATTTACCACACTGGGAGTCTCTGCTGTTTTTAGTGCATGCGCATATCTCTTTCCTCATTTAAGCCTCCCCACAGAGGAGTCTCATGCTAAAGGAAGTGTTATAGCACATGGAATGGGAGACCCAAGGGGCAGCTGCAGGTCTCACTGCCTGTCTGAGCAGCTTGCTGGATAGACAGTGCTGGACACTGGCACTCCTCTCTCTACAGGCAGGGCAGGTACACCACTGGCACCAGCCACACAAGCTTCATCAGTGGTTCAGATATGAGCTGGATTTCAACCAATGATCTAAGTCACTGAACCTTCACAAGGAAGTGTCTTGTATTCCTGGTCCTGACAAAATATTATCTACAAGACATGGTGTTAGCTCCTTTCCTCCAGTGACTGAACTTTACACTTTTGTGCTTGGTGTTTGTAAAAAGAGCTCCCTACAACCAAAAGGACAAAGAGGATCATTGTAGAAGACATCCTATTCATTTTGAGAATAATTTGTCATGAGTGTGGTATCCCCATAAACAATCTACTTAACTCTTTCAGTCCAGCTGATGTAATGCACATCTTTGGGCAGCGGCAGTGAAATGAGAGGAATCTGCCCCACTGCTTCACAGTTACATGACATACGTTTTCTGTGATCTGAATGAAACCCATGTATCTATTACCAGCATACTGGCCCTTCCCTCCAAAGAGCAGCTGGGAAAGCACTGCTCCTAATGGCTACATTCTGCCAAAGGTAAATTAAGCGATGTATTTCTTCCTTGGGAAGTATTATGTTGTTCATTATTTTAACATTAGAGACAAAGTACAAAAAAAGTTGATTTGCTGCACAGCACTGGAGTACCAGGGAAAAATGCCGATCATCTGAAAAAGTGACATATCACATTAAATGAGTTGGCCAATGCATACAAATTTTTATGTAATTTTCCACCAGCTATCAGGCAAAATTATCTCAATTACATTAAAATGCACAATTTTGCAATGTCTGGCTCACTGAACAAAATGATACCACTGGAAGGACTGTTAAAATCATCAAACTCCATAAGCATAACGAAATAAAATACCAATTCAATGCAAAGCTATTCTAAACTGTAGCTACAAGAAGAAGAAGGAGGGGGGGAAAAACAGTGAATTTTCCTCCTTTTTATTTTTTAAAACTACTGGAATGTATTATCGTCTGCTCAGCCTAGTTTTTTTGTAAGCAGTAGATAAATGTCTGGATTAAGTGCTATTCCTTGTAGCAGCAAAAATTTATTTTTTTCTCCTATAAACTTTATTACTATTATTTGTCACATTTTGAAATACATAGTTATTCATACTGGGAAGGGGCTAACCAGGCAATCACCTGACAGACAAATTCAGATAATACACTCTAGCAAATAAAAATGGTGAACGCCTGCCAACTACCAATATCATTTTCTCAGCAGAGCGGCAATTCATGCGTAATTCAATCAGGTATTCAATAGAAAATTATTCCTGTTTTACAGGCTGCCATCACTAACAGTGGGGCCTGATTTTGCTGCTTAGCCACGTTGGCACACAACCACAGACTGTGCAGTATTGGATTTTCTCCCACGCTGTTTCAGTAACAGCAATGCGAAAAGAACGAGACAGAAGGTGGAAACGTGGACAGAGGCCTCTGCATGTTACCATAATATAATCTGCACTTCCATAATAATTTTCAAAAGATTCTTAAGTGGGAAAACATTCACAAAAATTCATAGCAGTTCAATAGCACATGAGGAGCATGGTTGCAATCCATTTCAGCTGTGACAAGCTAACAGGTGCAGTTAGTCTGTGCTTCACTGAGATGTCCAGGGACAGACTTTAGAGTGTGGCAGACATATTGTCTTTTACAGGAGCACAGACTGACTGAACCCTCCCTGGTACAACCCTGGTGATAGAAAATACACCTTAGGCCCCAAAAATGTAGTCACAGCTCTTCCTTGCTGTAAGAGTAGATGGCTTGCTCAAAGGGCTGTTCCCAGTGCTCTGCCATCCTTCTTCAGAGCAGCCTGTGGTTAGTCTGTGGCTGTTCCCACAGTGTCAATGCTCTGCTAGTTTCTCTCCTGCCTGTGGCCTCTCTTTCCTATGTACGCTGTTCTGCTAACAACCCCCACTATCACTCAATTCTCTTATCTACAGCATGCATCAGATACACACCTAAATTCTTTCTGTCAACTTCTCTTTTCCTTTTTAGAGCAAATACTCTAAATACTTGGAGTATCATGCCGTTTATGATACATCTCCTTTTTCAGGCAAATGCCCCCAAACAAATGTAAGGAACAGCAAAAGATGCCTCCAACCTCCACTGATTCTTCTCATCATCCCATTTTCTCCAATCTGTGGCCAACAGAAGACTCTCAGTCTTGGTTCATCTGTCTAATGAAAGTCTCTGACTTACACATAGGTAGAAGAGCAGTGTCCCAGCACACATCCCCTGTAATATATGGTATGTCACAGAGACTGAATGAGACTTATTCCTTCACATTCACAGAAACACGTCTGCAAAGTAGGCCATTTCAGTTATAACTGGAAGCCCCAAAAGGTCCTCTGAACATCTGCTCTGTTTAGCACAGGCTATAAAGCATCTTTGTCTCCTTCGGGTAAAAAATTGGGAAATCAAGCTTCACCAGTTTGAATTGCACAGGACATGCTCACTAATGGATATTTTTAAATATACAAGAACTTTCAAGTTCTGTCACCAACTGAAGTAGAGTCAACCGAGCCTTGTAGTTTTATCCCAGCTTTGCAAAGGATCTGGACTACTTAAAGTACTTATACACAGAACCCAATTTTTTTTTTTTTTCCTGATACCGGAAAGAAGGATGGAACTTGATTTTCTCTAATATCCCTGACTTACCTTGTTTGAATTCCAATTCAACTACCTCGTGAAGGGCCAATCTTATTCTTAGTAGAATCACACTGTATCATCAATGTTTTTGTCCTTGAAGGTACTCTTCGCTATGATAAAAACAGAGCCTCATTCCCAATGTTCATACCTTGTTTAAGTTCTAGAAAATTTTAAAGTATTAGAAGTCGTTTTGATCCGAAATGTTCTAGCAGAATTTCACTGTCAGAGGAATGCCCTGTCAGAAAGAATCACCCACTGGAAACAATCAGAGAGCAGCCCCTGTCTTATCACAGTCTGTCATTTTTTAAAGTGCAAAACCTACAGATGAATGATACTGACCTCCAGACATTAGCTGGGAAAGCAGGAGTTCAAGAAAGCCACCCCAAAGAGATTAGCCTTTCATGGTAACAGACAACAAGAATGCTACTTAACAACTTGTCGATCATGAGAATACAGCATGGCAAATTCATGTGCTACAATAGTAAATAGAAAACGGGTAAATCCTGAATAAAAATAATAAAATGAAAAAAAGAAATAGGTTTGAAAAACAGGGAAAAATTTGAAGAAATGCTACTTGCAAAATTGCCTTCTGGGACAGGTATTTCATCTAATTGTTTCATATTTCAGGAAACATCTCGACTTCCATAGACTGAAATAAGTGCACAGGTCAGGGGCAGATAAATGTATTTGAACTGCCAATAATGTAAAATGCTTTAAGATAGTCCATGATCTAGCCCCTCTATCAGATAGTGGTAAAATATGTTTATTTGCTGCTCATTCTCCAAGTTATTTGTTCTAAACTATTTTCTTTGGCGGGAAAAAAAAAAAAGACCTCATAGGTTGTACATATCAGGCCATAAATGTTCTTAGCCCTAAAATCCTAAGTTTGCATGAGCTACCCCAATAGTTCCACATATGAGCTCTAACACCTAAAATAATTAGGGCTGTATAATAGGTCTGAAAAGACAACTCTTGAAAGAACCTCTGAGGTAAGAGCCATTAAAAACTTTAAGGCCACAGTTAATAAAGAACTGTATTCTATTTTGGATTCTTTTCAGAGATCAAAGATTTTAATTTGCAAATAGCAAATCTATATCAAGCCACCTTAAGCCAGTTCCATGCTGATCTCTAAGGCCGACAGAGTGAGAGGCTGATATCTCACCTGCAGTTCAGGAAATGTGAGGAGAGATTTCAATTCAAACCTCGGCAGGAACAGAGAAGCCTTGTTTGGAAGTTTCTTTCTTGGTGGTCCATACATAAAAGAAAACTTTTTAAAAGAGAATGGATTTTGATTTCTCATTGCAGAAGGGGTCCTTTTAGTCAGTTTTACATTGCAGGATGAAGGCTCTATGCAAGCTAACATCTACAAATAAAAAGTAAAGACTTTTCTTTCCGTAAAACATGCTCCTCATTAAAATTTACAGCTTGCACATTTTTTTCCAGTGCGACTGCTGTACTGAGACTGTCTGCTTTGCTCCTACAGAAAACAATCCTTTTCCCTTACATCTATGATAGAGCTTTTTACATTAAGTCTTTATTTTGTCAGGCAGCACAGAAAGGATTGTTATGGATTCATGGGGCAAGGAGAAGAAACTGATGGTAAATATATTAAAGCTGATCATGATACACATAAATAGATAGCATAATTACTCAAAAAAATGATGGGTTCCTCCTAGAAACAGAAAGCATTTAGCAACAGGAGCAGAAGAAAAATGCAAAATGCACTGCAAATCTCAAAGACGATTTACAGAATCTGGAATAAACTGGAATACAGATTTTACATTAGATTGAAGCAATTTTTAAAGCTTCAGCATTGTAAAGAAAATCTTGAAGGACAAGAAATAAAAAAGCATTCAAATTGCTTTGTTCATATAGACATTACTCTGATGAAAAGCACACGCTCTAATCGACTGCGGAAGGAGATGTGCTAGCAGGTCTCTGCGTGCTGGAGGAAAAGGGCTCTCATTTTGTGTTTGCAGAATGTGGCTGTGGTGATGTTCTGTCATGTGCCTGGTCCTGTGCAATTCTGAGTCCTTCCTAAATCTGCAGTATTTTGATATGTTAGGATAGTTGAAAAATGAGAAACTACTCTGTAAAAAATGAAGTGGAAAAGCCATTCCTCATTCAAGAGTTGAAAAGTAGGTATTTTTTGACATTTTAAAATTTTCTCAGGGTCATTAACCACATAATTCTATCATTCTATGATTATCAAATATGTTTTCAAAATGCATAACAATAGGAATTTTTATGGTTAACCTAAATTCATTTGAGAAAGAAGAGTTAACTGAAAAGGTCACATTTGGAGTATTAAATAATTACTAATCCAATTTTCAGAAATTTAAAATCAAGATTTTTTTTTTTTTTAAATGTCAATTTCAGAAAAAACAATCCAGCCTTAGTTTTCAGGAAAATAAAATTTTTTTTTTTTGCTTGAGTCAGCCTTCTAGGTAGCATTCTGCTCATAAGTGATTCGTCTTAAAGTAAAATTCATATATTCAAATCACTTATTGGGCTTAACGTCTAAATAAAATCCCAAGTCAATAATCATCCATTTCTTGTATTGTTAAGTGTTCACCTGATCAAATCTTGCAGCACTTTTTGCTGTAGTAGAGTGCTCAGTCTTTTACAAGATAAATATGCAGAATCTTTTTTTTTTTTTATTTTTCCCCATAAAATCCAGTCTATTACATCTATACATAACTTACCCAACACACCCTTGGAGCCCATTCAGATCAGAGGTGTTGGTGTCCTCAGGTGTGGAGCCTCATCTTCTTAGCCCTTCCTCAGCTCTGGCCATTTAGGATTTGTAATGCTTCTGCAGTTATCACTGGGGTTTTTTTTGTTGTTTGTAATCAGAAACATGAAGCATCTTAGGTCTAAATTTGCATATCTCTGTGTTGTGTCAGAGGCTAGGAGAGAAGAATCTTCACCTAAAGGAACACAAACTAGAATTTCAAACAGAAGTAAGGTACTTAAAAAACTGTGAATTTGGTTCAGCTTTTAGTAAATCTGAATTTATAGGGTTAGACTGAAAGTCAAATCTACCTCCAAGTCATTGAATATGAAAGAAAAATTACATTTTATTTGATGTTATGACTTCCTGCAAGTCCCTCATCATTCATAGTCTCTTTCCTAGCAATGGTCTTTTTTTTCTGTAGTATTTTTCAGAGCTAGATTGGTACATCACGGGGTATATTTATGTCACAGAGTACAGATTCAGTGCATCAAGTCTGTCTTTACACTGAGTAATGCAGAGATTAAAATGGAATAAGGGGACATCGAAGTTCTTATTTTTTAAATATACCGACACACCACAGGAGATAGAGCAGCTAGAATTTAATTTGCTGGTTGCTGGTTGCTGACTGAGAAAGCCTGATTCCTATCAGCTCCCTGATGAGTCTGATGAATGTTATCACATACTGTACCTGTAATTTGCCAGACATCTTGGGTTTTTTATGCTGCAGATAATCCCTGTGGCTTCTTCATGCCATTGGGAAATGTCCTTTCCCTGAGTAACCAAGAATGAAGAATACTGAGCCTGTCCTTTCAGACCTTTTGTGTGTCTCAGTGGGACCTGGATAAAACCCTTTTCTTCCATACTTTTCTTTTTAGGATATCTGCCTTGAGAGAAGAAGCATTATTAAGTGATCTAAAAGTAAGCCTTTTCTAAATTTCAAGTTTCTAAAAATCTCATAGGATTTGTACTAGACGATGGCCTCTACTCTTTTTTGCAGTAACTTTCAATTAAAAAAAAAAACAACAAAACATGTCAAGTACCCCACAAACCACTGGAATAGCTGGTGAGTCATCATAACCAAGAGTCTATAAATAAATCATATAGTTTTGTGTTTATATTATACTGTGCTCAGGGTCTATCCAGAGCAATCATTACTCAATGAGAGAATTGCTTTTCCGGTTTTTTGCTATCCACTGAAGGGTACTTTTGAGAATAGTCATTGACAATACACTGGCAAAAACACTCTTTGGCAGCTAGTAACAGAGAGATTGTGATTCTAAAAAAGTACAGTAACTTTCTGAGGGAGATAATCATACTCTTATTAGTGAATTCTTCATTGCAGCAATTTTCTACCTGATTATACCACTAATTATTGTCTCTGGAACAGGGTGAATAGCTATTGAATAATATACTTGACATTTCTCTCTGTATCAAATGAGTATTGGCTACCACTATATGTATATTTGAGTAATGCGTTTCAAAATAATTTTACCAGAAGAAAAAGGCCTCTCACAGGACAAGACTGCATTCTTGCAGCAAAAGTATATGGAAGGAGCCTGTCCAACAACAAAATTTCAGATTATAGATGTTAATAATGCTCTGCGTTTGTGTAATATGCACAGCCGGTCTGAGAGTGACTTACTCACTATTGAATAATCTTCATTCGCGGTAATAGTCCTGTTTCACAGGTATGAAAAATGAGATACAGTGCTGATTAGGCCAGCACTGTCCAATCACTATGCCTTATTATCAAGCACAGCATTCACATTCATCCTCCTAAATCAGTGCACTTGATTTCCAAAGAAGCTCAGGGAATTTACTCCTCATTGAATTCTCTGCTTAACATGTTAGCTATATTTAAACATTAGGACTTTAAAATGTTGCCATAATTGGATACATGCAGCAAAAATTGATGCCAGAGCTATAACTAGGCATATTCTGGCTCCTGAGTTTGTTTCCTAAACATCAAAAAAAATCCCCTATTCTATTATGAAATATAGTATTTGCCATTTTTTCCCAATTTCCAAAAGCCAATGTTAAAATTCAAGTTTCCTTTGGATACATCATCAGTTTTCCCATCTCTTTAATAGATTAAATTACACAGCTTTACAAATAAGCTCAAAATCATACGTGGCACTAGCAATGAATAGAATTTTAAATTATGGCTTTTATGTAACCTTGTTTTACCATTCTGCTTTTGCTTGCCCAATAATTGGTCAGTGATTTCAGAAAACCATTATTCTTTTATAACTCAAGGTCTTAAATATGAGTTATTCATCTAAAAGTATATTAATAAACATGCATCCACAGGAAGCAATGTCTTTTATCATCAACAGTAATGTTTTAACTTCCTTTCAGTGAACTTGACAGAAACTTTCTGAGCCCTTGGTACCTTGGTACCTTGGTCATGCCTACATTGAGGAATGGCTCCTTATGCTGGGATGATGATGGCACACGGTTTGTCTGTGTGCACTGGGTACCCTGGCACAGCTGAACCAGGTGCTGTGGGTATGGCCCTACACTGAGGTCACATGCAAACCTGTGATGAAGCTGGCTGGCAACCAAGTTTCTCTGCTTTACTCCACAGTGCAGTCAGTCTTTATTCCCCTGGGTTTAGAAAGGTTGAATGGCTCCCAGACCTAGGATATGAAGAGCAGTTTGGGCAGGAACCTGTCTTTTAGCAGCTGTGCTGGCAAGCTTCAGTCAATGCTAATTCTGTCAGTTAACAAAAACCTTTCATAAGGGCGTCTAGAAAGCCAAAAAATTCCTTTCTGGCTCACTCACTTCTTGAAAGATTCAGATCCTGAAATCCCATCAATCTTCTCCACCCACCAGTTTTCTTGTATTTTTATTCATTCCCATTTGGGAAAAAAAAAAAGCAAATTTTAATGATGTCGTTTTTTCACCAAAATCACCTGGTATTTTCCATCCAGCTCTGCTAATGAATGAATGGATTTTTTAAATCCCTAGGCACTGTATATGAGTGAAGGGGGAAATTCTAACCCAAAATATTTCAGCTGCCCTGGAAGATTCTGGGAATCCAGATAATTTGCTCCTGCCCTGAGCACCAATGGTAAAATGAGATGGATGCAAACTTCAATTAGATTTGAAGGGCTCAGCTGGCCACCGTTTTAGAACAGTATCAAAGGCATTGGAATCAGCATATCGCATTCCCTTTGACAGCTTATGGAAAAGCAACCAATGAGAGAGTACAAAATGTCATCCTGGCACAACTCATGTCAGTGTACAACAGGGACCCCAGGAAACCTCTTCTATGGAGCTGTTGAAGAGGAACAAAGGATTTTGCGGAAACATTGCAATCCAAAATTGAAAACTCATATTCTTTAGTAAGGGGAAAGTTGAGAGCAACTACCACTAAAAGGATATAAGTTTTTGTTGGAAATGTTTAAATGTTTCACAATCCTGGAAATAAATCAGACTCCTGACCTGGAAAAAGCTTCAGAGGTGATTTATGTGCTACAGATGTAAATAAAATGCATGGTGTGTAGAATACATCTAAGTGCAAAACTTAAGCCAAATTCCTGAAGATTACAGAAGGAAATAGAGAGGAATACGAGATTAGGGATTTAACTGTAACAGCTGAGAATAGAATGGCTGCAGCAGTAAAACAATTCTCCAGTTGTACCAAAGCAACAGTCTCTGACTCAAATTTCCAAACAGAAACACAAAAATTCCCAGAATAAAGAGAGAGAAAGAAGTCAATTAAAAAGACAAAAGTTTGCAGGAAAATTTCAGGGTTCAACAAATCAATTTTTGTTGCAAATACAAAAATTTCCTGTCAGAGAAAAAGGCATTGTTATGAAAGTTTGAACTTTACCATATGTATTCTGTAAAATAGAATTTTACAGAATACATATGGTAGAAGTATGTACCACATGTATTCTGTAAAATTCTAAAAGGTATTTGTTTTGCTTTCTGGTTGAGATGGCCTATCATGACAGTCACTGTATTGGATTCTGTTGAAAAGATGGGTCAAGCTGAAATAGGGGTCTTAGAATCATAAAATATGCTGAGATGGGAGAGACCCTGAAGAATCTTCAATTCCAACTCCTGGCATTCCAAAGGACAGCCCCAAGAGTCACACCACAACAAGAGTGTTGTCCAAACACCTAAACTCTGTCAGGTTTGGTGCTGTGACCACTGCCCTGAGGAGCTGTTCAGTGCTCAGTCTCCCTCTGGGTGCAGAACCTTTTCCTGACACCCAACCTACACCTCCCCTAACACAACTTCAGGCCATTCCCTTGGGTCCTGTCAGTGTCACCACAGAGCAGAGCTCAGTGCCTGTCCCTCCTGTTCCCCTCACAGGAAGCTGTAACTGCAGTGAAGTCTCCCCTCAGTCTCCTCCAGGCGGAACAGACCAAGAGCCCTCAGCTGCTCCTCACACGGCTTCTCCTCAAGGTCCTTCACCATCTTTGTGGCCTTCCTTTGGATGATCTCTAATACTTTAATGTCCTTATTTTTATTTCAGTGCCCAAAATTGTCACACAGCACTCTAGGTGAGGCCACCCCAGTGCAGAGCAGAGCAGGACAATCCCCTCCCTTGCCCGGCTGGTGATGCTGGGCCTGATGCCCCCAGAACAGGTTCCTGGCTTGAACATTCATGTTCAACTTGTCATTGACCAGGACCCCCAGGTCCCTTTCCATGGCCCTGCTTTGCAGCATCTAATTTCCTAATATATACACACAACCAGGGTTGTCCTGTCCGAAGTGCCTTCTCCCTGAAGCTGTTGGCTGCCATACATTCAGAACATGTTATTGTTATGAGTTTTAAAAATTGAAGCTATTTTCCAAAATATGGGCAGTGTATATGTATGATTGGTCAGAAACCATGTTGGTTGAAGAGGCTTTATTTCCTTTCTTCTTGATGGACTTTTCAGAATTTGTGTGCACTAGGAAGAGTCCAGGAATCTTCAGGAAAGACAGTGAATTCAATTTGGAGCAAAAGAAGAACCTGCTATGTGAAACTGAAATGGAGAAAAGTCTTTGCAGGTAAACTTCTCACTGAGAAAGTGCCTTGGAGATATGTGATAGAAGGTATATCCCACTGTTTTGTTTCTACTATGTATCAAAAAATGAGACCTTGCATATATTTTTTAAACATAAAATAAGACTTACTTGGCTCCATTTAGCCTTTTTATCTTTCTAGCCAGTGAAACCTTCAGATCATACTTTCCTGTAAATTACTGAACACCAAAAGAGCATCAAAAACCTCAACAAGTAACAAAATTTACTATTATAGGCAGCTGATGAATAATGCAATGGACACTTGGGGACAGAAGACCAAATCAAGAATTCATTTAGTTAATTAAGCCGCTGTTAAGATTCACTTATGTGTTTGACTTTGGGAATACTTGCTCAAACTTGTCAGTCTCCCTACCTAATCTAAAATACACAAACTCTTCAAATCTAGATTCATTCAGAGTCAAATCAAGAAAGAAAAAAGTGAGTCATGCATAAGCTTAAAAATACATTTATGTAATTTTATTTCTAAGAATGTGACGTTAATCACCTTAGGTAATTAATCATGCACTCCTAGTAAGGGTCATCATTAGCAATTAACCAGACTGTTTACTGTGGCTAACATTATACTATAATCATGTATTCTTGTATTTCCCTTGGTTATTATTATTAGACATCAGTAGAATATATGGCAGCACCATGCCTCTGTCATAATTCTTTAAGAAAAGTTTTATGATTTGTTGCCCCGTAGCACAAATCGAATCTCACAGCTCACATACCTGCTGCACCAATGTTAACATCACCTAAATGCAGGCACTTCAGGGATATGCACTGCAATGCCTAACTTCTGACAGAAACTGAGCATCAGTCTAGTTCTTAAATAAGGTGACTGGATCAGAATGCTTTGCATAAACATGGTACAGTTAGAAGCCATGAATCAGCTCGGCTTCTAAATGAGTTTCCAAAAGAATCAGCTGAAAGTGACAGATGATAGAAAAGTATAATGTTTGTCCATGTCTTCTGTGTGCTGTTGACATTGGAACAGTTCATTTCATTCTCTATGAAGACAAAAGTGAAATTCAGTCATTTTAATTCTATCCAAGTTATCCTTTTCTATAATGATAAAATTCATGGGTTTTAACAATATTTACATTATATCATCAGCTAAGTATTCCATTTCTTTTACTAATCTTTATTAAGACTACATGAGAAACGTATTTTCAGAAAAATATGTGCACTTTAAAAAATAAATCAAAACATATTTAAATGACACTTTACTAGTTACACACTGAAATATTTTCAGAAAATTGTATCAAGTGAGTATTTGAAAGAGTGTAGTAGCTTCAGTGTTCTAAAAGTGTCCAAAAGTGAAATGTGAAATCTACAAAGACTACTAGGGAAGATCTCTGTTGCAAATTCTCAGCCAGCTATTTTTTCTGGAGCATTTACTTGGAAGTATCTTTGCAACTCTGCAATGTAGTAAATTTTAATCAGAAATATGAAGAAAATATAATCTGAATATTTCTCACCATGACCATGATGTCCCTTCTACAAATCCTATCTGTAAGAAATAAAATTCCCTATGCAAATTTTCAGGTGGTGCTGAAGAAAATATTTACTGTTTGACTAATTTGTCAGAGATTCCATGTTTAACAGTATAGTTATATACATTAGCACTAGGATTCCTCACATGACAAAGCTTTAACTAGCCACTAATCATTTGAAGTGATGTAGACCACCTTTTGCTCCTAGATTATAATGCAGCATTTCCAGATGCAGAGCAAAAGATGACACAGTTAAATACCCTTAGTGCCCTTAGTTTTCACTGAGATGGATTAATATATCAGCTCCAGGCAAGCTGCCTTATTTGTCCCTGCAAACAAGCCAATATCCAAAGAAATTCACAAAACCAGGCTTCATCTCTTTTATTTTACAGCATTAAAACATTTTTATAACCTATTTAGTGATGAGGGTTTTTAAATTTTATTTTATATTAAGAGCTCTGAATTCTGTAACAAGTATTTGTACTATGAAGGTTTTAAAAGGCAGATTTTCAAACTATAAAGCATGCTCACCTGGCAGCATTCTGCCTAAGTCCAGAACAGCCCTAGTGTGCTGGATGAACAATGGCCATAGTTATGCAGATGCAGTACATCTGGATGGCACTGTTTGCAGAAATTGAATGGTTTTGAGGGATGTTTTCTTCTGGTGCAAATAGACTGGTTTTACCACACAGAAATGCCATTTGCCATACCAGAGCTTTATAGCCTTAATAAATATCTTCCCTTCACACCATAGCTTCCAATACATGCCATAAGGAAATTCTTCCACATTGAACCAGTTCTAAAATTTAATAGATTTATAGCTTTAGAGGCAGATTTTTTCATTTTGTTGTCTGTGTAAGAAGACCATACCATTCCACTTTACAGCTTCTGAACTAAGACAGAAGCCTCTGGTACTGATAGAGCATTCATCTTTTGAAAAAGGATTTTGCTTGATGCAAATCCTTCTAATAATAAAGAACATACCATAAGTTCTCCATTATAAAGTAAATTATTCTAGCGGGTAATTACTTTCATACCCAGACAAATGGGCTCTTTTCATGTTTGAATTACTCTACCTTCAGCTTCCAGCCACTGAGGTTTACAATGACTTTCCTAATTAGGATCATCTCTACTGTCTGATACCCGCTGTCCATTTAAGTTCTAAAGTATTAAGTTCTCTGATAAAATGCAGGTAAAAACTGTGATCTGTCTGGTTTGCCCTTCCTCTGTCCCACTGAGCTCTGGCTGCAGCCCTAATGAATTACATATATTGGCTTTTGTGACTTTTATGTATTTCACAAAACCTATAAAATACATAGGTCAATTGATGAAAAAGGGAAGGCAAAGGCTGGCAAAATCCTTACCTACAGTTAAGGAAGTATGATCATTGGAAAGGATGCATGTAAGTTCTTTCTAGGTACAAGTCTTGGATTTCATTATGTTTCTTTCAACTACAATGAAGCTGGGGTACACAGGATTCCCTGTCTCAAATGTATCAATTTTCTGCTTAGTGAAAATTGAAGAGTAATAATATAAGCAGAAATGCTTTGTGAATTTCATCATGAATAGCTTTTTTTCAGCAGAGTTTGCTCCAATAATGCACTTTTTAATCTACTCCCATAACTAGACAAAGAAAAGCATCAGATTAGTTTGAAGCAGGATTATAAATAAACAACAGTAATAAAACCCAAACAAACTAACAAACATAACAGACCCAACTCACAATTAGATGGCAAGCCTGCACTCCTTCAAGCTATCTAGGGACTTTTTAGATGTTGTTCTCAAAAAGCAAACATATTTTACATCATTTGAGAAACAGAACTACAGGAAAATCAGGGTATTAAGTGAAAAACCTTAGTATTGTATATTCAAGAAGGATTTAGCATGCAATTATTGAGTCGCCAGTAGCAACTGCAAGTTCAGTTTGCTAAAGGTACTACATTATTAAGCTATACTCCCTTCTCTCTTTTCTAAAATAAATCCTCTTGTATTTAAACTTCTCAATCTCAGTGCCAGCTAAAATTGAATTTATTTTGGAAAATGTGACTATGCTTCCATATCAAATAATTATATCTTTCATTAATTTTAACTGATATAAAAATGATTCTTCTGTACCTAGGTTAGGCAACAATGTCACTTCATGTATTTCACTAATGATTATTTACATTAAGAGTCAGAGGTAAATTATTTTGTCAAATCAAAAGAAAATTTAATTCCTTGACATCCACAGGTAACATTCGTCATCTTCCTGACAATAACAGGTTCTGCTAGAAATGCTGGGAGAAAGTATGTTTCTTTTGGTAAAATGATTGGATCAGGACTCAAGAGACCTGACCCTGCTTCAGACTATCTGTATGACCTTTGACAAGTAACTTGATAGACATATGCTTAATAGCTATATCTGCAATCAGAAAATTATATCTGCCAGGTGTGATAGGAATATATTTGCTTTATATTTAGGGGTCTAGGAGTAGCTCAAAATGCTGAATCCTCCACCTAACAATGAATTTGAGAATATGACTGGAGTATGAAAGAAATAAGAGTTCTAAATTAGAGAAACACTACTAATCTATTGAAAAAAATATAAAAATACTATTCAAAATACAATCCATTACATGATAAGGTGTAATGTCAAGAAAAGAAACTTACAACTACTAGGCATTTTGGCAAAAAGCCTCTTGAGCACCAATCAGAAATACGAGTATTTTTCACAACTCTGCTTTTCTCCAGGCCCTGGGTGTAATTTCTAGCAATTCTTATTAAGAGTCCTTTCCTATTGAAAACACTACAGTGTAGAGTCATGCCTGAAAACGTTTTCCTCCATTCTTTAGTAGAGTAAATTATTCCTAGTACTTGATTGTTACTGCAAAGGGACACCTGGAGGGGAAATGCAGAAAAGGAGAAAGCTGAATGTCAGATTGGTATTCCCAAGAGAATTTGGTCTCTTGGAAGTCCTGGAGTACTGATTATCATAGGGAAGGAGCAAATACCAGTATTTGATTTGGCTGGCATGAATCTGAGGGATTCACTTAGTACCAAAAATATATTGTACAGAGTTCTTTTTCTCATAAATAGATTTATAGTCACTGCTAATACGGTAAAAAAAAGGGATAAGAAAATAATTTTTTCCCCTGTGTAACATAGCAGCAGGTAAGTTTACAAAACTCTGGGAATGATGTCTTTTAAAGCTCAGATAAGTTTAGGATGCCTGCTGAAAGGAACTCTGTGACCAGTTTGCACGACATTCAGTGGGCAAGAACAGGGAGAAACCATACTAATGGGAAAGTCAGATGAATCATCTGGGATGGATCACTTGGCAAAAGGCTGTTTTAAGTGCACTGGTGCAGGACAATTTAATACATGAGAGAAGATACTGTGTACAAGGAGAAAATGAGAGAGAAAATACAGGCTGGTGAACTATAGCCACAGACAAGACCTGTGCCATACTGCAAACAAAGAAAATATAATCATCAGTGTACTATAATTCTAAGAAACTAATTAATAAACCCTAATTAACTGATGCTAATAATAATTATAGTGACTGCTGTTGCTATTTCACATTGATGTTCTGTCATTTCAGGATATCTACATCATTTGTATTCAAGTGTTCTTACACTTTGGGCCCTCAGAAAAGACAGCTTTACAAAAGTCTGAGTACACCTTGTTTCATAGGGAGAAAGGAGGAAAAAACAAGGACTTCTTGCTTTCATCAACTTTTCTTACCCATCTTCTCTTCCTTTGTTGCTTATCCCTGCTACTGGGCACATCACCCACCTGTCAGTGCTCTCATCTCCTCTTCTTTTGGTCTCACTATTTTATGCAGCTTTCTAAAATATAAGGCAAAAGAAAAGTAAATACAGTAAGTGTATACTTGTTATACAGAAGACAGACAGTGGAATTCCTTCACACAGAGAGGAGTAAATAAGGGTAAAAACAGAATGAAAACTCTTCTTTGGAGGTAGTGAATGATGTCTGATAAATCATGCACTGCTTACTCAGAAAACTCATTTGTGTACAAGTACCTGAAAAGGAAAACAGGTTAATAAAGATTAACTTTCACTGCTATGCATAGAAATTATTTTAAGCTACAATACAAAACGCTATTTGAATGGCTGAAATATCTTTTTGTTGTTGATGGGGGCCAAAACCATCTACTATGGTATCTATGGCAGCCTGGGACACTCCCACAGCAAAAAGGTGTGAGCCCCACAGTCCTCAGCCTCCTGCCTTCTGACAAAAGCTGTGGTCAGATTAGAGTATGAATGCTATTAATTCTCATAAGGCTTAATCTGAAATCCTGCATGTAGTCACCAAAACTCAGTAAGTTAATTCTAACGGGATGAGAAAGGTGCATTAAAATGTCATGTATAATATAGAACATATTTTGCATGAGTGAAAAAGGAAAACAAAGTTCTTCAGCCTATCAGGGAAAACCAGCAAAACCAACATTGAGTGAAGAATTTTTTGAAGAATTGTTGAAGAAATTATTGTTTCCTAAAAATACATCAGGGTAATAAACAGAAGAGAAAGAAGTTCAAGGAAAAAAAGCTATTGCCTAAAATGAGCAAAATAATATTGTATGGTAAAGGGCAATACTGACCCAAGAACAAATGAGCAAAACCTAGATGTGACCTAGTTTAGCCTACAATTTATGACATTTTGCAATACTAGAAGAATAGGATTTTGTAACAATATTCTATTAGAAATACTGAGCAAGAATCTATGTTCTTTGGTCTTAAATAGAGCTTGCTATGGTCAGGCAGATATGACTACATAATAGAAATTGCAATATATCATTGGGCATTATGATCCAAGGATCTTTGTTTCTATTGCAGATGTCTTGGGCATGTAGATGAAGATGGCTGCTAAAATTGCAGAACAAGGATTTATTTCAGCAACATTCATAACCTTCTTCCCCATAAACTTTAAATTTATTGATATTATTATTACTTCTCCAATTTTCCTTGTTTTGTGAAGTTATAATCAAAACCCAACAGCACAAAGCCTCATCTTCTTACCCATATTACAGCAGCATCTGCACACAGAGCACACAGAAACTGCTGATACCTACCTGCATCTATGAGTTTCTTCTGTATGTATATCCACAATTAAAATAACATTTTTTAAGAGATATCTGCTATTTGTGGATGCCTCTAACATTCTATGTACCAATTACAAGCAAGGGGGTTGTGTATAACAACTTCACCTAATGGGATGGAAATAACTTTAGCATGAACTCTGAAGTGCAAGGATCGTACATATAAATAATTTTTTAATGTCATAGGAATAGTTATTGCTTTTTGAACTCAGATACTATATTGATAACAGTGTAGATACAGATCTTTTTACTGTAGAGAAGACAACAGAGAATGGTTCCGCAGATGCTCCATCCCAATCAACATTGAGTAAGGAGTAGCTAGACACACGGAACTACATAATATGAATCACCTATAACTTATAATTAAACTTCTAGGTTAAATCTGTCAGTCCATCGTGTTACTCCTGTGCCATCAGTCAGCATGTCACCTTGAGTGAGGTGCTTTTGTTCTTCAGTGAACATACCTCCATGAATAAGAAGGATTTTAAAAGGTTTTTTTCACAGTTAGAGTAAAGCAAAAATATTTTATACAGCCCAATAGGTGTAATGGTATAACATTTTTTTTCCAGTATAGATCTTTAAAGAAACTTGAAATAGGAGGTCTATAAGAGTATATTTTTTCCATTATTGCATAATAGTGAATTTCTGTGATTCCTCCTCAATCTTGTTTTGAAATGGGATGTCTCATCCAATCTCATTCTCTATATCTTCTTCCCCATCCCTAGACTTCAAAAAAGAACAACATAAGAATGTTGTGCTGATCAATTTGTTTACATAGACAAGACGAAAAAGTCCTCAGAGTTCAGAAAAAAAGGCCATACTCTGTGGCAGTAAGCCAGAGGATTTCTGATAGTTGATATTCAACAAACAGTAGTGCTGTTGAGAGAACATGGCAAGCAACTGAGGATACACAGTGTAATTTGTTTGCATAGCTTTTATACTGCACAATAGGTCAACAGTGACAGATGCAGACACACCTGAACTTACATTGTCTTGCCAAAGCCAGAAAGGCACGTCTAGAAGTGAGCTGGCAAGTCTGTCTGTGATTGCTGTACCAAGTGAACTTTCTCTGCTGGGCCTCAGCCAGGTGAGGGGTTTATGTACATTGCATTTTTTATTAAGCACAGTATGTCCTGCACATCTGAAAGTCATCTTGATCCCCATATCATCAATACAGAGAACAGCCAAAACTAGAAGTTTCACAACATATTTATCATAAATTGTAGTCAAATGATAGTCAGAGATAGCCTTCTAGGTTGAATTCATAGACAAACACCCTGCAAAATATTTTATCTGCTTTCTTGCTGCATAAAAAGATATCTTTTTATAACTTCCTTCAAGATTTGCTTGGCCTGTTCTTAAAAAGCCTTTTAATAGCTGTTCCATAACCTCTCTTAGACAGAAAAAAATCCATTTGTAAACTTTTTCTCTGTTACCTTCCTTCCCTATGATCCAGTATATTCTTCTCAATATGATAAGAAAACATTCCTTAGTGTGACAATTCAGGTCTCTTTAAAAGATTAAGAATGCAATTTGTTTGTACATTTTCTTGCTTTGGTTGAACATAGGTCTATCAGATATGTAAGAACCTCTGTGTTTTGATTGTCTCTGGTACTTCCTCTTCCATATTTTTGTATGCAAACAGGTGCTGATTCAATGCTCATGCTCCTTCTAGCACATGACAAGAAACTGTGATATCATGTGGAGAAGACTGGCATATTTTGTTCACATGATAAGATGTTAATTTGTCTGTTCAAATATGTGGCACCAGCACAAAATCTTTGATTACATCCAAAGAAGTGGCAAGTTTAGCTTAACCTTAGAAATGGCTCTTCTGATTTGAAGCAGCAGCAACATCCAGTGAAAAGCTGCTAGTCCAGCTGGAGCTTGCTCTGTGCCTGTGATTGTAGTCAATATTTTTTCTGTCACTAAAACATACCTCAGTAATGGATAATATTTGGAGTACAGAGCATGAAGGAGAAAGACAAGGGCTGTGGATCTGGCTGCTCTCTGCAGTCCTGCAAGTCTCAATCCACAATTACTTTTGCCTCTTGGACCTTCTCCATACAAGATTTCCATTTTGGAAACAAAACTATAATATATTGTTCTGAGACTGCATATTTTGTTTTCCACAGCAAACTTCTTTACTGTACAAGTAAATTTTTGTAGCCATGTATCACACAAAGTGAGATTTTTATTAAAACGCATGTGTGTATATATGGTGGTATCTTGTTTTTTAATTTATGGAGTGTTTCCTTCTTTTGCTTTGGTTAAGGATAATCAAGAGATCCTGTCTGACCTTCTCCACAGCGGGAACGATTATATGTGCCGGTTTTGTGATATCCTCTGTTGCACTTATTCTTTCTGCAATAATTAGCCCTCACTTCTTAAATCTCTCTTCATGTGGAAGCCTCCATCAAAGGCTTACACACAGAACTGAATCTGGTTTTAGAAAAGAAAACTTCTGTTAAACTAATTGAGAACCTCTTTAAGGAAAATGGAACAAACGTATCAAGATAAAGGGGGAGCGCATAAAAAATTAAAAGTAAGCTTTCTTTTCTTTGCATACTGGAAATACCTCAGGCTAAGAGCTTATTGAACAGGGCATATATATTATTATCTCCTTCTCAAGGGACTTGCTACCAAAGGCTTTTTGTCCTCGCTATTAGTTATGTTGGCAGGTGTTCCTCGCAGCTCAGAACTTGGCCATTTGGATATCATGATTTAAGTTATATCAGAATCTCAATCTCCTGACAGGTGCAATTTAATGTCATTCTGTGCTACACAAAAATATATTTCTTAAATGCAAC
The DNA here is from genome assembly GCA_013397245.1 of Thryothorus ludovicianus. Taxonomy (NCBI): domain Eukaryota; kingdom Metazoa; phylum Chordata; class Aves; order Passeriformes; family Certhiidae; genus Thryothorus; species Thryothorus ludovicianus. The sequence continues at coordinate 937,442 of VZTB01015934.1, forward strand.
ACATTGGGCTGCTACTTTTTTTCCTGGCATAGAGCAGAACTTTAGTGAATACTACCATTTGAACTCAGCACATGGCTTGAAGCTCAACTGATTGATTGTTAGTGTTCGTTTTATCCTTGTGAACCTGTCTCTGCTATTATATGACTTTGGTTTAATCTCACTAATAAATCCACACTTTTAATTTTAGCAAGATCAACACTTATCTTACAAAGTCAGATTTTGCATTCTCTGGAACCTGAGGGCTTAAATAAAAAGAAAGTTATGTCCTGCATATGGAAACTCATCAGAACACAGACATTGGTCTAGATAGTTTCACACAGAATTTTGGTAAACACTAACTTGAAGTGTTTTTTTCAGAAAATATTTTCCATGAGAGTTTCAAGTTGCATGTGTTATGATCTTTCCACCAGGAGACAAAAAGGACAATGACCAACACCCTGTGCTCCTTCTAAAAAGTAGTTAAATGCCACCACCTGCTTTCCACAGGAGCCTGAGAAAATACGTCTTGTCACCTGAACATGCTAAAGAACAGGACTTCCTTACCTGAGTTAAAAAGGAGCTGAAGAGTTACAGTTTTGTGAAGTGGGGAAAGATGAGAGAAACATATTAAAGCAATATGGAATACCTAAGTAGTTGAAAGAAAGGAATGTTGGTGCTTCTGGGCTTTGTTCATTATCAGCCTGTCAGTATCTTGGCAGAGTGCCCCTCTCCTTTCTGGGCTGTTCACCACTCTCAGTTTTTTTGCCCAGCCTCTGAGAAATCCAGCTGTTTCACAGTCATCTGCTGTTGTTCTAAGTGATGTATAGTTTCCTGGGACTCTATTAGCAACATGATCCAAAAGCTTTGCTGAGCAAGGAGCATCAGAGTTCCTGTCCAAGGCTGCTGTTTTGGGGACCTCAAGCCTCAACAGCTGTTGGTTTTGCCCCTTACTCTTGTTGCCGTTGTGAGCCATATGAAGGCGTGCTTCCCGTTCTCTCTTGACTCTTCTGGCTACATTTCACAAGAAGCTCTGCAGCAAGGCAGCTTTTGTTTAGGATTCTTGCCTCAGAGACTTGGCAGACCTCTCATCATAAAAATTATGTACATGGCTTTCTTGTCCATCCATTTTAAACCAGGAATAAAAATGCTGTGTTCATCTCAACTTTATGGAAAAATCTTCTTTTCCAAGACATCATGGCCCAAAGTTTTAGCCCATATGCACGTAGATGATATATGATGCTGAAGGGATCTCTCTGCATGTGCCAATGACAGCTGGCACACCACTTCCCTCAGAGGCATGCCTCTCTATCTGAAGTTCTCAAAACCTATAGATTACCCCTCTCTCTGTTCCCCAACAGATGTCAGCAATTGGATCTTGCCTTCAGGCTTACACCTGGGGTTGAGATATTTCCAAATTACATGAACAGGCCACAGACAGAGGAAAATATAAGAGTGCATTTTAACACAGCCATCTTCTGTGCCTATTAGTTTATGTTGTACTTTCAACATGGAAGGAATGTGCATTGGAAGACAAAACCCACTTATAGATTATCTTCTTTAGGACATAATTTTAGAGTATATTCCTGAAAGACAGTTCAAGGTAATTTTTGAACAGTCACAGTGTTTTTTGAAAACAGGTACCTGAGTGGAAACCAGTAGTCTAAAGCCAGAGATTTTCTCAGAACTTAGGACAGAACACTACAAAGTGTTGACTGGTTAGAAAATGAGATTTGCCAAATCAATTATGTCATTGATTTATCTACATGGGTAGCTCACCTCCTGCAGTAGCCAGGAAAAGCACTTCCTCCAAGGGTAATGCACCAATCTGATAAGCCACTAGCTATTTGTGTTGGCTTTTTCTGGCATGCTATCTATCAAAGAGAAATACACATTTCTTACACAACCTCATCAGATGGGATGGTAATCTTTTTCCTGAGACAAAATGCTGGATGTTTTATTCTCCTGAAAAAAGAATTTTTTTAGATACCTAACTTAAAGAAGTCTGAAAATAGTTTTGAATGGATCTGGGAAAATAACCTGTCCAATATTACAATCTTCCTTTTCCCAAAATTTGTGCAGGTCTATACATTAAAGCAAACTTGTGCTACATGTCAAATGGAATAAATCTTTTCTTATCTGAGCTTAACATGACCTAAGCAGGGTTTGGGTACAGCGCTGACTGCATGCAGAGGCTTGAGAGAAGTGCAGGATGCAGGAACTAAGTAAACCCATGGGAATATCCTTCCTTACCCAATAGATATCAGAGTTTGAATCTTCAGAGAAGCTGGTGAAGATTGTTCCTGTACAGTGAAAAAAATGAGAATGACAGGGAAACTGAGCATCAGAGGATGGGATATGCCTGTTACTCTCCTGGGATGACTCAGCTCTGAGTTAAGGGTTTGCTGTATCCTAAATCTACATCAGAAATTATGAGATATAAAAATGATAATAGACCATATGTCCCTTGCAAAGAAGAAATCAAACCCAACAAACAGAAAACCCACAGTGATAATGGGTAAAGTATTCCACTGAAAGAACTGTGTAGAAACAGAGGGGATAAAAACTAGAAATTAATAAGGCTGTGAGAGACATTTTCTCTTTTTAAGACTCCTTGTACTATTTTATTCTGTCGTCACTGGTCTATAGTCCTTTATCACAGCTTGCTAGATTTATGTACTGTTGAGCATGATATTGAAAATGATTTATGCTTTTGTTGCTGATTGTATTAAAGTCTATCTTAAACATAGAGCAAACTATTCAGAAATCTGCAGTTCATATTTTTCCAAGAATTATAAATTCAGCATCTACCACAGAAGGTTACATCCCTTCTTTGATATTTTGAGTGCATTATAATTGTCCTATTGGAGGTTATTTCTCAATTTATTGCTCCCAAAATCTCACAAAATTTGTCTCCACGCAGTATTGTAAAGTCACCATGGCTTTTAATTATTTTCAAGTTAGGAGTGATCATGCTAAGAATTCAGGTAGGTATTCAAGACAAACAAATGAAAAGCCCCATTTGAATACTGAATCAGAACTTCACATGTTCCAGCTTGTGTTCATTGCCTCTCATCAAGTTGCTGTGCACCTCCAAGGCTCTGTCTCCCTTGTATACTCCAGTACTTCAGGTGTAGGCACTAATAAGGTGTCCTTTCTATTTCCCATTTACAGGTTAGACACAAACAGGTCTCAGCCTGTCCTTGTCTGATGTGTGCTTTATTCTCCTTGGCTTGGGGCCTCCACTGGACTCATATCAGTATGTCAGTGGCTGTCTTGTATGTACTCATGGCAAAGGAAATACTTTTTTCAAATAGAGTGGAATTTCTGCTTTCATCTAGATGTGTGGGAGAAGTGACATCAGGAAGCAACATCTCAGTGTTTACAGCCCTGGTAAAAGTCTTCCTGAGGGCACCAGACAACAGAGCTGGGTCCAAATTTCAAGATTTATATTTTAATTTGTCCTAAGCAATAGCATTGTTGAGGTTTTTTTCCTCCTTTTTGTTTTTCTAATCCAGTCTGTTTCCATTTTCAGGGTTTTACTGGTTGATTCCTACAAGTCAAAGATATAGGCCTCTAAAAGACCCAAGGATCATTCATACAACAATCAATTTCTGTCATAATCTCCTGGGAATTAAGTCCTACATATATTTGGAATTACTAGTCAATTATTTATAGACTATATGATACCTGTAAAATATTCCACACAGATCTTTAAAAGTATTTAATCAAAACCCAAGCAAATGAGCAAAACCACACACAAAACAAAAGACAGCCTTTACTTAACAATGTGAGAAATTTAGTGAAACACACTAAATAATAAATTATTCTTTTTCCATGTTTTCAAAACACTGTATGGATTTATGGCTATTCAGGATCTTTGAGACCGCCTGAAGCATTTGTCATCTTTGCACAATGCTGAGAGTATATTTCACAAATCTCTTTCTCTGATGCTGTACTATTAGTCTCATCATTAACCTAAACTTTCTAGACATGCCCTCTACCCTGCTCTTCTGAAGTGTTTAAATCTGCCTTAGCAACATTTCACTCACTTTGTTCCATCTCATAAAATTTCTAATCCATAAACTCTAGTCTTTCAAAGGGTATTTTCCAAGATCATTTTAAGAAAGTCAATCAGAACTTTCAATGTATGTAATATTCATCTATGTGGAGACAACCTAGGCACAGGAAAAATCCCTGACCATAAGCACTATTAATTGTGTTTGTTTGCCTTTACTCAGAGATAACAAAAATATTTTATAAATTTCATTTCATGGAAAAGAACCCCAAAAACCACACAGGAAATTTTTGTCTTCAATTGTTTTTCTGAAATAGAGTATTCATTTTTGGTCAGATTGGAACACGTTTGCCCATGCCTCCTCCCTCAAGATGCAGGCAAAGCTCTTCTCCCAGGAGAGGAAACTGAGCAGGATTATCTAAGCATGGTAGGAAGAAAAGGGACATGGAATAAAATGTAATATCTTTCAGAAGAAGAAGCCATGAAACTGGGTGCTTTATGTCATAGAAGTGTTGTGCATTAACCTGTTTATAGGGAAGTATGCCTACATCCTGCCTATGTAAAGGCCAAGTTTCTAGTAAATTGTTACGCAATTCTACTCGAACTTCATCTGTGTTATCCTTGACTTTCCTCAGCATTACCTTCACTAACTTGTCGAGTTGATATAATTGACCATTATCAGCCCTTGATATTCAGACAATCCTGAGAGTCTAGAGGGTCTTCAATCTGAATGTGTTACTATGACCAAAAATCAATCCATGTCAATGTTATAACTCCTTGTACTTGAGCTAATTGTCTGTGGAGTAAGGAGAAAGAAATAGTCTCCTACAAAATAACAATAACATCCTACATTTATTAGCAAGTTAAAATCTACCAGGACTACAATACTAGTGGAATTGTTGACAAAAGTAGAAGATGCTGTATGCAGTGAGTTCAACTTATTACATTAATCAGAAATGTCTCATTGTTGCTTTGGGCTTTCTGACGTGTACTGTTGTGTATGCCTGTTATCCCATTTTTGTTACACTCCAGCTGTTTAAAGGATGTCTTTTTATGACACACAAACACAGCATCCAGCAGAATGTCTCCTAGCTAGGAGACAAGACACTACTACAAAGCACTTAATAAAGGCATCACTAACAATAACTACAACAATCACAACAGAAGGAACAACAACAGCTGGTTATTATTTTAAAATAACACTGAACAATATCAGTGTTCATGTTATTGTTACCACTACTACCTGTCTGTACTTTGGACAGTTTTTATCAGATTTCTGGAAACAAGCAGGGACTCAGAGGCTCAGAGCTGTGCTTTGCTTGAGTGCATTCTTCTTCCAGTAAAAACTGAGGCTGGGATGGACAATACAAAAGATCTATTACTGCTGGAAACTGTCAACACTTAGTTCCAGGTCAATGAAGTCACTGAAAGTCTATCCAAATATTTTTATAGGTTCCTACATGAGATGTTTTGTTCATGATTGATGACAGGTTGTTGTGACTAAGATTAGCTTCATAACGGCAAGAGTAAAAATATAGCTAAGGCTAACTATTAGATGTCTTACAAGTGACTAGAAACTCACACACAAATTAGGAAATAGAACTGCTTCACAAAAGGGAAAGAACTCAAAAGAAGTCCACTTTGCAGAAGGGAGCTATTTAGGTTCTCTGAAGAAAATGTTTTAATGAACAGAGGCTGCATGATATGCTGAATTCCAGAAAAGATGGATATGCTTTCCTCTGCTTGAGGCATACAGCTAGAAACTGTCCTAGAGTTGATCTTGTAACCCACTTTTTTTTTTTCTTCTAAAATAATAGTAATTCTGCTTTTCTCTTCAGTATATATTCAGTTGTCAGAATACTGTGGAGTGTGAGTAGACTAGATGAAATTGTCTAAGCTACATATCCAAGTTAAACTTGTGCCTGTACAAATGCATAAAGCCTTGGCCTCTATGGGAAGGCCTTTTGCTTTTCAAGAGAGGGATTTTTAATTAATGTCTATTGAAGTGCTTCTAATATGCAAAATAACTAATTTTTGGTGGAAGCAGCATGGCTGAGAACAACTTTATAGCCTGTATTATTGAAATCCTTTGGCAGCCTCCAATTCAAACCAGCATTGGAACCTCCACTTAAAATTTTGTAGAGAACTGAACACTCCAAAGTGAGAATTAATTAAATCTGTCTTTTCTGCATTGCTGCACTGCACCATTAATTTCTTGTTACTGTTTTGGGAGGGTTGGGCCTTTGCCTGGAATTTCCAATGAGATACTAAGAAATGCTCATTACACAAGTTTATCTTACACATGGGAGTGGGATAGATCTTGAGATACTCAGCAGTGTTCCAGTTTGTTTAGTGATGTACAGATATAGTCATTGAAATGTAAGTATTGGGACCGAGCGAGCCTCAGAAAGTTTTTTAAAGTCCTGAATCTGAAGCAGTCACCACTTCTATTACTTTCAGTTAATTAAAAGTGTTAGGATAAATCTCTTTGGGGATCAGCTTTTTTGCAGCTATAGACCTTTACAGGTTTAGGCATCGGCTAGTAAGGTCTTATAAATGCTACTGGCATCTGAATCTTAGAAGCCCTTGGGTATTTGAAGCAAAAAGTTTAATTCAGTCCTGTCAATCTATCTCCTTCTGTCTATCTTTAATCTTATTCCAACCTGTCAGAGCTGAAATCTCCTCAAGAAGAGATTTACCTTCGTCCACAGTCTATATTTGCTGGTAGTCATTATTTGGTGTTTGAGGATATACAGCTGTTAGAATTTTGCTGTTCATGTTGACTAAGCTTCTTCAGGTAATATACTTTAAAAGATACTTGTTTTAGTAATACTGTATTATCATTAGTCTTTGTTAATACAGTTTTACTGATCAGACAAATATTACTCCATTATTTGGTTAAATTAGAAGTCCAGAAACTGAAATATATAGACTTGTTTTAAATTTCATGATGTTCTGGTTAAAAAATAAGCACTATACACTATCATCTGCATATGTTCTAAATTAATTGAGAAGCAGCTTGCAGACATATTTCATGAGGTATCTGTGGGTGAGCAATCATAATTAAATAGATATAGTGGAGATACACATTAATCGATACATGAAACTAACATTTTCACCTGTATACATTGCTAAAACTACAATTTACACTACATATGGCTGACACACAGACTGCAGAGTGGCAAACTAATAAGGACAAATCAATTATGCAGAGGAATCAGTTTCTCAGCAAGCAACCATTTTCCATGTTAAGGATGAGTGCAACATATGTACTGAGGAATGAGAAACACTGGCCATACCTACAGAATAAAACATTATTCCCTGGAAGACAAGACTTCTAAAACACATATTAGTGTGTATTAGGCACTAATTACTATAAATTAGTATCTGAACATGCAACACAGTGGCAGAGAAAGCTCAAATTTGAAGTGGGATTTGAGGAATGATTTTATCACTATATGATGCTTTACTGGGACTAACTTGACAAAACTATATATAGGGTTCCATTGCAACTGGTGTGATTGACTTCTTAAAATATAAACATGTTTCTGTTGTATTCCTTCTATTAAAGATACTGAGAAATCTGAAACCATCTACAAAAAGAGCTGTTGTAATAATTCAATAGCTTAAGAAAAGGCCTTAGCAAGGACTTAAAGGAATCACTGTAGTTTATAAAAAAAGATTGAAAAGTGACTCAGTTATAGTTTATAATATCTTCTTGGCAAGAAAATATTGGCTTTTAATGGATTCTTTAATCTACTAGAGAAAGACATAATAAATCCCCTTAATATATATGGCAATCACTTCACCCATCAATGAAACAGAGATGCTTCTGAATAAGAGTATGGAAGTTAGCAGTGCTCAAGACCAATAAAGAATAATTAAGGGCAGAAATAAAGCATGGATGTTATGGGCAATCAAAACTACAGTGGTAGTCGTGAATGGAAGGATATAATTTTTCCAAATGGATTTTCTCAGAACACAAGGCTACAAATTCCTATTCTTTGTGTAGTCACTTTATAAAGTATCACAGGTTCTTTAATGACCAAAGGGGGCAGAACTTCTCCTTTTTGCACCACTCAAAGTGTAGTCTTACAAGTGAGGTACATAAAGTGTCACAATGAGAAAACAAAGCAGAATCTTTTCCATACCAGGTTTTTCTCAAGCTGTGCTCAGCTCCCAAGGCACCCATATCCCACTCATGCAACTGCATACCACATCAGCAATGGTTCTCATGGCTGTGACAGGTTTTGCACAGAGGAAACTATTCCCAGTGGTACATTGCTTCTCATTGTGTATGAACACTATGTCATCATATGCTCTTGGGGTGTGAAAAAAATATGAGTAGCTGCTCCTATCTGTCATTTGTTGGAACAAAGACTAAGCTGACAACTGATATAGTGGCTTGTGTTAATTTGACAACGTTCACTTGAGACTGAGATCAGAACATTTATCTGTTATCTAAGCCAAGTCCTGTCACATAGATGAACAGGTAGGGCATTCATTGTTTTTGTGTCACTTTGTCCCCTAAGCAAGTCAAGGACAAAGGAGCAGGAACTGTTTTATATCCAGTTTCTGCCTCAAGCAATGTTCAGAGTTTGGCTCTAATTGCCTGGGAAGCAGAGACTTTGCCTCTCTAATAAAAAAAAAAAAACTGTGATGAAGTTTAGAAAGTGACAAAAACCCCTTAATGTCTAATCTAATCATTAATGCAATGATTGCGATTCTTAAGTTAAAGCACAATTCTGGGGAGAATAGCATGTGGAGCAAATAGTTATACCAGCAAAGTTGAGAAAGGCAAGCACAGAAGCAAAGTTTATAAGGAGTTAGAAAAAAAAGGTCGGCGTGGATATTATCAAAGTAGACCTTCACATCTATCTCACACTGGTGGAAGTGAGACTCCCTTATTCTGAGTTTCCAGTTCTAGGAAAAGAATGGTAGTATACACTATTAATGCTCCTAATCATTCCCTACAGAGAAAAACAATTGAAGAAAATGAAAAGAATTCTTTACCCAGTAATCTCATGTTCAATGTGTACAAGATGGCCTTATGCTAAGATTCCTCTAAATCACACAAATGCAATCTTTCCATTTTTACTCTCAGTAAAGCCAACTTTTGTTATCTTCAACACTGTCTTTTCAAAGTCTTAGTATGAAATTAATGAAATAAAACCCCAAGTACATTGTGAACATGTCATTTGCTATGTAGTGTTTTGAATGCTGGAAGTTCTTGCTATCATTTTTTAGGCTTTGTTGTTGGTTTTTTTTTTCCCTGCACTTCTAATGACTGGAAGTTGTTTGAAAAATGCACTTAAAGAAAATCTGAGGGTTTGCAGACAGTAAGACTCCTGAGATTGGGTTTTTGAAAATTCACAACAGTTATGAAACACAGAAAAAAAATCACAAGGCTTGCCAGCACAGAATTAATAAAGTGAGAAAATAATCTTCCTGCTCGTGTCCCAGATACCTAGGATACCTACAAGCTTTTGCTTGTAGGCTCTACATTTACAATCAGAAATTTTATTGACGCATTTGAACTAACGGATTCCAGATTTGTACATCTGAAGGTTGATGCAAGGATTTTCTCAACAAAGCAGTCTTGACTTGGGGACTCACTTTGGACTAGAAATAAGCCTTAAAGTTTTATGAGAAAAGCATATCTGTAAAACTTGAGAATCAGTGGGAAAATCTTGGGTGATATAGAGAAAATCTTTCCTTGGTTTCACTTGGTTTTTTCTCTAAATTCTTTCTGGTTTTGGACAAAACTTTTTGACTTCTTATTTATTTTATTTGGCTTATTGCTTGCTTGTTCTTAGCATCCCTAGATTATGGCAGTGTCCCACAATGTTACCAAATTCAGTAATGCTAATTTGCTATATTTTCTGCTCCTTATCAAGAACTAGTCAAAAAAACCAAGCAGTTGTTTCTAAGTAATTCTAAGAAATAGTTATGAAATTTCAAGTCATAAATTACTTATATACAAGGATTCATCAGCAGAAGTAAATTTATTTACCTTGATGTGAAGAAAATGTGCATTCAAATTCTGTAAACAGACTTACTTTCAATTGAGAGGCTCTGAAAAAACGAGAAACATTCCTATCCAAGGTAACCCAAAAAAATGTGTATTGTATTGTGTATTGCATATGTGCCAGAGCAATTCTGCTCAAGATTGCTACTGTTCCTTTACAACCCAGAGGTCAGGAAGCTGTGTGGCCCAGGGTGTCTAAGTGAGAGGGCAGCACTTATAAAGTCTCCTTCTCCTTTCTCTTTCCATTCTTGCAGGGATCCTAAGAGAGTTGCCTCTTCAAGCCAATGCAGAAACTTTCTTTTGTTTCTCTCCAAGCTCCTTGTTTGGGACAGATCTCCAAGAAATTGCATTTCCAAATCCTAAATTGTCCCTGGGGAAATTCCACAAATACTTGTCTGCAGCCAGCAAGGGGGAAATTCCACAAATACCTGTCCAAAGCCAGCAAGCCAGCACCGGGAGTAGGGGCTGCCAGTTCTGGTGCCCAGCAGGACTGCTCCTTTTCCCCTGCAATATGGTGCCAACTCAGAACTGCAGTGTTGACACTAGGTCTGGCCCGACAGAAAAGGAGAGAAATTATCCCTGCTTGTTCTTGCCACTGCCTGAGCTCCAGCGCCATTGCCAGCGGAACTGCTGCTCCTGGGGGAGCAGCCCTGTCAAGTGGTGTGGAGCAAACGGCTCGAAGAGCATTTCACTACTTTTCGAATCAAGGTTTCTTTTTGTTCTGTTCTTGTTGCCTTTGGTTGTTGTTTGGGGGAAGAGGGAAATTTTGTCGCTGCAGAGGTCAGTTACTGTCTTAAATTTATTTTTTTCCCCTCCATTCTCTCTCTGTGTTCTTTCCTGTCCCCCACACGGTCAGGAGAAGGAGGCTCACCTACCATCTTGTCTTTGTTCCTTGAAAGAACCACACAGCCTTTTACAGAGCCTGCCATCTAGAGAGAGGGGCTTATCAACCATCTTGTGCCTTTTGTTCCCTGCTACTCGGCGGGCTTCAACATTGTTGTATCTAATGCTTATTACTGTTAGGTTGATTGTTGCTGCTTCATTTTTATAGCGAACTGCTGTCTTTCCACTTATATCTTCTCATACACGTCTCTCCCTGTTGGTGAAAGGGGAGCGGTTAAAACTAAAAAGAGAGGTAACTCATTTTGGAGTGTCTGCCCTGTACACTGTCTTAAACCAAGACAATTTCTGTGGCAGAAGCCTTGATTTAAGCAAGTTTTCTCTTCCACTATCTGTATCACAGTTTGGCACACTACATCTTTGGTTATACGGTTTCACTAGTTTGTGGCATGGTCTTATAAACCTCTCAAAGAAAATTGCTAAATGGAAGCCATAAAGATAGCACTGCAAAACCATATCAGTGTCATTGGATCATTCATGTTGGAAGTAGCAGGTATTTAAAGCATGTTATTGCTCCCTTACCATGCACCTTCTTGCTTGCATTTCAATAATATAAGACAAAGTTATGTCTTCCTTGAAGAGAGAGGCTGCTGGAAAACTTCAGACATTTCTATTGCTGAGAGCAAACCTGTCCCAAGAGGGGTTTAATTCTCCTCTCTCACTGTGTGTCAGCTCAAAGAGGAGTCTCAAGAATCAAGAGGACTCTGGTTCATTATCTTGCAAGGACCTGTTTGGTTTCTGAGCATATCCAACTAGGAAAAGAAATAACTAATTACGAGAATCAGAAGGGGATTATACCAGGAATTGGTCTGTGCCTCAAAAATTAAATTAAGTAAAACAGCTTTCCTTACCCATTTCAAATATTTTTTATTAGCTCTAACTTATTTTAGATTATTTTTAACTAATTTAGATTAGTTTTATTATCCCTCTACTTTGAAATCTTTGTTTACCATTGGATCTAAATGTATACAGGATAATGGAAGACAAACTCTGAAATAACCCAAATTATCTTCTATACAAAAAATCTTATATTTTTGAAGTGTGATGTCATTTTGAGCCAGTCCAGGGGGAATAAAGCAAATAGCAAGGAAGAAAAGATCAGATAAGAAGCTGATGCTGGTGAGAAAAGGAAGCTGGGTGACAAGAGGAGACCAGGAGTGGTAAGCGCTAAAGCTGGATTGATGTGAGGTGCTTCAGCAGAGTGTGGAACTGGGCAGGCCAGGATCAAGGAACTAGGGACAGAGAAAGGGCATCATCAGTAGCTGAAGAGCCAAGTCTAGACAGTCCAAAGCATCACACTCTCTGATAAGTGTCAGTAAAATACATTTAGGACTGATTGTTGTTTAAGGTGCTGTTAATACAGGACTTTTTTGTAGACAGTTTAATAGAAGCGTGATATTTAATAAATTTATGGCTGAAATCAATGAAGGAATCATTGAACCAAAATATGATAAATTTGTCCTATATAGGTACTATAGAAGAGGGGTAGCAATTTACTTCTGTGTTACAAATGCTTATATTCGCCTCTAGGTGGGTAAGGTCCATGTGTCACATTGTGGAACCATAACTGTACTCACCACCATACTAATGCAAAAATTCCCTGGGGGAACCATTCCCCTTCAGAAATTCTCCTGAATAGCTCCCTGCATAATCTAAGAGAGCTGGTAGTCATTTTTCCTTCTGACTTTTCTGATGTAAGCTCTCTGCATGATCTCTGAAAACTCCCCTGCAGCACTTCCTGTTATACATTTTATACACTGCAGAATATACCTGGATTGCCTTGAAGAAATAAATTCATAGGTTCATAGATGACCACCCTTTGTGAGAGTCTGTCTCTTTCTTTGTCATAAAATTTTGAAATAATCCTCAAGGTAAACCAGGTTAAATGTAAGTAGAAGTTACAACATACAAAGTAGACAACAGAGTTACAAATAATTATTAAATACCTGTGTGGGAATTAAAGAATAAATATGCTTAATTTGTGCTTGGATTAAACAGAAAAGACTCTTGGGCTTTTTTTTTTGGTCACTGATACCATCCCTGACACCTGTCTGTGAGGTGTTACTCTTCAGGCAATACTCATAATAGAGCATTACAGTGACAAATAACTGAATTAAAAACATACCAAAACAAAACAACAACAGTAACAAATACCAGAACAAACCACACATGCTTCCAAACAAACCTGTATGACTTTTTGGTCTGGGAGGGGTTTTGCGTGCTTTTTAAAAATAGCTCAGGAAATTCTACACACATGCAAACCCTTAAATTGTGGTGAGCAGCATAAGCACTCTGAATTTAGTAACTGCTGCAGTGAAGGTTGAATAACAAAGAAATTACTCCAAACTGTATTGTGCTGGGGAGTAAGGGATGCATTTTACTTATTTTTCAGAATTACTGAGTTATAAATAAATTACTACAGCCACTGATATTAAGGAACATCAGTAAATATTTGATTTCATTTTCCTTAAATTTAGTTGTTTTAAGTGCATGTAGTCAACAGGAGACAGACATTTTTAGAGGATGATTCTTCAAATCCCTCTAAGGATTTTAAATGGCAGAAATCGCCTCTGGAAGTTCTTGTCATTCCTAACCACAGCAAACTAGTTTAGAACCAAACATCTAACTTTTAGACCTCTTTCCTTGGCCTTCCCAAAAACTGAAATTCATCTTACCTGAGCTACAAACAGGACAGGTTTTCTCTGCCAGTGTGAAGGCAGTTTATCCTGTTCTAAAGGTCTTTTGTAACAGGTGAAGGCAATGGCTCTCTTGGGCAGCCTGTCAATCCATTAGCTGGAGAAAGAAGCAACTTTAACAGTTAATTCAGGTTAGATGGCTTAAATAGCAAATTGAAATTAATTTCAACCCATTTGCTTTTTCAGCTTTGGATTTGGATTCTGGTTTGCTGAAGTTTTGAGTCTACCTTCAATCAGCTGGAGGCACAGCATGGTCTGACCAGGAAAAGGACCACACCATTCTCAGAACTCTGTAAAAAGAGCAAGGAGATAGCACAAAGTGGATCTGATAAAATTAGTGGCTAATCATTAGGAACAATTCAACAAGCTTCAGTTCAGCACTTATAAACTGGGAAAATTCCAGGCTTTCAATTTTGTGAAAATTAAGAAACTGATGTCTGAACAGTCTATTAGTGTGTGTCACAGAATAGCTCCTGAACAAAATAACAATCATTGTTATAGCAAGAATTTAATATTATGTAGAAAACAAGGCTTTAGAGAAATGCAAAATGTGAAACAGTCTTTCCCTGAGAGCACTGAGGCACGCCAGATGTTATAGTTCTCCTTTGGGCTCAAAACTAAGCAATGCAACTCTTTTAAGAGTTCATTTTAAGGAAAATCTTCAGTTGTAGATTTACCAAAATTTGAATTCCCTTCTTCTTTTTTCATTTAGTAATCTGAATAAAGCTTAAATAATACTTTGGTTTGTATCATATTACATTTTTACACATAGATATGGATAAAAGATGAGGGCAGTGATACTGCCCTTTTGCTCAGCCCTGGTGAGGCCACATCAGGAGTGCTGTGTCCCCAGTACAAGAGAGACATGGAACTCCTGATGTGGGTCCAGTGAAAGGCAACAAGATAATTTAGGAGCATTTCTTTTATTAGGAAAGGCTGACAGAGCTGGGCTTGTTCAGCCTCCAGAAGAGGTGACTGAGAGGAGAACTCATCAATGTCTGTCAGTATCTGAAGGGAGGATGCCAATAGGATGGAGCCAGGCTCTTCGCAGTGGTGCCAAGCAATAGGACAAGAGGCAGTGGATAGTAATGAGAAGATAGAAAGTTTCACTTGAAGATGAGGAAGGACTTTACTGTGAGGGTAACTGAGCACTGGAATAGGTTCCCCAGAGCTATTGTGGAGACTCCCTCACTGGAGATATTCAAAAAGTGTCTGGACAATCCTGAGTAGCATCATCTATGGAACCCTGCTTGAGCAAGGTGGCTGAAATAGATGACTTCTAGTGATACCTTCCAAACTTAACCAGTCTGTGTTTCTGTGAAAAAGCATGTCTATATGTATCCCTAAATATATTTATATGTACATTTATATGTTAATATTTTTATGTTTATGTATGTATATAAATACATATACATATGCATATACATTTGAAACTGTGCTGAGGTTTGGAAGGTTAACTTAAGTCAGTGAAAAATGATTTAGTGTATAGCTGGAAGGTGACAAGGTAAAAGTGTGCATGAGCTATAACTTCCTAGAAGTTAGAATATCTAAATTAAAATACAGTTTAAAACATCATTATTCAAACTATAGAAAAATTTACAAACATCCATGATTCTAACAGTAGAAACCTTAGTGTTTCTAAGCGTAGAAGTGACTGCTGTATTTATAAGAGTGTTTCAAAAAAGAAACTACAATTCAAGGTCATTTTAGACCTGTAATACATGTAGAATTTAATATTTCTGTTGTTAATTGTTCATTCAGTTTATATCAATATAGATATTTATATTGTCCTCTATGTTGTGCGTGCCTAATTATGTCATAAATAAATATTACAATAAAATCCATTTGATAGAGAGTCTTGTAAAACAAGGATCCCTGTCACAGAAGAAGCTTCAATGTAATATTTATCTAAATGGCAAGTTTACCTTCAAAAGATAGTCCTTTCAAAAAGCAATTGCAGAGGAGATGGACATATTCCTGTTCTGGAGCTATTTGTAACTTCCCAACAACTCGTTGTCAAATGTCTAGTTAAAGTTAACCTGTGTTTCCCTGATGAAGAAAACATGATTTTTCTCTACTTCTGTGTGAAAGTCTGATATAGGCAAAATAACTGCCTACACTGGAAAAGAGCAACAGATAAGTGCACCATGTATATACTGGCCAGATATAAACCAATACTTGGATTAGCCCTTCCAGCTTCACTATTCATCATGAAGATCTTGAAAGAGCATTTGAATTAAGGCCCAATCAAATCTATTTTAATTGACTACTCTTCTCTAAATTAGGAAGAAAGGTGATATAATGAGATTCTACCGACCAATTTGACTTTCTCTGCAGTCAATTATGTTTAAATGACAAAAAAGTGAGAAATCAAGAAAATAACAGTTGATCTCAGAACATGAACTCATGGACTATCACCTTACATTAGTCAAGGGTGTGTCATTAACTTCTGAATGCTGAAGAACCTGCCCATGCAGTTTGTTTGAACCAGATGATGAATAAGCAGTACGGCTAATTGTCATGGTTTGAGCCCAGCCAACAGCTCAGTCACACACAGCTGTTCACTCAGTCCCCCAGCAATGGCATGGGGGAGAGAATTGGAAGGATAAAAGTGAGAAAATTCATGGACTGACATAAAGACATTTTAATAGGTAAAGCAAAAGTTGCACACAAAAGCAATGCAAAATAAGGAATTTACTGCTTACCAAGGGCAGGCAGGTGTTCAGCCATCTATAGGAGAACAGGGCCCTGTCATATGCCATGGTGATTCAAGAAGACAAATGCTACCACTCAAAATGTTCTCCCCTTCTTTTTCCCCCCTCTTTATATACATGATGTCATACATTATGGAATTTCCCTTTATTAGTTATATATAATTCTTATTTATCAGTTTGGGTCAGCTGTTCTGGCTGTGTCCCCTCCCAGCTTTTGTCTGCCTACAGCCCCCTAGTTGGCAGGGGTTGCACAAGAAGCAGAGAGGCCTTGGCTCTGTGTAAGCACTGCTTAGCAATTATGCCTGTGTATTAGCAACATCATTTTCAGTGCAAGTCTAAAACATAGTCCCATAGCAGCTACTTTGAAGCATATTAACACTGTCCCAGAAAAAGGAAAAAAATTCTGCTTTACAGCCTCAGTGCTCCAGTTTCTTGTTCACCCCCTCCTTTAAAACATGAGAAACTCAATTGGAGGAAAAATAAAAATTATACTGGTGCAAATATAGTGGAACACAGTGAGTGAACCATGAAGTCCCAATAGTTTGACCCTAGTCTAATTGAAATCAGTTAAAAATAGTCCCAGTGACTTCAGTGCTGCAGAATCAGCCCCTAATCTCCAAGCTAAAGATTTTACTATCCCTGAATGCTGAATGCCTCATTTGGGGTCTAAAGAAATATGTGATTAAAATCTAATTTTGTCACAAGATGTACTCAGACTGAAGCTGAGCAAATAATTGATCATGAATAATTTATATGAGGAAGTTTATCTCTTTTCTTTGTCCCTGAACATCCATGAATAGATCATCATTTCTTCAAATTCACTTTTGCAGATTTTCTTGATTTTGAATATAAACTGGGTGCAGTTTTCTTCACATATTGATTACTTGATCTTCACTCTTTCAGCTGTGTTAATTATTTATGATTAGTCAGAAATCTCATGATGTATCCCTCTAATAGCATTTCTGGCAAGATATTTCTTTAAAACTAAATTACATTTAAAAAATCCAAAACCACCAAAAGCTTGCACAAGAGCTTAGTAAATCTCTTTCCATTTTTTACTTCAAAATGCGAATATAAAGGGGCACAAACATGAGAAATGCAAAGTTGTTTTCTTTGTTTAACTGACTGATTAGTCAGAGGCTTTCCCTGTCTGACTTTCAAATCGATCTCTGTTTTAGAGATTGTGTTGCAGTAGAGGATTTCATGGAACTCAGTTGCCTATCCCTGTGTGTTATATGGCTGAAGTCTTGCAATAGTAAATGTTATATTTTCTCTCTCTACATCTTTATGATTGCTCCTGTCATCGCTTCAATTTATACAGATATGTTGGTGTTCACTTCTGAAATTGCATATATCAACTATCTGTTCACTATATCTATTTCTTTGGTCTAATAATGTTGAATTTTTATTTGAGACATATTTATTATTTTCTTATTCTCTTTTAATTTTCCATGTAATTTTCACCTGTGCATTTTATGCAAAAGTTAAGTATTATAAACTGGTAAAATTCAGAATGACAAGTCAAAAAATGTGGGTGTAATTGTTCAAAATTTAAACCACCATGTTAAAAGAAAAGTGATAACATTTTTTCCTTAACATTTTGGAAACAACATAGGAGAAGCTCTTAGGGAAATATTTCTACAATATTGTAATTTATACTGTCAAGAAATACATAAAAGTCATCCAAAACTGAGAATGCATTTATATGTATTTCCAAACTATCCTCTAAAAACATCTAGATTTGATCAAGAAAAATCTGGCACAGTAAGTAACTCTTCAGAATCTATTAATTTTGAAAAAAATATTACATGTTATTAAATTAAGGGCAGTAGGGGTAGTATGGTACGATTTTCATGTTATTTAATTTTTAACAATGCTGTCTTCCTGAAATTCAGTGTGAAAATGTGACAGTGAAGCTAACAATATATTCTCACATGAAATTAGATCACATAAATCTAAAGAAGTACTGTAGTTGTCAATCTTAGACCTCTATTTGAAAAATACATTTAGTTTTATTAAAAATCAATTCTCCATCAAATCAGACACAAACTGGAAGGAAGTTGAGGAAAGGTCTAAAATGGCTTTTTAAAATAAAAAGTATTTAATTTAATTTTAAAATTGCTCTTCAAGAAAAAGTAACAAAGGAGGAGAATTTCTGAGAGGCAAGGTTAGAAGAGGCCTTGGAAAGGTGAAAAATTAAATAAGACAATAGTGTTAATTAAAAGTAATTTTTCTGACTTTTTTACGTCAGTCACTGAAAAAACACCAAGACACTGAAAAAACACTAAGCCTCAGTATGCTAGCAGCAAACACCATCTTAAC
The DNA here is from genome assembly GCA_013397245.1 of Thryothorus ludovicianus. Taxonomy (NCBI): domain Eukaryota; kingdom Metazoa; phylum Chordata; class Aves; order Passeriformes; family Certhiidae; genus Thryothorus; species Thryothorus ludovicianus. The sequence goes on from VZTB01015934.1 coordinate 956,096, forward strand.
TGTGATCAGAATGACAAGCTGAAGGATTATATTACCACTTTTAGTAAAACAAGTGGATCATCAGAAGTTATGGGTTCATAGACAGTATGTGTTTCTTCTGCTAGTGTCATGTGATCCTACTACTGTTCTAAAAATTGACCTTCCCATGGGAGTAAAGGAGGAGCTAAAAGCATTATAATATGCAAAGGGATGCATTTGCAGAATTGATAAAGGTACTAAAAGAAGTAAAAGTGTGGATTTTAAAAATATTTCATTTAACATGGTAGAAAAAGAAATTTCTCATAGAAATTTAGCATTCAGGTGGTGAAGTAACACTGCTACTATCAACATGGAATGTGTATTTTGTCCTGATTTGTAACTGAATTAATTAGAGATGTATTTTGCTGGAAATCATTCAGCGCAATTGTTTTTAATACAAATGCTAGTTTATCCAATTTAATTCTTTCTCGAGGAAAGTATCAAGAAATATTTAATTAGGGAATATGTCTTAAAATGCAACAGTGTAAAAAAACAGTGTTTCAAAGACATATCCCCAAAATAACAGTCAACTAGTAGTATCAGTCGGATACCAAGCTGTCTTTATTGTTTTGTTTCCTCTGCTTTGAACCCATATTTCAGCGTTCAATGGGGATGCCCAACAGCCATACTGAGAGTCCTCTCCCCCCAGGCCGGGGAACATAGAAGCACTTTATATTATGGATGAGCTTGTTTATTTTGTTTATTTTGAGCTAACTATCAATGCTCACACTCTTTTCAGAAAGAGAACTTAATAGTTTGCCTAAAGAATGAGTATGATATGGGGAAGAAAGATTGTTTCCCAGTAGCTAGGAGCCTACTGAGGGTATAGAGCAAGAATAAACCAAAAGAGAAAAAATGGTATCTTACTAAATTCTTTATAATTACTTCCATATATTTGTACTGGGAAGTCTGGAGAAATTTTCTGTCATAATGGTATTCTCAGGTGTTTTATCAGGCGTGATTCCTCCAATGCAGTTGGTTAAAAAATCGAAGTTTTAAACACTTGATAGAGCCCACAGTATTCAGTAATACCAGATGCTGAACTGGTGACACTGGCAGCATATGTTCTGAGATCATAAATGCAGAGTGATTAAGAAGAAAAATATTTGATTCTGATCAAAGTGGAGACCTGGGTTCAGATCTTCATCCTGTTAACTTCACACATACCGGTAGAAATGTCAGTCCTGGGTGGCAACATAACTTTTTTATTTTTGTCTCAGTCTCTTGTGAAAAAAACCTTCAAAAGTTGCTAAAAATGAAAATGTTTTTCTTTAAGTACATGCTAGGTTATCCTCAGACATAAATATGTCACATACAGCGTTGTGTACTCAATTGATGACACACAAGGTCATCAAACAAGGGGTTGGTTTCTACTGTTGCGCCTATTAAATGCAATGGAGTGATTTTGTATTGTCTAAAAATTCCTTGATGCTTTATCTTTTTCAATGCTTGAAACAAATTGGGACTCAGACATTTTTCACTACAGATGTCTGTTAAGGAAGCACAACAAAAAGGGGAAAAATAAACAAAACCAACAAACACCCAAAAAGCCAACTCCACCACAACCAGAACTTTTAGCTAACTCACCTGGTTTTGCCAGAGTCATATCAGGAAAAGTCTGTACATAAACCACTCTGCTGCAACATTGTGAGAACACTAACTTCCAGGAAAACAGCAGTAGCAAACAGCTTGGGGAGAATAATTACTGCGTCCAACGCTGACATCTGAGGGCCAAGTAGGTGCCTGAAAGGTTGGTCTTTGTCCCCGAATGAGTTCTTGCAACTGAAATTTTGCTCATGTTTCCACAACTCCAATATAAAAGAGGAAAGCCATCTTCACTCTGCTATTGGCCTCTACTGTTCTGGACTATTTTTTTAACCATTTCAGTCTGGGTGCCTTCACTGGCTAAACTAATTCAAACCTATAAGAAGGAAAGGACTTTGGGCACTTTCCAGTCTCTAAAAGTTTCAGACACCCTGGTGACAAATTTCCTTTTAGAATATATTAAAGAAATATAAAATCCTGAGATATGCTGCACGGTTAAATCAAATCCATAACAATTATCTTCCAGAATTTGTTCCTTGTGGCTGAGAGTGTAAATATAGTATAGTAATTTTTAAAATATTTTAAAAGCATACAATAATGCTACAAAAATAATAAAAATGCGTCTTCATACGTATTTTGTTGTCTGCAATAAGGTCAGGTAATAAAATCCAGGTAGAATAAAGGCAATTTAATTATTTCTGTAGGTCAGTGAGCAGTTAACATTGGTATCCTGATATAAAACTAGATTTAACACAGATGGGATAGGTTAAACATTTGAGTATATGTATGGCCAAGATCATAAATAACTGTCAGAGGCTTAGAAGAAATATAATTCTCAAAAGGACCTTTGTAAAACAGGAATGTGAGTCCCATTGAAAATCTCATTTAATTTCAAGGTGTGCTCTCAAGATTTATATTCCATTAAGTATTTACCATATGTGCTTCTCTGAATCAGATGGCTAGAATCCCCACTGAATTGCCAAAGGGAAATGAACACATTTGCTAACCTGTAAATGTCTCTTGTTGACTTGGAAGTCACGCGCTGTGTGATCTATGGTTTGGAGGCTGCTGGTGGAATGGACATCGATCCATAACATCAAAATGAAGAAGAAAAAAAATGTTCTGTCAGTACCTTTGTCATTTCTGCTGTCAACTGTTTTGGGACTGTCAGGAGAAAAAGAAAAATAAGGTCATTTCCCTAGACTGTAATGCAGAAAGAGAGGTAACTTTCAGTGATTAGAGCTGGCAAAAAACTTTAAACAGAGCCATTTCCACAAGAGAGTACCATGTAAGTGACTGGAAATCTCCTGGGGTTTAATACGCTTCACTCAAATTTATTAACAATAATTAAATCAAAACAAAGTTAAAATTAATTGCTCAGTTTAAAATTTCATGTTTTGTCTCTCGTGATATTCATCCTGTATTGTGTTGCATTGTACATTATATTTAACAATATTCTTTTGTAAAATAATATGAAATAGATTTTCAACATTAAAGAAAATTGTTTCAGCAGTATGAGAACTGATTCTAAAATCAAAGGGATCAGAATTTCCATTCCTGAAAAGGTGGACTTTTGCGAATAGTCTTGAATTACAAAATCCAAGAGTATCCCACCAAGCTGAAAATTCTTCTTTCTGGGTACCTCCAAATTTTAAATTTTCTGTGGCATTATTATTACTCAGCATCCTTTTCTAAATAAGCAATCATGAAACTCAAATTATGCATATAGGCAGCATATTCAGAGCATAAAGAAACATGCAGATTATGATGGCCACATCATGGAACAACATCAGGGAGGGAGGTCTACACTGAAGGCTAAAGAATGTGATTTCAAAATCATAGCATTTTCCCTTTGTGTTTTTACCATAATATTTATCATATGTTATGCTTTCCATGTCACGATTTCTGGATTCTGCCTAATAGAAAATTTTTAATGGAAAGGAAAGAGAGTTTAGAGAAGTCTTCGTTAAATTTGCATATATCATATTTGTTCTATATCCACAATGCCTTAGAAATAACAAATTAAAGGATTTTCATGGTCCAAGTCTAAATTTGCATACCTATCTAGGCTAATTTATTTATCAAAAGAGTACAATAAATCCTCACCTAGATTCACTGAGCTTGGAGTCTACAATTTATTTCCCTCCAATATGCTTTCTACAGTTCCAAAACTCTTAAGCTGACTTTTGTCTTTTAATTTAAAAACTTTTTTCTTTTGTTACTCCCGTATTACCAAAGAAATGTCTTGGGAGCTGCCTGGGATATGTTTTTCCTATTGGCCAGGTATTTTTAAGGAATGCTTGTGATGTTGGCAGTGTTGAGGGGCCCTAGCCAGAGCTCCAACACCTGATGTTCCTACATTCAGGGCCAAGTTCTCCTGCCAGCGTTCTGAATATACTGGGCAGAGGTGAAATAGACACATTTCAGTTCAGTAGCAGATGACCAAAGATTGGCACTTCCCTGAGAGCAGTGGGACAGCCTTCAGCTGTAGCTTGACAGAAGGTCCAGCAGCATCAACTGGCTCAGCAAGCTTCCATTAGCTTTGGCTCTCAAACTTAACTGAGGAGTATTCCTGTCCATCTTGAAAGGTTCTTTTCCAATTACAGAAAAAAATATTCAATTCACCATCACCTCTGGCCCAGTCAAACAAAGGGCAAACAAAACCATAAAGCAACTGTGAGGCAAAGTGAAAATTCAGTCTAAGCTGCTCCCTTTCCATACTGAGCAGAAGCTCAGATGTGGTGGATTGGCCTTGTCTGGCCCACCAAGCCTCTCTATCACTCTTCTCAGCAGGATGGGAGAGGAGAGAATAAGGTGGAGGGGAAAAAAGGGCTTTCGGGTGAATCAAGAGAAAAGCAGTTTAATAAAGAAAAGCAAAGGAAAACAAAAATATTTGTTCTATACTTCCCATTAGGAGACAAGGTTCAGCCACTTCCCCAGAAGTAGGGCCTCAGTATGCATAGCACACTTCAGAGGGTCTTAATGACAAACGTCCCCTCCCCTTCTCCTTTCTCTTAGATTTTGTTGTTAAGCACACATTATATGGTATGGAATATCCCTTTGGTCAGCATGGGTCAGATGTCCTGACTATTTTTCCTCTGAATCTCTTGCCCATGCACAGCTTACTGGCCTTTTGAAGGGAGGTGAATTTGGAAAGACAACTTTGATACTGCCCAGCAGTAGCCCAAACACTGCCCTCATACCCGCAACTTTCTGGCTACAAGCGCAGCACTATAGATACTACTGTGGGGGAAAGTGACTCCACCCCACACAGACCCAGTGCAGCAGGGGATAAGTATCTGCATGTGCTGTTAGTCATTTTGCCCATTCAAATCTGACCTAGTTGGGTTTTTTAAAATACTCTGGATCCTGTATCTGTACTTGCAGAAACATTTTTGTGCTAGGTATTTGCTAAGACTGTATGCAGAGTTACAAGAGATCTTTGTTTTCCTCTGGGACACAATTACTCACTTCTGTCACCACAGTTAATGTTAACCTTGTTACTAACTTTACCAGGCCTATTAGCAGCACCTCTCGAGTTCTGCTGCTTCAGTTCGTGATGGGTAAGGTAGTATGAAGTGAGCCCAGAGCATCTTGAGTAATGTGATAGGAAGGGATATAATTCCAGGCTGTTAAGGTCCTACAACATGAGACAGCATCTGACTGAATCATGGGCCCCCAGCTTTACCTTTCTCCCTGCTCCTCACACAGCAGGCTAAGGCTGAGAAGGCTCAGGTCACCTTGCTGTGAAATTGGGTCATGGAGTACAGAGAGGACTTTGCTTAGATATAGAATTCTCTCTTATCAGTGCATTACATTAGACAAAAAAACAACTTTGTCCATGGAAACAAAGATTGCACATGTAGATGAGTAACTTACCTGTTCACTAATGCAGCTGTCATCCCTGGATACAGCTAGAGCTGAGACATGGGCCCAGATGTTTACCATGCAACACCTGTGCTCCATTCCTTTTCTAAGATAGCAACTTTCACCAACATTAAACTATCTTTAAAAAGTTGCATAACATTGGCTCTCTGAGCTGCAGAATAGAACCTTATGCACCAATGCTTAGTTTCTTTCATTAGTCACCATAATCTCATTTCCTCTTCTTGTGAGGAATCAGGCTGTGATAAATTGTTTGAACCAACCAGCGTGCCATGAGATATGGTTTGCGTTGTTGGCAGTTTTCACAGAAGAGGAAAATAGAGAAAAAATACATTTTGCTGAAACTTCTCTTTTGCATAACACTATTAGGAGAAAAGAAGCACATTTTCAATAAATATTCAGTGAATACCATAAAAGATCATATGTTTCTATTTCCCTTGAGTAGAACATTGTACAATTTTTCTGTACAGCTACTGTGGTTGTAATTCTAGCTACCAGCTAATCTGTGCTTCAGTGCATTATAGACCACCCAATCTCCTCCCAAAACTCAGAGACAGATTACTATTTCAGAAGAATCCCTGATTCTTCTGAATTACATATTTAATCTAGTTGATAATACTTTCTGTAGATAGATGTTTTACTCACTGTGGTTGTAATATATAAGGGGGTTCTATGATTGAAAATGATCAATTTATATAATGTACCATATGTCCTTTATGGAGTAAAGGGAGGGTTAGGCTGCATTTGGCCCAAATCTGAAGTTTTGAAATAAATAAGGATTGTTTTCAGCGTTAGCATACATTCCAGTCTGAGCGTGTTTCTAGGCCAACAATCAGGGAGAAGGGCCTGAAGCAGGAGATATGGTCTCATAAAGAAGAAAAAAGTAGTTAGACATGGTGAATAATATAAGAATATATGAATAAACTTCTTAGAATATATAAAAGGCCTGTCTAGTTCATATTCTGTCTTAGTGCATAAATCAGTGAAATTGTTTGCTTGGAAAGCAAAAGATTCAGAGTTATGGAAAAACAAAAATGATAAAACAAGATGAAGAGACACCCACCTCAAGCATAAGTACACAAATGGGAAGGAGGAACTGAAGCACCACATATGGTCAGAAAACTATGACATTGAAGGAATAACCAAATTGTAATGGGATAGCTCTGAGGGGAGAATGGAAGTATCCCTCTGTGAAGCAGCAGCTCACATGTGGGGATGGGCAACAGGCTGGGCAAGAATTCAAGGGTCAGATTCAGAGAAGAAGTCAGTGAAGGTGTTGTCATGGAGAGACTCTTCTGCAGACACAGTACAGCTGAGAAAGTGGACAATGCTTCTCAATTAAAAAAAAAACAAATTTAAACAACCCAAGGAAGTCTACAGATCATAGACTATTCCTTTATAGGGGCTTCAACCTCACTGACACCCACTGAAAGACCAAAGAGCAGGGTGCAAACAATCCAGGGAATTTCTGGAACTTGAGAATTGTTCCTTGATACAAGTACTGGGTGAGCCAGCCAGAGTGGTGAACAACTATATTTATTATTTAGAAAAATAGTGGAGAAGTGATTAAGGATGTAACTCTAAATGGCAGCTTTGTCTGTAGGGACCATGAAAGGAAGCTGAAGATTATATGGGAGTAAGAAAGGCAACTGCCAGAGCACAGACTCTGGTTTTCAGAAGAGCTGATTTTGGGTTATCACAGAGCTGGTAAGCGGGATCATTTGGAATGAAAACTTCAGAAATAAAAACTTTGGAATGAAGAAGATTTGGGAGTATTTCTGAAAGGAACAGGTCATCCAGTGACAGCAGGTACAGATAGAGTTGTGACCAGCCAATGACTGATTCCTACACCTGAATCAGTCTCAGTGGAAATGGATACAGGTGGTGTGTTTGTGAAGCCCAAGGGAAGAATGTAGGGAGCTACCAGAGCTGCTGCAAAGATAGTTTAACTTAACACAAAGAGGACCAGACTTTGTTTTAGATAAATTGTTTAGATAAATCAATTGAGTGATCAACTGGTTGTGTACATGGCTTTTCAAACGTTAGTGGTTTCCCAGATTAAGAGTTTGAAAGTTTTTGCAAGTTAGACAGATCAGCAAATGGGAATTGTAGATGTGGCTCAGTCCAAGATAGAGTGTAAGAGCTGAACAAGAAACAAAAGAACAGATCAACATACTGAAGAGATCAACATACTACTGCTCACTTCAAGCTGCCTATTGTTTCCTGGCAATGGATGAAAAAGCATTGTGTTGGTGTGAATATACAGACAGACAATGGGAATCACATTTGCATCATTTTCCAAGAATATATTGCAAGTGTTATATTCTGCACAGTGTAGAGTATTGCAATGCCATTTTAGTACCTTGCTGTATCACTCTGCCAAATCAAAACCCCTGTAATTTATTCAAATAAGTAAATATGTCATCAAATATTAACTCCTCATGTCAAATATGTTAATGAACCTAGTCAGAGAATATTGGACTCTGAGAAAGGTCCTCAATGGCATATTTACCTTAGCTTTCATTGATGTCTCCCACGCCTCTGTGCTTAGCAAAAGGCCTTAAGAAGTTCAAGGAAAAAAATTGTTACACTGAAATGACTTCTGCTAGGAGGTTCACAAAGACGATGAGGGCCAGAGCACTTGCTCTGTATGGAGATGCTGAGAGAGTTGGTCTTGTTGAGTCTGGGGAAGAGATGGCTTTCAAGGAACCCAGCTGCAGCCTCTGTGCCTATAGTGAAAGTGTTGAGGAGATGGAAGTGAGTTCTCTACATTAGTGCATGGTGGGAGGATGAGAACAAGGTCGTAAATCAAAACAAGAGAGGTTAAGACCAAATATGAGGAAAAACCTTTTCACCATAAGACCAGGCCAGCAGTAGAGTAAATTGAACAGACAGGTTGAGCTAGAGCTATCCTTGAAGGTTCCTCAAAGTGCTGAACAAACGAGCTGTGAGGAGGAGGCTGGGGAGAGACCTCCTGAGGTCCTTTTCACACTCAGTGAATCTGTAGTTCTTTTCAGTGGGGATACATTACATAAGGAGAAAATAAAGCATGATACTAGACAGTCCCTGTTTCTAGAAACCTGAAGGAATGTCCTGAGCCAGCAACTGAATTTCTAATTTATGCTTAATAGTCCTTCCATGAATTAGTCTGAGTTATAACTTCTGCCTCAAGACTATTCTGTGGCAATAGCATCAGTGGTGCTTACGGTAACTTGTTTGCAACACTTTGTCCATCACCTTACTCAAGACCCCTTTTGTATTATTAGAAATGGTAATTAATTATTCCTTATTCCTATTCTCAATCTCATTTATGATTTTTTTGTGGAATTTTTTTTCTCTTTTCTGCTCTAAGTCACCACAAGGTTGAAGAATCTTGATTTGTTCAATAGCTTTAAACATAACTCTGGTTATTCTCTGAACCTTTGCTTAGCTTTACCAGACCTTTTTGAAAAGGTGCTGACGAGGACAACCAGATCTACCCATAGCATTCACAATTCAGGTGCACTATAAATTTCCACAACAACATAATAATGTTTCTTGATTTGTTCTCTATCCTTTATTAAAAATTTCTAGCTTGTTTATTTGTTTGGCACAGAACACTGTTGTTGTGAGATGTTTTCATACAATTATCCATAACAACAATTTCTCCTCTGAGTGGTAATAGCTAATTTAGAAGCTATCACTGTGTATACATACTTACGCTTGTTTTTCTCCAGGTGCATTACTTTGCATTCATCAGCACTGGATTTCACCCACCACTTTATCACCCAGCCACTCAGTAATATCATGAGACTCCTTCCTAACTCTCTTCATCTGGCTCTGAATTTTAATACCCAGAAAAATGTTATCAGGAAACCTGTCACCTCATTGTGTATCTTCTTTTGCAGACAAATGAGTACACTGAATGACAAGGTCCCAACTTAGTACACCATTGTATTTCACTTGTAACTGTCAGTCCCAGCTGCTCCTTTAATTTCCTTTTAACAGTGCACCCCAAAATTCTAGCATCTCTTTGTGAAGCCTGAATTCTAACAGGAGTTACAAGAGGTTTTTTGCTCCTAGTAAAAAAGTTACATTTACAGTCATGGCTGTCAACATTACAGTAGCTCTTAGAAAGGATCTCACAAAGCCAGTTTGTTTAACAGCACTTCTTTACTTTTCCCCTTGCATCAGTCTTTCTTCCTCTGCCATTTATCAATAAATTCTGCCCTGCTGTTAGGGTGTTCTCTATAGGGTGCTTCTCCCATCAATTTTCAGATTCCTTCTATTCCCATACCATTTTAGTCCCACCTTATTTTTAGACTTCTAGTATTTATCTAGACATCTAGACATCTTACTCTGTTTTCCCTGTCTTTATGTGTCTTGTTTACAAAGGCCTTTATTTGTTGAGACAGCACTTTGGCTATATTTTACCTGAATTTTATTTGAACCTGACACAGATGTGGCAGGTGAGATGTATAGAGTTATTATAAACCATAGGATACTGCAAGCATGCTTCCATGTGCAGCTCTGGGTATCACATTTCTTGAAAGATAACTCCTGCCAACTCTTTCCTTTCTCTGCTCCCTGAGAGTCTGTCTCTGCATTGCTAATTCCTTGGACTTGTCTTACCAGTGCAAATGACTTCATAACACATAAAATATAAATAGTACAAACAGATTTATTAAAGAACTTTTAAATTCAAGGGATAATTCTGCTACCTATAGGTAATGGACTGGACTGGAATTGCACAAATTGAAAACTGCCTCATCTGTTAAAATATAGCATTATATTGCAATATGCCTGATTTTCTGCCTCAAGATTGCATTAAAATCTTTCTGCACATAAAATCATATTATGTTATCATTTTCATATTCAATGAAGAGTCAAAATGTGCAAGGGCACCCAGATTTTCTGTTTTGCTCTGAGGAAAAGGATATATAAAAGATAAAATGACCCTTGGAGCATGACAGGAACTATCTTTATCTTCACCAGGCAGGGATCTTATTGACCTTTAGGAAGAGCAAAATTAGATTATTCTGTACCAAGAGAAAAAGAATATTCATGCTATTGCAATCCAAACACCCAGCTTTCATTTGCTTTCATTTCAGATTTAGAATTTTTGCCCTTAAGTTGAATTCAATTGAATTCATAAAACAAATTTCTAGAGTGGAAGCCATCATTTATAATCATATTTGGGAATATTCACTGCATTCAGGGCCAATCTTTTGGGACTAAAAATGACCATGGGACAGGCAGCTTCATGCTTAGTATCATATCATTTCCACAAACAGATACCTCCTTTAACTGCTATTAAAACCAAAGTATTTAAAGAGATACCATCTCAGAGCACAATATATTTTACATATATTAAAATAAGGCTAAAATGACATACTAGAAGCATTGTTATAATGTGGGAAAATCTCATTAAACTAAACAAAACAGGGAAAATTATTTCCACAATTCCAAAAATCTTGTTATATTTTCTCCCCTGAAAGCTCAGGTTTTTTCATGAAAATATATTTAAAATATTCCAGAAAAATAAGGCAGGTAATCTGCAATTCCGAAGTGTTTATAAAGTGCAATTTGTAAAATGTTTCTGAAGAGAAATTAAAAGCCTAGCTCTGGAGTCAAAAGATTTGTTGTTTTTTTTCATGGAGAGGAAGAATAATAATTGTTATTATGGCAATGTAATATCTTAAATTAGATTTATTTTACTGATACTTCTAGTTTTGATCAGCAATTACTGTGTTTAAAAAGAAGTACAAACTACAGAAAGGAAGTTTTGATCTGCATTTTACGGAACATATGTATTTGAAGGGAGGATTTCAAATATACCTAACGGAAAATAATCTCTATTATAAAGTAACTGGGGTTGTAAAAGTCTGAAGTCACTTTTTCAAATGTTATCCATAGAGAAGAAAGTTTTTATGTAGAAATTTGTTAAAAAATCTGTGTAGGAAGAACAGTCTTCAGTTATACAGGACACAAGTTGCCTTCCTGTGGTATGATTGGCAGAAAGCTAATCAACTCTTTCAGAAAGGAGCTCAGAGGCAAATTCTTTAAAGAATTGCTTTTATATCACTTTAAGCAGTCAATAATAATTACATCACAATTACATTATATACTGTGTTTTGAGACTATAGTATATAATCTAATCTAATCTAATCTATTAAATTATTAAATTATTTTTTTAATCAAGATCTTAGTGTTGGATATCCTTATGACTATGCTTGGATATGAATAAAATCATTCCATACAGGAATTATTAACATAAGTGATAACAATAATTATGCATTCCATTTTAACAATAAGGAACAGCTGAGGAGATTAAGTTTCTGTACATACAGATTTGATGGATGCTTATTTAACATTATATGCCAAAATACAATGCAATACAACACAATATATTACATTATTTCAGTTGGAAGTTACCTACTAGAATCAACTTGTCCAGCTGCCTGACCACTTCAGGGCTGACCAAAAATTAGGGAATGTTATTAGAGGCGTTGTCCAAATGCCTCTCAAGCACCGTCAGGCTTGAGGCATCAACTACCTCCCTAGAAAGCCTGTTCCAGGGTCTGACCATCATCTCAGTAAAGAAACGCTTCCTTAATGTTCAGACTAAACCTCCCCATTCCCACAAGCCAAATCACTGAATAACAGGGAGAAGAGATCAGCACCTCCCTCTCTACTTCCCCTCGTCAGGAAGCTGTAGAGAGTAATGTGATTGTCCCTCATCCTCGCTTTCTCCGAACCTGACAAACATAAAATCATCAGCCATTTCTCACAAGACTTGCCTTCCAGGTTTGTCGCTAGATTTGATGCCCTCTTCTGGATACATTCAAGGATCTTCATATCCTTCTTAAATGCTGGGGTCTAGAACTGCACACTGTTCTCAAGGTGAGGCCTCACCAACACTGAGTACAGTGGGATATTCACCTCTTCTGACCATCTGTATTTGATGCACCCAAGAATGAGGTTTGTCTTCTTGCCTGCAGGGCCCACTGCTCAAATTAACTGCTCAGATTTCCACTGAAAAATGTTTTCCCTTTTCAGAAGACTTTTTAACACTCGGATATGTTTCTTTACAGCTGGCATGCACTATAGCTCTCCAGGTAAGGGCTGACACAAAGGAGACTTGTGGAATCTTTACAACTGCCTGAAAGGAGGTTGTAGCAAGGTTGTGGGGTCAGCTTCTTCTCCCAGGCAACCAGCAACAACACAAGAGGAAATCGTCTCAAGCTGTACTAAGGGAGCTTCAGGCTGGACATCAGGAAGAATTTCTTAACTGAAAGGGTTGTCAAGCATTGGAACAAGCTGCCCAGGGAAGTGGTGAAGTCACTATCCTGGAAGTGTTCAAGAAGTTATCAGATGTGGCACTTAGTGCTATGGATTTGTTGACATGGTGATGTTCAATTATATGTTGGATTCATTATCATCCAGGTCTTTTCCAACTCTAATGATTCTATGATTCTAGAGAAATACAGCAGTAGAAAAGACAGCATTTTCACTATCAGCAGAAATCAGTTAATTGAGATGATGCTACCTACTGAAATATGTCTAAGACTTTTTTTTTTTTAATAGACCCATTGGTGTCACCCCTGCACTTATACAGACTCTGTGCTGAACGTCTGCCTGGTAACATTAAATTATGCAAAATTATATAAAAGTTCTCATAATTTCACTGTAAGTAAATCAGAGACATAATTTAGCTGGCTGTCTTTGCCAGCATAAAAATGCTTGAAGGGTCACCAATAAGTAAGGAGCTAAGACACTTTTAAGTCTGTATTGTGATCCAAGCAGAATACCTCTGGGCTGTTTTCCCTGATATTTTGCAACTTCTAGCAAATGATCAAAGAAACAGCCTGTTGGCATAAGAGGGAGTGCTGTGACTGATAAATGCCTAAAACTGTGGACTCTGCCAGCCTTACAAATTAGAAAATGGCTTGCTTCACAAATCAGTAAGTAAAATGAACATTGCTAAATGTGCTTAGTGAGGATAATAATGTTGCTCTTTGTCTTCTCATATTTAGTCCTATTAGACATATTGAATCATGTTATAAACAACATTGCATTAGACAGGAGAGAACAAGAATATGAAAGTAAACATAAAATAGCATTTTTGAAAAATCAAAATTTAAAATGCTTGAGAAACAATGATGCGGTAACCTGGTTAAAAAGGAGACCAAACAACAGCATTCATCCTGCTGGAGTCTTAGAATATTTAGTTCATTTTATTTTCACAGAAGAAAAAAAGAAATGTACTGTCCAAAAATAGTATTTGGCAACTACAAACAATTTAACTTCAGATTTCCCGTCAAATCTCATGGTTGTTTACCAAGATGAGTATTCTACGGGTGTATTTTAATATCAATATGATAAAACATGGATTGAGTTAGCAGCAAGCCACAAATTTATTTTAACAATTCTCTTTTGCAATATATTTCTACGCTCTTTTTCTGTTAAAGTTTGCATTTGGTTGCTGACAACCTCTCTCCTTCATGTAAATTTTTCTTTTACTGAATTTTTTTTTTTGCTTATCTATCATCATTTTGATATTTATTACCCTTTCCTAAACTGCTAAAACCTTTGATTTAACTTGGGGCCCTTCCTTGCTGTATCTTTGCAGTATTTTCTTTGTAACAAGTGAACCAAGATTTCCATGCTTTGGGTGCCTGCCAAAAGTGATCTGGGAATTTAAGATCAAAACACGACTGCAATCCCCATTTGTTGAGAAGCTGCTCACTTTTCCATTCCCAAATTCTACAGTGAGGTACTGACAGCACCCTAGATACCAAAGGTTTTCCTTTTGGTACATAGCTATGTGGGATTAGACTGTCTGTCCTATTATGAGGGGGTTTTGCCTACTGTGAGATAGTGGATAGGGTGCTCCATCCTCCCTCTCACCCCTCTTCTACCATTCCCTGCAACCAGAACCTATCTACAGGAGTAAGCAAGCGTATTATGCTTCATCTCTGCAGCTCAGACACTGTCTATCTGCTCCCAAATGTATTTGCTGGGTCACCAGCTCTGCAGTAATCCTTCCACACCTTGCTTCAGGCACTGTAACCAATGGACTATTCACATCTTATGTAGGTCCAAAAATGTGACTCAATACCAGGTAGGAAAGGGAAGGTGAACAGGGTGGAGCTTTTGTTCCCTTATTAACAATCTATCTCTTAAATCTCTTTCAAGCTATGAAGTGTTTTATAATTTTGTAATTCAGTTGTCAGACCCAGTTATATAATCTGCAGACCCAGTAGCAGTACTGCAAGATTACTTCCACCAGGACAAGATTTCTGCACTGAAAATATTTATATTCCAGTCCACCTGTATGAGCAAAAGTAGTAAATTATGCACTTACAGTGGTTTCAAAACATTAAAAAGTACTGAGTATTGCCAGCAATTTAAAGAAAGTGCAGTAATCTATATTAAGTGAAGTCCCATTTTATTTGTTGAAATATGAAGTTCTGGCGTAGCTCTGAATCATCAAAATAAAAATAACTTACTTAAAAGTAAATTAAGAAGTATATCTATTTTCACAACTTGTGTAAATAGCTCAACTAATGGAAGGGAAGTGAATGTGTAGTGCAAAATCATCTACAAAGACTGTGAGGGATTTAGGGGATTCACAACTAACAAGAAAACTGAGAGCTTATGCCATGAGCCAGTTCAATCCCTCTGGCAGAGGCTTTGCTTGTGTAAACAAAAGGAACTCAAAATGCATCCGTTTTAGGTTCTGAGTATAATTTTTATGCACTGAAAATTAGACATTTTTTTGTAATTTTAGTTTATCATCTGACACAGCAAACCCAAACAAGACAGTAATGGTCTTTCTATTATGGGCTTCACTTCTAATTACCAAGATTATCTGATAAGCCCCAGTCTTAGTTTTCTAGGGACATATTTGCAAACAAAAGAGCTTGGGTAAACTGATTTAATATAGGACTGAGGGCAGAGGATTTTATGAATATAATGTACCATGATATGCATAAACCCCAGGAAAGCATAGCAAGGTCATGAACGTTTGTGAAAGTGTATGGGTTTTGATAGTGCTGGAAGCAGAGGGAAAGAGAAGCTCTATGGTTAAATATGTTTTATCAACTCAAGAAAACACTGAGTGATTTTAAAGCATTTGCAATGATTTTCAATATATCTCTCAAAATCAACAGGGACTATCAATTCTTAAACTCTGCAGGAAATTTTTTGTAACGAATGATTCTTATTTAGAATCACACAGAAAACCTCCAGGTTTTTTATCAGCTCCATATTTTGCAGGCGTTGAAAAACAGGATTGAGTATGATGTTTTTACTTTTTCTCTAAGAAAAGAATAATTCTGTTCTGAAGAACAGGGAAAATATATAAAGCTTGCTATGATTCATACTTCTTCCAATGCAAGTCTCATATACAGGCTCCAATTTCTACGTTTCAGCAACAGATTATATTATAAAGTATTCACTAAGGGATGTTAGGAGCATCCACCACTTCCAGGAGACCTGGCCCAAGACTCTCTCCCATCCAACCATCTGGGGATCTGGGTCTCTGCTTGGACTGACAGACACAGCTGTTGCTTTCCTGCTTGCAGGTCCATCCAGTGGGAAAGCTGAGCATATGTCCCAGGAAAGCACACACAGAAACACACACACAGGGGTTACGGACACTGCTAGCTACACAGAGAGGGTGCTGCCTTCAACCATGCATACACATTGGATTGACATAAGGGGTAAGTCCAGAAAGCCCTACCTGCTCATTCTCTCAGGCTGGCAGACACAGGAGGTCACTCATGCAGGAGCACATGTGGAACTTTCCTGCCCCACAGGTCACCAACTGGCTGGTTCAACTCAGTGCTTGGTGCAAACAAACGCAGATGCTTGCCAAATGTCATATCATAGAGTCATAGAGTCATAGAATCATAGAATCATAGAATCATAGAATCATAGAATATACTGACTTGGCAGGGTCCCATCAGAGTCATCAAGTCCAAATCCCAGCCCTATCCAGGACACCCCCTATGTGCCCGAGAGCATCCTTGAATGCATGACCTTAAAGGGAGCTGCAGTTTTAGGCCAAGTATTACAGAATCACAGAATGTTTGACATTGGAAGGGATGTTTGGAAGTCATCTAGTCCAACCTCCATGCTCAAGCAGAGAGAGCAAAAGCCAGTTCCTCAGAACCATGTCCAGATGGCTTTTAAATATCTCCAAGAACAGAGATATGCAAGCAATCTGTAGCTATTCAAATAACTTGTCCATACAATTCAAATCTTGTCCATACAATATTGGGAATGGGATGGGAACAGGAAATAACTCTCACAAAACCTAATTTCATACACATAAAAGAAAGTGCCTTAAAAGTAACTGATTTCTTTAGACTTCCTCTTTGGCCAAGAGAAAGGAACAGTATATAACCCAGGTGCTCAGAATAACTCAGATTTCCAGGGAGGATGCAAAGCATTCAAGAGAACTTGCCCATTTATGGACTGAGTTCAGTTCCTCTTCTATGCCATCCAAATTCTCTCCATGTCCTCAGGGCAAGTGGCATGACACACCTCATACTTACAAAGTTAAACCCTTCTCTCCATCCTCCTGCTATACTGGTCTCGGCCTTACTGCTTTTTGGCCTACCCTGCCTCCACACTGTGTTAATCTGTTTGGTTGGCCCAGACAAAAGCTGCCAGGAGCATGTTAGAAAGCAAACAGCTTTCTAACAGGATGATCATTCATGTGCCAGTCCTCAAAATATGTCTCAAACTGTTTAATTTCCTTTTATATAGACATTGTCATGGAAGCTGCTCCTCATATCATGCTTCTAGACATGATCACTATTTTTGTATGTCACTAGTGCCTATAATTAAGTCATTAATTCACTCATTTAAGAAACTACTATAGCCCATGGAGACTGGTAGAATAACAGATCTTCAAAGGTCACTTTTTCAGCTCTTCCATAGGAAGGATCCCACAAACCCTCCATCATCCTCTTTAGGCAAAGTCAGTAAGGTTAGCCTAACCTGTCAATGAAAGCAGTTGAAGCTAAACTAACTTTGCTAAAGGCAGATTAAGGAAATTTCACATAATTCTCAAAGCAGGAAGGGGATAATGCCAGGCTCACTAGAAATGAACCTATGGGTGGCAGGCCTGGGATGGGGCAAAACCCTTAGCCCAGCTAAAGTGCATATACACAAATGCAAACAGTATGGGCAGCAAGCAGGAGGAGCTGGGAGCCACCATACAGCAGGGAAGTTGTGACGTAGCCCCCATATCAAAAAATGCAATGGGATGACACAACTGGAGCACTTAAATGGATGGCTGTAAGTTCTTTAGAAGAGAAAAGAGAAGAAGGAGAGGTGGTGGGGTAGCACTGTGTGTTAAGAAGTGTGTTGATTGTGTGGAAATTGATGATGATGAAGATGACAAGGTTGAGTGTCTGTGGGTAAAGATTAGGGGGAAGACACCATGGTGGGAGTCTATTACAGACAGCCTAACCAGGACAAACACTCAGATGAGACACCCTACAAGCTGGTTGCAGAAGTCTCAGAGTCAACAGCCCTTTTACTCATGGGCAACTTCTACTTGGTAGATGTCTGCTGGAAATACAATAGAGCAGAGAGGAAGCAGAGGTTCCTGGAGGGTGTGAAAGACAACCCTAACACAACTGGTAAATGAGCCTACCAGAGGAGCTGCCCTGCCAGACCTGTTGTTTGTGAACATAGAAGGACTGACGGGTGATGTGAAAGTCCCTTGGAAAGCAGTCCTTAAAAAAAGGGACCAAGGAAGTCTGGACATACTTGAAGAAAGAAATCTTGAAGGTGCAGGATCAAGCCATCCCTATGGGCTGAAAGATGAGCCATCAGGGAATACCAGCTGGGATAAGCAGGTTGCTTTCTCAGGAACTCAGAAAAAAAAAATAGATGGTGTATCATCTTTTGAAAAAGGGGCAGGAAACCCAGGAAGTGTTTAAGAATGTCATTAGGTCATGCAGAGAGATAATTAGAGAGGTAAAAGCTCAATAAGAACTTAATCTGGCCCCTTCTGTAAAGGATAAAAAAGTGTTTTTGTAAATACAGTAATAGAAAAGGAGGGGCAAACTTCCTTTCTTTATTGGATGTGAGGTGGAATATAGTCACCAAAGGAAAGGAAAAGGCTGAGGTACTTAAAACCTTCCTTTTTTCAGGTTTCCATACAAAGACAGGTTGTGCTTAGGGCAGCTGTCCTCTTGAGCTTGTAGACAGGGATGGGAAGCAGAATGGACTCCCTGTAATCCAGGAGGAATCAGTTAGTGGTCTGTTGAGCCACTTAGATGCTCACAAGTCTATGGGATTAGATGACATCCATCCTAGGGTCATGAGGGAACTGGCAGAAGAGCTTGCCAGGTTGCTCTATGTCATTTATCACCAGTCTTGGCTAACCAGGGAGGTCCCAGGTGACTGGAAGCTGGCCAATGTGATGCTCATCCACAAGAAAGGCCAGAAGAAAGATCTAGGAAACTACTGACATCAGTACCTGACAGAATTAGTAGCAGATCATCTTGAGAACAATCACACACACAAACAGGACAGACAAGGGATCAGGCTCACCCAGCACAGGCTTAGGAAGGGCAGGTCCTGCCTGACCAACCTAATGTCCTTCTAAGACCAGGTGACCTGCCTGGTGGATGAGGGAAAGGCTATGTGTGTTGTCTACCTGGACTTCAGCAAAGCCTTTGAAATGTCTCCCATTGCATTATCCTGGAAAATCTGGCAGCCCATATGTGTGTTGTCTACCTGGACTTCAGCAAAGCCTTTGAAATGTCTCCCATTGCATTATCCTGGAAAATCTGGCAGCCCATGGCTTGGACAGGAGCACTCTGTGCTGGGTTAGGAACTGGCTGGATGGCTGGGCCCAGAGAGTGGTGGTGAATGGAGCTGCAAACAGCTGGGGGCCAGTCACTGGTGGTATCCCTTAGGGATCAGTGTTCAGCCCCGTTCTGTTTAATATTTTTATTGATGATCTGGAGGAGGAGATTGGGTCCAACAATAGAATATTCACAGACAATATCAAGTTGGGTCAGAGTGTTGGTCTGCTGGAGGGTAGGAAGGCTTTGCTGAGGGATCTGGACTGTCTGAATTGATGAGTTGAGACCAATGACATGAGGATTAATAAGACCAAGTTCTTGGCCCTTCACTTTGGCCACAACAACCCCGTGCAGAGTTGCNGAGATTGGGTCCAACAATAGAATATTCACAGACAATATCAAGTTGGGTCAGAGTGTTGGTCTGCTGGAGGGTAGGAAGGCTTTGCTGAGGGATCTGGACTGTCTGAATTGATGAGTTGAGACCAATGACATGAGGATTAATAAGACCAAGTTCTTGGCCCTTCACTTTGGCCACAACAACCCCGTGCAGAGTTGCAGACAGCAGGCTGAGTGGCTGGACAGTGGCCAGGCAGAAAGGGACCAGGGTGTGTTGGCTGAACATGAGCCAGAATTGTGTCCAGATGGTCAAAGAAGCTAGTGGCATCCTGGCCTGTGTGTGCAATATTTTGGCCAGCAGGACTAGGGCAGTGATTGTCCCCCTGTATTCAGCA